>JAGFMF010011393.1:4382956-4575930 GCA_019455555.1 Galemys pyrenaicus
GACCAATGGAACCGTATAGAAAGCACAGAAGTAAAGCCACACAACTATGGACAACTGATCTTCGACAAAGGAGCAAAGAATCTGCAGTGGGACAAAGATAGCTTATTCAATAAATGGTGCTGGCAAAACTGGTCCACCATATGCAATAAAATGAAATCGGACCACTATCTCACACCATGTATAAAAATCAACTCAAAATGGATAGAAGACCTAAAATAAGACCCAAAACTATAAAATATATAGAAGAAAACATAGGGAAAACACTACAAGACATACATCTCAATGATGCCTTTGAGGATGCATCTCCCAAAGCAATAAAAATGAGAGAGAAGATAAACAGATGGGACTATATTAAGATAAAAAGTTTCTGTACAGCAAAGGAAACATTAAATAAAACAAAGAGACAACCCACTGATTGGGAAAATATCTTTGTGCTCCACAAAATGGACAAGGCTCTGATCACAAAGATATACAAAGAACTCATAAGACTCAAGAAAAGCAAAATAAAAAACCCAATCAAAAAATGGGCAGAAGAACTTAAAAGACACTTCTCCAAAGAGGACATACACATGGCCAACAGGTACATAAGAAAATGCTCAGCATCCCTCATAATCAGGAAAATGCAAATTAAAACCACAATGAGGTACCATCTTACATCGGTAAAAATGGCACATATCAAAAAAACCAACAACAAATGTTGGTGAGGATATGGAGAACTTAAATATTTATTATAGGTGAATATTATCTCTAAGTATTTTCACTCTTTGTAGGCTCCTAAAGTGTGATGGTTAAAGTAATTTTTGATACTGACGTAAGGGAATAATGTGTGCTTTGTGTGTGTGTGCACGTGTACACATGTGCTACACTTCTAGACAATAAGAGGTACTTACATTTACAAATAGTTTTGACTCCAGATTCAGTCCTCAGACTTATTAATACCATACTCTAACACTTTCCACTGTTATAGGTTAATCTTTTATAAACTCATTTTGAAATTGATATGGTAATTCTAAAACTCTGTAAAATAGAAATATTTCAAAGTATAGAGTGTTAAGAAAAACTGAAAGAACACATTTCTCCTCTCATGAAAGCTTTGGTCAGTCATGAAGTCAAAGAAATTCTATAAAATGCTGAAATAATGTATGGAAAATATGTGAAACTAAAACCACCACACCATCTAAGTCTCCTGCCTACACTTACTGGTATAATGAGGAATGACCCTCAGTATATAGAAGATGCCTCTTTTTCTTACTGTGGTTTTCTTGTATGAAGGAACACTGTGTGGCCAACATTCTACTTAATTAAAAGTAATAGAGGACCTTCGCAGATGTTAAAGGGCCAGAGTTGAACAGTGTGTTGATACCAGATGAATGGGCAAGGCCACCTGCTAGCTCGAATCTTGGCTTTGTGGATGATTTGCATTCCTGTGGCCTGTTGCTCGGCATGGCCACTCTCAGCACTTCACAACCCCAAGGCCTTTTTAATATCATGGATGCCTTCCAGTCATGAAGTCTGTCTTCTATATGAACATCACCGCACAATAGCAAGGGAATTGTTTCATGATATTTCTGCTTAGCGTATGATGTTTTTACTTAATTTAGGCCACGTAAAAGAAAATACTTTTCTACAGGTTGGATTAAGACGTAATAAATTTCTTCTTGGGGAAAAAATCATTGCAGACCATTTTTTTTTCTCTTGTGGAGATAATTCTCTAATTAGCAAATATAGCAAGTTAAACTAACTTATACAACTTGAAATTATTAATATCCACAGAATATTTTAATATTTAGTTTTTGTCATTTTTTGGTAATTAAAGATTAACTTGCAAAGACTGATGGTATTAGTCTATAAACCTAATTACAATTTCATAACAACATGAAATTGTAAATGGCAACAGAGGTTAAGAAACCATTTTTAATATTATAATCTAGAAAATATTAACAACAGAAAGAGAAAGAGAATAACATTATTAAAGGAACTTGAAAGTTTAAATTATTTTAAGAGCAAGCAGTAAAACTACTGGGATGTAAAAATGTAGGTTGATATGATTAATTATCCATAAAAAGTTTATTTTTTATATATTTTTATGTCATTGTTCATTTTCTTTTTTATGCATACAAGAACTGGGGTACAGGCCAGAGGTGAGGGGTGAGGGGATAAGAGGGTTCACCAGAGACAGAGTGGGGAGCAGAACAGGCAGATCAACTAAAATACACTTCTGAGGGGAGCAGCTGGAGAGGCAGGAGAGGTCTGCTGTGCCATGTGGGTCCATTCCCTTGCCAGGGATCGAACTCATACTACAGTGGCTGCAGTAACCCTACAGTGTGATGCTCAACCCCTTGCGCCATCAGGGAGGCCCCATCATTGTTCATTTTTGTACAGTGTTTGATTTCTCCTCTGAGGTATTGTCCCCATAAAATTACCACCACCAAGATATCCATGAACTGTCACTGTAGACTTTTATATTCTTCCCTCTTATGTTGAGACCTCCCTCCCCTGCTAAATGCCTCTGGTTTATAATTTGCCTGCTAATTTTGTCTTGTTTCCCCTCAATATCTTATGTCCCTCTTATAAGTGAAACTATCCATATTTTTCTTTTTCCTTCTGACTTATTTCACTGAGCATAATCTCTTGCATCTCCATCCATGTTGTAGTGAATAGCATGAGTTTATCTTTTTGGTTGCGGAGTAGTATACATTGTATATATATACCACATCTTTTTGATCCAGTTACTTCTTTTTGGGCATTTAGGTTGGTTCCATATTTTAACTATTGTAAATAATGCTGCAGTGAACTTATGAGTGCAGGTTTCATTTTGAATTACTGTTTTTTTGTCTTTTGGGTAGATTTGTGAGAGTAGAATTGCTGGGTCATATGATAGATCCATTTTTTAGTATTTTGAGTGTCCTCCACTCAGCTTTCCATAGTGGCTGGATGAGTTTGCATTCTCACCAGCAGTGTTAAAGAATTCCTTTATCTCCGGCATTTGTAGTTGCTGGTTTGTTGTTTTGTTTTGTTTTTTTTGTTTTTTTTTTTTTTGTTCTCACTTTTCATGTACCTGTTGACCATCTGAATTTCCTCTTTGCAGAAGTGTCTCTTTAGCTCTTATGTCCTCTTTTTTTGACTGGATTCTTCATCTTTGTTTTTATTGAGCTGTGTAAGCTCTTTTTAGATCTTTGATACTGGTTCCTTGTCAGTTTTGTGGAGTGTAAATATTTTCACCTAATCTGTCCAGTGTCTGTCTGTCTTGGTTATTGTCTCTTTTGCTGTACTGAAGCTTTTTAGTTTTATGTAGTCCAAGCTGTTTAGCTTTTCCTTCATTTTCTTTGCCTCAGGTGATGAGTGTTTTAAGGTGCTTCTGAGATGTATATCATGGAGTGTTTTGCCTATTTTTTCTTAAATATATTGTATGGTTTCAGGTCTTATATTCAGATCTTGTATCCATTTTGAGTTGATCTTTGTGTTAACCATGAAAAGTTTAAGCAACAAATTATACCAAACACCAGAGGTATTTGGTTTACATAGAATGCATCTTTGTTGTTTTATTTTTAAAATAGATAAGGGTTCATATTCAAGTGTAAAATTTATATTTCTGTACATGTATGTTAGAGAAAAATATATTTGATTAGAAGCATGTTGCATTTATTTGTCTAGACTGCAGCAGTTATTTAAATTGATTCAGCATTATTTTGGATATAGCGAGAGATTCATGAGCTCTCACTGTTTTGGTATTCTCTAAAATGGCATATTGTCTACATGGAAAGCACTTATCACAGATTGAGGATACATTGTTATAGGAGATGAAATATTCTTGGTCCTTCTCTTTAAATAATGTTACCTGTGTCCCTAATAATATAGGTGTGCTAACAGAAAATATGTCCATAATGATGCTTTAAAAAATAATTACTGTCAGCTTTTCACAAAGATAACTTCTTTTGATAACTTTTCCAAAAGATAATTTATTTTGGTAAATGATTATTTTAGATAAATTTTATTCTAAAATTTCCACTCTGAGTAATATAGCCAAATATTTTTAAAAAACACTAAATGGCTTGTTTTCTTTTATTTCTTCATCTTTACAATAACTGTGAGCTTATGATAATGTTAAATAAGATTATTAAAAGAAAGAATATGAATGACATTGACACTAAAAATGATCTATGTCTATTTTATGTCTTTCACTTATTTCCTTATGGAAATTTATTTTTAACCTGGTTGATTACATTGATTGATTTGTGTATTTTGAAACATTCTTAGATATTAGAAATCACCAAATATGAGGACATTGAATAATGTGCTTTTAAATAACTTATATGCCAATAAGTGGAAAGACAATTAGAAATGTTTTTGGAGGAGATTTGATGTCATCAAGAATGAGGGATTTCCTTGCTTTGCCCCTAATAGAAACATATATCAATTGACCAGAGAGATACTAGAGATAGACCCAAGGCTCAGGGTGAGACTGAAGTACCCACCGCACCTAAAAAACCAGCATCTACTGCAGCAGAGAAAACACAGTAGAGATTCATAATTCAATGAATAGAAGGTGTGGGGAGAAAAATAACCTGTGGATTTTGATCTAGGGCAGGCAACACAGAATTCAGGGCTGAACACTCATCCAGGGAAAGTAGAAATGGTGTGGAAGCACGGACCCTTAAACAAGAGAAAAACCATGTGAAGGACCTGGGTGATTTATGGGCTGTGTCCCTGGTAAGGAAAAAAACTAGAGAAAAGCTAATAAAAAAGATTCAGCAAAATTCAGAAAAAAAATGAATGCACTCAGCAATGAAATTAATGAATGGAAGGTAGAAATATAAACTTAAAATAAGAAAGCAGTGGGGATTAAGAGTGCAAAGACCTCAGTCAATGAGGTGAAAAAAAACTAGAAAAATTATGGAAGCAGAATAAACTAAATGGAGTATTAAGTCTTAATTACTACCTTCAAGGTTTTCCACTCACACCACTACTGTTCAATGTGTTTAAGTCCTAGCAAAAATAATTAAAGAAAAAGATATTAAAGGTATTTTAAAGAAAAAGATATATAAAGGTATCTACATTGGAACTGAAGAAGTAAGACTATTACTGTTTGCAAAGCACATGATACTATATATGTAGACAATCTTGAAAACTACAGTAAAAAGTTATAAGAAATCTAAACAAATTTGGGAAATTAATAGTGTACAAAATTGACATACAGATATCTGTTGCATTTCTATATGCAAGCATTGAACTAGAGGAAAGAGAAATGAGAAAATCCCATTTACAATCACATCAAAAAGAATTAAATACTTTGTAATAAATTTAACCAAAGAATTGAAAGAACTGTATACCAGAAACTGTAAAATAATTGTGGAAAGAAGCAGAGGACACAGAGAGAAAGGCATTCCATACTCATGGATTGGAGATATTAACATAACTTAAATGACTATCTTACCTAAAGCAGTATTTAAATTTCATGCAATCCCTATCAAAATCCAAGTGACATTCTTCACACAAATAGAACACAATTCTTGAAATGTATTTAGTATAATAAAATACCTGAAATAGCAAAAACACTCCTGAGAATTGTGAACAAAAAGTATCAGTTTCCCTAATTTCAGACTATAGAATGAAGTGGTATTATTTAAAATAGCTTGGTACTGGAATAATAGGAGAGATGCAGATCAATGGAACAGAATTGAGAGCCCAGAAGTAAAACCAGATATATTTATGACAACTCATAACAATAAAGGAGCCAAGAGTTTACAAAAGAATAAAGAAAATATTTATCAAAAATGGTAGTACTCAGAAATCTGCACAGCTCCATGCAATAAAATGAAACTAGTTCACTATTTAACACCATACACAAAAATTAATTAAAAATAGATTAAATACTTATGTGTACGATGTGACACTATAGAAAATGTAGTTGATATGCTCTTACATTAGCCTTAGAGAAGTGTTTGAGGACTTGACTTCAAGGACAAGTTAAACAAAAGCAAAAATAAATGAGACTACATCAAACCAAAACTTTTGTGCTCAGCAAATGAAACTTGCTTCAAAACAAAAAAACCTGCTACTGAGTGGAGATGATATTAGCACATCATACTTCTAACAGAGGTCTAATATCCAAAATATACAAAGAATTCATCAAACTCAACAATTAAAAAAAACAATAAAAATTATTGGCATAGGATCTGAATAGACACTTTTTCAAAAAAGAAAAAGAGATGACCAATAGGCACATAAAAAGGTGCATATTTCTTATTCATTTCTTATATTAGAGAAATGCAAGTCAAAACAACAGTGAAATATCATCTTATACTCATGAGACTAGCTATCAAAAAACAAAAATTCCAAGTTGGAGAGGATTTAGAAAGTAGGGTGCCCTTATACAATATTGGTTAGAATGTAAATTCTGCAGCTATTATGGAAAGCAGCATGGAGATTTCTCAAAAAATTAAAAATAGAAATTTCATATGGCTCAGCCATATTTACCTGAAATATACATAATGCTTATGTGAAGAGATACATGCATCCCTCCAAAAATTTAATGTAGCATTGTTTATAATATCTATTACCTGGAAACAAGCTAAGTGACCATCGATTAATAAAGATGTGATCTGTATACACAATGAAATACTATTAAGCTATAAGAAAAAAGATGAAATTCTGTCATTTGCTACAACATGGATGAACCATTTGCTAGATGGAGTTACGCTTAGTGAAGTAAGCCAGTTAAGAAAAGACTGTATGATTTCCCACATAGATGTTAGACAGGGGAAAAAAAAAATTAACTGAGTAAAACAAAAATAAAATTTTGGACTATAAGATCAATTAGTGGTTACATTAGGGAAGTGGACAGAGTGATGGTTAAATTTGGAGAAAGGGAACTATGCTATAATAGAGGATAGATTTAGACTCTTAGGTAAGTAAATAAGTAGACAGACAGACAGTCAGGTAAATAGATATTTTAAGTGATGAATACTTGAATAGCCAAGATATGGAAACAATCTTAGTGTCCATCAGTGACTAAGTGGATAATGTAAATGTGATCTATAGTGATGTATATAGAGACAATAGAATAATACTCAGCTATAAAAATGGTAAATGTTGTCATATGCAACAACAATGGTGGAACTAGAAAGTATTATGCTAAGTGAAATGTTAGACAGATAATGATAAATATTTTGATTTTATTAATGTGAAATATTAAAAATGTAAACAAAATAAAAACAAACTCTTAAATACAGGGAACAAATTGGTAGCTACCAGTCAGGAAGGAAGTTGTGAGGACTGTAAGAAACCATTAAGAGAATCATTGGTATGGTGATAGATGGAAACTATACTTTTGGTGATCATAATGTAGTATTTGTACATGTAGAATTATAATGCTGTACACCCCAAGATTTTTTATAGTGTTAGAGGACATAGATATTTTGTAATTAGTGGGATGGGGGGTTCAAAATAGATGTGATCTAGTGTTTGTTGATGTTTGCTCTTTCTGTTATTTGGTGACTAGTATGATGGAAAGCAATTACTAAGAGCTGTACAGTATAACAAACCTACACCTGTATTCTGAATGTTTATGTTTTAGTCCTGTGGCATTAGACATGTTATTTACCTCACTGACTCATGATTTTTTTTCTATAAAAAAATGAAAAAAAATGCATCTGTTTTCTGGTGCTGTAGGAAGTCATAAAAAAGCTTTGCAGTGTAATATTAAAGACACAATTTTGTTCTGAACAAAATTAAGCTAAGAGTATAGATTAATTATTGATCTAAGAATTGGTCAGCGTGCAATGTTAAGTTTTTTATTTTGTTCTTGTTAATTATATAAGAATATTCTTGACATTTTTTTCTACTGTGACCTGTTTGTAGTAGTGACAATTTTTTAAAATATAAATTTCCCTACGAAAGAACTGGCTAAATAACTTCTGATATGACAACATATTAGGATAACTTACACTTATTATTTTTTTTTTAATTTATGTATGCATGTAAGAACTGGGTTATAGGCCAGAGGTGTGGGGAGTGAGAAGACTCACCAGTAGGGGGCAGAACAGGTGGATATGACTGAAATACAATGCTGAGGGGAGCAGTGGGCCAGGCAGAAGTCTGCCACGCCATGTGGGTTACCTTCTCTGGCCAGGGATCGAACTTGTGTTGCAGTGGCTGTGGATAGCTTCATAGTGCTGAAACTTAACCCCTTGAGCCAGCAGGGAGGTCCAATTTATAAAACTTCTCTAAACCCCACTTGTTTCATGTGAAAATGGGATAATACCTAATTATTGAAGATACTGTGAGGATTGCATGAGTTATATGAGTATTTAGTACAGTGCCTGGGACAAAACAGTTCTCGATTTTGTAAATTCACACATGCATTATGTACACACACAGAACTATATTTGGAAGAATGCAAAATTAGATGTAGATTATGGTTGAATTTGTATAAACAAGTTATAACCTTTAAATCTTTTTGTACATGCCTGTTCTCTTTTGTCAGAACCATTATGTTTTATTTGAATCAATATACCTGAATTTCAAGGGCAATGGTGATTGAATATAATCAATTAGCCAAAAAATGATTAAAGAATGTAGTGTTTTGGAAGGATTGTTTCACCAGACTCCTCCCTCAATTATCCACAATTTTTTCCAAACTTATCTGATAATGCATTAATAAGTTTTAAAATTAATAAATTTCCACTTTATTATCATTAATGAGTTCATGTTTTATGACTTGTGTATTACACATATGTTGATTTATAAACTATGACTAATATAGAGGAAAGCGATAGTATTTGAAGGAAATTGAAAAAAGTCAAACAAGTAAAAACCCTTACAACTAACAAATGAATCTGAGTAAAAAAAAAAAAAATCAAGCGATTACAAAAGTTCTCAGTGATGGTTCAAAGTAACTAGTTTATGAGAATTTTAAAAAAGTCATTCTTAAGATTTGTTTCTTACTGAATAGTCTTTTTGCCAAAATCCTCATCGTGTTTAACTGATTTCTTCTACATTCTTTCAACCCAGTCGCATGTGTTTGTTTTGGAGCTGGAGAAAATAAACCAGAGGAGTAGGAGATGTGTCACAAGCCAATTAGAAGGCATCTTTTATTGGAAATCTTGAATGTTATGTTAACAAAAATTTACTATTGCTTTTTTCTAAAGCAGTAGAAAATGCTGAGGTCGTATTGTGTAGGAATGTAACACCAGAAATGTGATATTTATGCAAAATTACTGTTGGTAGTTAGGGAAATGTCCCGCAAGGAATAGCGTTAACAGAGCCGAAAACCAATATTGAGGAGCAAAGACTCATTTTGTGGTTTGCTTTGAATGTGGGCCCTAGAATCAAGTTTTGGTTAAGGTTCTTCCAAGAGTCACCACACCTAGACAGTGTCTGAGGAATAGGATTCTCCTTTTATATATCTGGCACATATTTGGATATTGATTACAGAGAGAGATGAGGAATTTCCTTTGAAAAATATAATCTCTGCTGCTAAACCACCCTTGAAAGATAATACACTTATGTAGAGCTATCGTGTGCCAGTAGACAGTTTTCAAACCCATAATTTCATCATTTCTGTTTGAAGATTCCATTAGGAAACCACCTTTCATCCTGCTTAGTACCTATCTTGAAAATATGGCAGCATCACTGTTACTTATTGTGTAGCCTCCTTTGAGCATAGGGTCACTTTGATTAGAATATCTACTTAGAGTGGGGATCTTACACTCTATGAGGATGGAATTCCTCAGTAGACATTTAATTTGAGAAAAGTATTTTACTTCTGCAGTATAATCCCTTGTGGCAAAGAAGGAAAGTGCTATTATTAAGACCCCCTTTAAGCTAATATGGATTGCCTGAATCAGTGCTTATCATAGCACAGTACCTGGAGTAGCAACTAATGCATATGTCTCCTGGCAGCTCAAGCCTCCTGAATCAGAACCTGCATGTTAACAACTAGCCACCCAAGCATGTGCTAATTACAGTGTTCCAGAGATCACATGGACAGAAGTCCAGTGAGTAAATTTGATGGACATGCATGAAATATATTGGTATTCACAGAAGAAACAACACTCCTCTTACTGATCGAATAGTTAATAATGCTCATGTTGAGAATCTTTCCTCTTTTCTTTTTCTTCCCCCTTCTTGTTTGTTTTCTAACTGGTTAATAGGGATAATTCTTACATCTTTTCTGAGGCTATGTTTGACAGTAACAAACTGAAGTCAGTGAAGTTATTTTTCTAATTGATATAAAACTGTTCTGATAATCTGAATTACTGAATGAATGAAAAAGCAGCACATAGAAACAGCTGCCTTCTCTTCACAACTTCTCTGCCTTCTTACTCAGTATCAGCAGAGCTATCTGATTTCATAGAAACTGTACTTGACAACCTGCATGCTATTTTACTATGACATCACTTCCAGTCATTGCACTGAGGTGGGCCCCCTTCAGACTATAAATCAGAGTTATTAGCAACTTTTTATTTATCCCCTGCATTTCCTTTTATTCCATTTCCTGGTTATTTTGTGTATGTATGTACTGCATTGAGATTCTTAAATTTATCCTGTTGACCTTTCCCTCTCCTTAGTAGATTCAAATCTTTGCAGCTGTATCTTCATTTTTAATTCAGGTGAAGAATAATGGCAAAGAATTTGGAGGAGAAAGGCAAAGACAGAACTGAAATAAACTTTCCTGAGTAAATATATTGGATGGTGCCAAGTATTTAAATCCCTACTTAATATTACCTCAGCCATAGCTCTGGTTTCTCAAAATACCAGCCATCTACAAGCCAATGCCCTGACTTAGAGTGGTTCATAATTCTTCACATGTGGTAATGTTCTTGCTATTAACATACCCCATCAGTGTTTTCAGATTGTATTATGGGAAGAGGCTGGAGTATATCCATGATCTAGTCCATACGAAGACACAGTCTCACTGAGCACCTGGGGATCAGTCATCATCAACATCAGTCTCACCTTCATTGTCCCACACGAACATTAAGTTCTTACACATGACAGATGGGAGCATTGAGTCAGCCAACACACATAAAATACGATGCCTTCTCCAGTTACCTCATTGGATAAATGTGAAAATGAAATGAGATGAACAGGAATCACCTTTGAAAAGAGCTTATGCCACTGTAATGCTATCATTTGAAAGCTGCATTTTACTTCACATTTATTCTCAGTGGATTATAAAATGTAAATGGATACAATTAAATTATTTGGCAAATTGTTACCTCTCTGTGTAATCATTTGATAACTGGTACAGTCTGAAGTAGGAATTACTGCACTCTGTGAAACATTTACAACATTTAGTTGAAGAATTCTTATAGTGGAATCCCCTACTAGAGAAATTTCAAAAATTCTTTTGACTCTAAAATTTCAGTCCATGTGGATAATGCAGATTTTATTACTATAAGAAAAACCATCTTGGGTGTTAGAAGTTTAACTTGTGTTGAAGTATATTTCTCCTTACATTTTCTTTTTCTTAGACTGTAAAGAGTATTATATAGGACAATTTTCTAAAGTCATACCCTTTAGCTTTCCTGTTACCTGGACTTGATAAAGCCTAGCAAGTTACAATTAGGTGACATTTGCTAACACTCAGAGTATATCTACCACAGTACCACCTCTTCCCCCAATTCTAACTATGTGCTAACTGCTATTGAATCCAAGTGTATGAAGTAATAAATAGGCCCCAAGTGCCAAGCAAATGTAAAAGCAAGCAAAGCATTTTCCCTGCATATGGGAACCATCTCTTATGATTGCAACTTAGTCAAGATAGGCAGTTTGAATGATTTCTATATTTGCTTTGTTAAGAAGCTTTATATTCTTAAAACTAATCTCGCACTTTTGGTTCTTGTATGAAAGCCATGGACAACTAAAACATTTTGCAGTGAGAGTGTTTGTGCACTATTTCAGGCATTTTTGAACATATGCATAGGGATTAATAGAATTTTGCATTATTTCAGATGCTGTAAAGACTAGTCTCAATGTTAGTTCCCCACATTGTCCATGCACTGACATCATTAAGTTGAGGCAAATGTGTAATAGTGAGGGAAATGTTTGGAATAGCCCAGGGAAAAGGGGTGAAGAAAACGGAGAAATTTAGGCTACACTGTTGCTATCAGCACTTCCTCAGTGCGAGGCTATTTAATAAATTTAGCTTTCATAGATTTTTAGTAGTGTTGAAATTTTCACGGGTATGTGTTTGAATATCCACACTGTAGTGCTACCCTGTTTCTCATAAAAGAGTAGGAGAAAGGAGAATGGAAGGAATATTTACTATTCCTCTCTCTTTGCTGTACAGTAGCTGAGGTATACTACCTTGTTTCTTTGCTCATCTTTGTGTTGCACATTAACTGAGCATGAGAATATCTGTTTCTGTGATGTGTAGAATTGTGCTTGATGGTCATTAAAAGTTTGGAAATGAGTGGTGCTTGGTATTAACCAGCTGTGGCCTTGAGTGATGAAATTCTAAAAATATGTAGTGTGCCTTCTCAGAAAGCATATGCCTTAAATATGTAGAAGTAATCAAACACATAAGACCAAGCTTCAAGCAAAACTGGCTGTAGGTGGCATGAGTTCTCATTATCTTGATTCCAAGAACTACAATTCAGGAGATGGAGAATTTGATATGTAAATGAAATGATTATATTACTAACATTTATTAAATATGTACTTTATTTTGTATTCAGATATGATAAAGATTAGTTTAGGAGATACACAAAGAATGAGGATTAAAGGAGTGTCAGTGAAAGCAGTCCCAAGGGTTTTGAAACAGGTGATGTATAATAGGAGAAAGAACAAGGGCCATCACTATACACATTTCTTGCCTAAATCAATTTACCACTCACCTTGTCTTGTTATGGCAGCCTTTACCAAAAAAGTCTACTATTTTAGTCACTTAGTTTGAGCATAGCCACTGACATTGAAAAGATTCCTAGCCATTCCAAGAATTTATTATTCCAGGCAGTGTTAGTATCAATATATTCAGAATAGGCCAGAAAAAAAGTGACTGTTTTCCTAGAACTTTTTCTTTTGCCTATGTATAAACATGCAATCTATTCTTGAAACTTCCTGTAAATAGTTTCAGTACATTCTGTACTAATTCCAGTGATTAAGTTCTACCTTATGCCTATGTTTACATGGAGCTTTTGATTTAAATGCTTTGATCAGAAATATTTATTTAGCATACTATCAAATGATGCAATATAAAAATACTTCTTAGGTATAAATAAATGTTTTTGTTTCTTCTTGCAGAATGTATTGGAATGATTAGATTTTTGTCTTTTATGAAATTGTTTGAATAATGCCTTCAAATATTAATTCATAGATTTCTTCTTTTTTTCCACTTCCAAAAAATAGGGTCATTATGTCAACTCAGCAGATGTCAAATCTAAATTCTCTTGCTACAATTGAAGCCTGTCTCCTTTTCCTCTTGGTTCACTGGAAAAAGAGAACAGCTGTTGGATATCACCCCCTTACATTAATAAGTCCCTCCTTAACTTTTTCTTTTTCAGTTCATTTAAAACCTCCAAGCCCTGAGTTTTTCCTCATAGGTCCTATTACCCTTGCTAAATTTTTTTGGATGAAATCCTATAGTCACATTAACTTTGCCCCACATGTATGGAACCCCAAATTGGGAAAAGTAGTCTTAGAAAGAGCACAGTTCACTATAAAAGTACAGTTACCTATTTCATTTGCATATTATTAGGTTGTCAGAAAAGTCATGACACATTTTTGCTTGCAAAACAAAGAAAATACAACATGACTTTTCTGGTAAGTTTTTAAGGTAATTATGATAAAGATAAATTTACTGATTATATTATTGTTTTTATGATTTAGCCATTTTGTATTGTATATTAGTAAAATTATGTATGTTTATTATTTATGATATAAATTGTTTTCCAAATCCTTCATTTGATATCTCTTTTGAAATAGGGATCAGAATGAGTCATGAAACTGTCTTGCTTTTCTTTGTATAATTTGACAACATGCTCTATTCGCTAAAGTCTTTGTAGGGTCATGATAAATAAAAAGAATGGCATGCAGATAATAATTTGACATATATCTATACCATTTTCCATGTACAAACATTGAAATTTTCAGGTAACTTGAAGCAATCTTCCTTCCTTTTTCTCAATTGCTGGATATTATTCTTATTCTATTTGCATTCATAGACGCGAATGTCTTTTTTCCCCCTTTAGTTTTACTTGTAAGTTTTAATTAATTGTAGTTAAGGACATGCACTTAGAGTTTAACTGTGACACTTAATAACTCTTACTATATATGCATATTTTGAGTGTTTTGGGTTTTTTTAAAGATTTATTTGTGCATACAAGAACTGGGGTATGGGCCAGAGTTGCGGGTAGGTGAGAGGATTCACCAGAGACAGAGCGGGGAGCGGAACAGTTGGATCTATTGAAATACACTGCTGAGGGGAGCAGTGGACGAGACAGGAGTGATCTACTGCACCTCTCCATGTGGGTTCACCTCCCTGGTGGGGAATCAAACTCTTGCTGCAGTGGCTGCAGATAGCTTCATTCATAGTTCTGTGATTTACCCCTGGCGTCACCAGGGAGGCCTTCTTTTGAGTATTTTTAAATTCAGTCTCTTCATCTGTAAAATGGTGAAACACCAAAATAATTTACCACATTCACATATGAAAACTATATATGCTTTGTAATAAACAGCAAGCATAAGCATAATAACAATTGTTACTATTTTTAATATCACTATTATCCTTCAAGTGACATCACCACCAAAGCAGAAGTCCCTGTTACAAATTACACTATCTAGCATGTTACTAAATTTAGGATTATTTTAACATGATTGTCTTCCAACCCTATCATTTTTGTTATTTGTTTATTCTGCTAATGGCTGTTTGCTGTTTTCTCACAAACTATTTATTATTTGTACTTGTATAGGTTTAAAACGTTATTTCTGCCCCTTAACACCCAGTTCTGTTCCAGAGAGCAATCAGTATTATGTGTAAGCACTTCCCATGGTACCATGGTAATCAAGAGTGTGTGCAAGCAAACCATACCCATAAACACCTGCCAGTACATACTAGTATATCTTCCACTTTTTTTTTTTGCAACTTTTCCAACTAACAATGTAACTTACAGATCATTCCATATCAGAACATAGAGAGCTTTGTCATTTATTTAATAGTCATTGGAATGTTTTTTAATTATGTAAACAACACCTATTGATGTACTGTAGGAACCAGAAGAAGCTGGTTACTACTGCAGTAACAGCAACAAAAATCCCCATGTCACAGTTACTTTTAAAGTTTATTTTCCACTCGAGCTCCATAGTCATTGTTGGTTATTTGGGTACTTGATTCTATATAGTTCCTCCTCAAAGGAGTAATTGACAAGACAGCTACCATTTAAATATGAAAAAATGAAAAATCTCAAGGTTAAGTTCTCTTATATATTTGCTAGTTTTCTGTCTACATGTCTATTGTTAATGAGTGTTGGAGTCTTCAGCTGAAATCTCTATTTCTTTCAGCAGTTCTTTTTGCTTTATGTTGAAGCTCTTTTGTTATGTACTTTCAAAAAGGTTTCTATTGCTACATACTAAATTGCCACAAATTTAGCACTTTAAATCAGCCTCCATTTATTACCTCATAATTCTGTAGTCATGAGCCCAGGACTCTTCTGGGTTCAAAAGAGCAAGGGCACTGAACAGCCTTCTCATTAGACGGAAAAATCCTCCGTGTTTAAAGGACACATATAATTAGATTAGGCCCACTGGATAATTTCCTTTGTGATTACTTCAACAAATCATGTACCTATCTTGTAACATAGTCACAGGAGAGAGATTTCATTCTGTTCATAGGTTTTAGCCACACTGTGGGGAAGGAGATTATAAAAAGATGAGCATCACTGAGGGTCATCCTTAGTATTCTGTTTACCATGTGTAAATACACACTTAAGACTGTTATGTTACTTGGGAAATTGGCCCTTTATCAGTATATAATGTTCCTCTTTTGCCCTGGCAATTTTTTTTTTTATCTCTGAGACTGCTTTGATATTACTACACTACTGTTGTTTTCTGTTAGTTTTTACAACATTATTTTTAATCTACATCTATCATATTTGAAGTGAGTTTTTGGGGTCAGCATATAGCTAGTTGGGCTTTTTTATGCATTATGGTAATATCCATATAAATTTGTGGTCTCAATGTTTAGACCATTTACTTTTAATTCCTGTTCTTCTGTTTATTCTTCTCTATCCCCTTTCCTGACTTCATTTGGGTTAGTTTATCTACTGAAATTTTGACTGCATATATTTGTATAGTTTTTAGTGTTCGCTTTAAGGATTATAAATGTGCACAACTACTCATAGTTTATTAAGAATTAATATCAGTTGCTATGTGGAAATATTATAACCATATAGGTTTCTTTACTTTTTTCCTCTTTATGGTGTCTTATTTATCAGATTTACCTGCATGAAAAATCCTATCAGACACTTATGTAGTTTTTATTCTTTACTTTCAACCATGAAATATGTTTAAAAACCCTAAATGGATTCACAGTACATTTTTATTACTCAGACATTACCATTTGATACACCTTAGTTTTTGATGTTCCAAATTCATTTCTCATGTCATTTTTTTTTGTCTGACTTTTATTAGCAGCTTCTTACACACACATCTGCCAGCATTACCTTTGCTTATCATCATCTAAAAGTGTCTTTATTTTGCTATCATCTCTGAAGGGTATTTTTGCCAGATATAAATTCTGTTCTTCCTACTCTTAAAATATTTGTGCTACTCTTTTGGACTTCATGGTTTCTAATAATCTCATGGCCATTCAAGTTTTTGTGCCTTTTTAATAATGTATTGTGTGTGTATGACCATTTTCAAGAATTTTTATTTGTATTTAATTTTCACTAGTGTTAATGTCATATAAATGTGTGAATTTTTTGTTTGCTTCTCTCTGAATTTCACTGGGCTACCTAGATCTATGTTTTATTCCAAATATAGGAAGTTTTTTAGTCATTGTTTATGTTTATTCATATATTTTTCCTTTTTTAAAAAAATGTATTGATTTATGAATAGAAGAACTGGGGTGTAGGCCAGAAATGTGTGTGTGTGTGGTGCATGAAAAGATTCACCAGAGACAGTGGGGAACAGAACAGGCAGACTGACTAAAATACACTGCTGAGGGGAGCAGTGGGCTAGATAGGAGAGGTCTGCCACACCATGTGGAGTTAGCTCTCAGGCCAGGGATCAAACTCAGGCCTCAGTAGCTGCAGTGGCTGGTATAGCTTGGAAGTGCTGAGACTTTAACCTCTGTGCCACTAGGGAAGCCTATTTTTCATTCTTGTACTCTCTTCTTTCCTTCGAGAACTACAAAAAGCATACTTATTAGACTTTTTTTTTGTTGTTGTCAGTACTTTCTTGTGGCTTTCTCCATTTAAAAAAACAACAATATATTTTCAGTTGGTTTTCTCTATGTATTTATTTCGGTTTTATTTCGGTTATTACATTTTTCTTTATAAAATTTCTATTTGCAGGCCTCCCTGCAAAAGGTTACCCTAGCTAACCCCTTGCAAGGGGTTAAGTTTCAACACTATCAAGCTGTAGGCAGCCACTATAGCACCAGTACAATCCCCAGCCAGGAGCTAACCTATGTGGCACAGCAGACCTCTCTTGTCTCCCCTGCTGCTCCCCTCAGCAGTGTATTTCACTCAGTCTGCCTGTTCTGCTTCCCCTCTGTCTCTGATGAAACCTCTTCTCCCCAACCCCTGTACCTCCCTTAATCCCCCAATCCCTCATTTCCCCAGTCTCCCCAGTGCCCTGACCCCACTTGTTGGAAGTTGCAAAATCAGTCTGGGGCCCTGCTTCCCAAACAATGTTGCTGATGCTGTCATAAAACCTGCCTGATCAGCAAACAGCTGCCATAGCACTTACTAGAAACTCAGATGTTCCACAATGCCACTACTGCCAGTGGGATTTCATCGTCAAATGGAGAATTTAAACTAGTGTGTTTACCTTAGTCTCAAATGCCTTTTTGTTCATGTCACACACTTCTAAATCCAAGTCTCTCCTAGAATAATTTTTTGCGAATCTAACCAAATGCCTGTATGTGCCCGTTAAGTCACATGATTATATTCTTAACACTAGAGAAGGGAATTCTATGGATTCTACCTCATGGAAGGATATCTCCTAAGCATAGTAAGGGTATTCAAAGGTACTGGGCAGTGTGAGAATGTGACAAATGTCTGTTGATTTAGAGTTTATTATCTAAGACACAATGAAATTTTATCATCTTTTATTTACTAATAATGTGAGTTAATTATGGTAGTAAAAGTTTATTTTATATACTGAGAAAATGTAAACAAAATTCATTGTGTTGTTTTTTAATGCTTTTATTGTGAAACTGAATATAGGTAGATAAGGAAAATACCATGAAGATACTGGTGTCTGTATTTAAACTTAGAATTCATAATGCCATATATGTTTCTGTTTAGAATGCTATACTACAAACAAATAACAACAAAACACAGACTGAATTCTTGGCCTTGAGTATTTACTTCTCAATGTATAGTAGTTAAGAGCACATCTGTACTATGATTTAAAAAAAAACACAGACTGTGAAGTAAAAATCTGCTCTGGACTCTTTTCTCTAACTTAATAGCTGAGTAACCTAGGGCAAATTACTTACTCTTTTGCCTGTAAATTTTGTATCTAAGATAAGGATAAGAATATCAGTTCCAGGGGCCTCCCTGATGGCACAATGGATTAAGCAATCCACTATGAAGCAGACCACAGCCACTGCAGCCCCAGTTTGATCCCTGCCTCAGGCCAGGGAGGGGACCCACAAGGCACAGCAGACCTCTCCTGCCTCACCCACTGCTCCCCTCAGCTGTGTACTTCAGTTGATCTGCCTGCTCTGTTCCCCACTTTTTCTCTGGTGAATCTTCTACCCCCTCGAACCTCTGGCCTATGCCCAGTTCTTGTATGCATAAATAAATAAATTAAAAAAAAAAGAATACCAGTTCCAAACCCGGAATTACTGAGAGGATTAAACTAATCTAAATTTTGGTTTTAATCAATGTTCAATAAAATCTAGTTATGCTTATTATTACTGTCATTTTCTTTAATATCTTGATAAAATATATTTTAACCTTTTAAGGTAATTTAAAAAATCTTCAGTGTTGAGTAAAATGATATTGTATCTATTGTAATGAATTTTTTCTGCTTCATGATACACTCTTGGTAAGTGATTAACACATTGAAAGACTTAAATGTTAAACATGCCCACCTTCTTCTATGTGGTGTTCTTAACCTAATAACTAATGGAAGCCCATTTATGCTTATTTTTCAACACAGGTGACAGTGTTAACTTACCTAACCAGGTTACCAGGTTGTATTACTCTCACAATGAAAGTCAGACTCTAAACCATGTGTTTCCACAACAGACACCCTTTTTAGTGAGAGGGCAGAGTTGGTACTCTAATAAAAACCGTCTTCCAAATGGTGAGTGAAGGAGGATTACATAGGAAAAGAAGGAAGGCCAGAATGTGAGACATGAAGAGGGTTTCTTCATTCTCAGGTCCAGGAGGGCACCAGGCACTCTAGGGGTCATCAGTCACAGGATGACTTCCTGAAATGACCAATGACCTTCTTGAAATGCTTACCCTGGACTACTGTATCAGTTTAAAATGGCACTTGGGTGCTCATTAGGCACCGTTGTTCTCACTATCCTCAAAAGGAACACAATATCTCCGTAAGCATTAAGAAATGCATTACCATGACCCCGAGGAATGTAGTATAGTGCATTAATCTGCCTGAGTAAAGACAAAGTAAGGAGTCATATCATAGTCTTGGCTCAGGCCTGAGCACAGCAATCCTCTTCAAAGTTTAGAAGGCAGGGCAGAGGGCAAAGGCATCTTAGCTCATGATTTTTATAACCTAGTCTGTGTGAGCACATGATATACAGAAGTCCAAACTTGAAAAAAAAAATGTGTTTCTTGGCTTCCCATGTATAATGTTAAAAAAGAGACTCAAGTGCAGTGTCTTTTAGTACTCTCCTCTATGTCTGTTTAAGGGGTGTTCCATACAGTTTTGGCAGATAATGTTTCCAAAAAATTTGAAATGTTTAACTGGTGTAGCTTTCTAAACTGGCTGCTACCCATGCAGTAGGATTTGTTTCCTTTTGGTATAAATCAAACGTTTGAGATGATAGCTCAGAGAAAATAATTTGAGTTTTATTGCTTTGGAAGGAATATCTGTGTGAGTCCTTCATGCTTCGTTAGTTAGAAAATATTAAAATAAAATGAATGAGCCCAGCTATGAATCTATGATAATCTTGTGGCCTGGTCTCCCATAATAAAAAAATAAAAACTCTAATCTTTACAAGGCTTTAACATGTAATATTAGCTGTAATAACATGTTAAGATTTTTTTCCCTCTCACATGGCGAGGAGTAGGAAAAGAGACTATAACTGCTTTTGCTTAAAGTCTTAGAAAAAGTACCTACCCTGACTCAGGAACTTCACAAAGTACAATAACTGATCTTTGATACTTTGAGTGGATAAATGTGGTTTTCCATGAAGAGCATAAAGAGGGTTAACTTATTATTGAGTACCCTGTGGATTAGTTCTTGAAATGGGATCCTATTTCTGGCATTTTGTACAGTTTCAGTTAATGCTGTTTTTAGGCCCTATTTGTAAAAATTATTTGCATGGCTGGGTCATGTTGGTTCCATTACTTTTTAGCATACAATTGGGACTTAAGAGTATACTCTTGATTCAAAACCAAAAAAGAGGGTTTATAAAAGTGCATTCCTGTAGGGGGGAAAAGCTTGTGAGTTGAAAAGTTATGAGCATAGGAATTCCTTCCCTCTGTCTCTCTCTGTTACTTCATTCTTAGAAGTTTATGTTCTAGTCAAAGGAGCAGTAATTTCTTATATGGTTATTGTGAAGTGGTGTGACCATTCCTATTTATTGTCTAACTAACAATTTTCCAGTTTGCCCAACATCATATAATAGTATTTCATTTTAATACAATGTAATTTATAACTTGGAAGATAAAAATTTTGATGAGATGTTCCATCTATTAACATTGAGGAATTTTAGAATAAGGTACATGGAGAATTTTTAACAGTGATTTTAAACAATTTCCTCATATAATTTGTTCAGTTAACATAATGATTTTCTGTACCACAGCTGAGATTTGAAATAGATGACTTTTTAGCAATATTTTAATTCCAGTTAAAAACTCAAGATGATTTCCCAACAAGAATAAAAGAAAAGGTTTGGAGATGACCTAGAAGAAACAATTTCTACAGCTGCAAAGTTGTCATGTAAGGAAAGGATGCAGATAATGTGCTAGTGAAATTATCAAGAGAGGGGTCACCACTTATTTCAGCATTGAAATCTCCTCCTAAATCTTGTATTCCCTAGTCAAATATAATATGACTGATTTTTCCCTATCCAAAACATAAAGGAACAGCCTAATTAAGAAAATATGTGTACTTAAAAATTATCTTAGGATTGCTGTGATGAATGAAAATTTGTAAGTGACTCAACAAGGGAGTATTTTTACTTCATGTCACACCCTTTTGGAGAATAAATCACATTACCTAACTTGATTATCCACCATATACTTAAGATTCTGTTTTTTTAAAGATACTTGTGCCAAAAATCAAACCAAAAACATTTTTAAAATTGCCCATGATGGCAAAATTAAAACTTTCTTTCATGATTGAGATATATGTCTTCCTTTTAACATAGATATTTAACAATATGTAGTAGGCAATTTCAAAGGACCCCCAATGATTCCCATTTTCTTGTATTCACACTGATATAATCCCCTGGCTTTAAGAATGCTACAAATATGTTAACTCACTTCTAAAAAATTGTGCATGTTAGAGGTGAGAGAATGTCACTAAGACTTTCTCTCTCTCTCCTCCCTCATCCCCCCTCTCCCTCCTCCCCCTCCACTCCCTTCTTCCCCCTCCTCCCCCTCCCTCCTCCCACTTCTCCCTTCTCCTCCCACTCCTCCCATTCCTCCTCTTCCTTCCTCCTACCAAGTTATTCAATTACATAATCCCATCAAATTGCAGGGAAGTTGAAGAATACAGTTTATCTGTTTCCCCACTGAACTAATAGCAAATTTTAAGGGATAACCAAATTATACTCATGGAAGATTAAAACTGGAGTTAAGTAAGTATAGGATGAAGCTATAGATTTTAGTGGTTATGAAAAAAAATGGTTAAAAATTCCAAGTGCTAGTGAGAGTGCTCAAGATAAACAATTGAAAGTAATTCAACAGTTTCACAAAAAAACAACTGATGTTTTTGCAGAGAGCTTGTTGTGGATAATTAAGTCTTGAAGTGTAGGTGGCACAGGTTTCAGTGAATCAATGAAGTGATAGGGTAATTAAGTGGGAAAAGGGTTATATATATTTCAATATAGTAGGGTAGCATTTGTAAGGGGTCTTCAAATGTAAGGTGGAAAGCTGTATATATGAAAAAATGATGCAGCATGTGTAAATTTTATTGGGGAAAAGCATATAAATAAAGTCTGAAAAAGAGACTATGAGGTTCAGAGGATAGGTAAAAGAATTTACCTTAGCATATGGAATTCTGTCTAATAACAGGAGGGCCAAAAGATACCAAGATACTAAGATACTAAGATTTACTAAGATAAATCAGTAACTTTTGTGAGTAAATTGATTCAATTTCTCATTGATTGTATTTTGTCTGATAGGCAGGAGGAAACTATATTTACTAAAGCAATAGAAAGTGGATAAATCAGATGTTTGATAAGAATAATAGGTTGTATAAAATGTAAAATATGGAACAATTAATCAGCATAATTGTTATTTAAAGTAAGAACATATATTTGTAATACAACTAATCTTTGTGCATTTAAAATGTAATAATAGGTTGTATAAAATGTAAAATATGGAACAATTAATCAGCATAATTGTTATTTAAAGTAAGAATATATATTTATACTACAACTAATCTTTGTGCATTTAAAGTTTTCATAAAAGTGGGCCTCCCTGGTGGCACAAGGGGTTAAGTTACAGAACTATGAAGCTATCTGTAGCTATTGCAGTACAAGTTCTGTCCCCAGCTAGGGAGGTGACCCACATGGCTCAGCAGACCTCTCCTGTCTTCACCCACTGCTCCCCTCAGCAGTGTATTTCAGTTATATATGCCTGTTCTGCTACCCACTCTCTATCTTGTGAATCCTCTCACCCACCTGCACCTCTGGCCTGAACCCTAGGTCTTGTATACATAAATTATCATTAAAAAATAAAAATATAGTTTTCATAAAAGTGCTCACCAGTTGTATGTGTAGGAGCAAAATAATTTGATTCCTTTTGGTTTGCAGTCTGAATCAGTGCAAGGCCATAGAACAAAAAAATGTAGAGTTATAAGAAAAAGAGCAGGTAACTTGATTAACCATAGAGTCTGAGGTGGGTATTGTAGAAAATGAATCTTATGTTGTTGGCATTCATTTTCTCTATCTTATAATTAAATGACCCTTTCCTTCCAGGCTCACCATTCAAATATTGCCTTCCTTATTCCACCATCAGAAATCTCCATGGCTGCTTGTCGTTGCAGGAAATTCAATGTAATTAGAGTTAGGAAAAATTTTCAAATAATTATTTTGCAACAAGTCCCCTGTGGACTTGGGGGTTGATATAGGTCTTCTTTTTATCTGAACATGCCATATCTAATTTCTAAGCATCTACTTTGGGGCCATGGTGTATGTGAAACTTTTGTAGAACGTCAAATCTTCCAAATAGACTCCCTAAAATACACACTAGCAAAGGTGTCTCTGCACTGTGTTCCCTTTGACCTCATCCAGCGTTCTTAATGATTACACTTCAATGTCTCTGTTTACGGCTGGAGTGAGGCATGAGGTACCTACCTATGGACCCTCAGAAAAGTTTATATAAGTGTGTTCATCTTTCTTACTTTTTTCTTTCCCCATGCTAAATTGACTTAATCTTTTATCTGTGACACATTTTTCACAGTCCTGTTTTTATGAACTAAATTCTGCCCACAGAGAGAATACTTTGAGACTTTCATTATATAGTTTGAAGACATACTATTTTGGGGGGGAGTAATAAGAAAAAATATTTCTTTCCTATAGGATTTGGCTATTGAAAATCAAGCTTTTAATTTTCAAAAATGTTGTTTTTGCTCTGGACTTAATAAGATCTATTTTAAAATTCAGTTGATTTCTTAAAATTCTTTCAGTTTCTTTGTTTTCTCCTGTACTAGATTGATAAATGCCTTAAGCTCAGGGGCATATATTGGTATTCAACACGAAAAATGAAGGGAAGAAAATCTTGTTAGTGGCTAAGGAAGTTACTTTGTATGCAGCATAACAAGCAGAGCAGCGTCAATTTTAGGAGAGCACATTTTTAAATGTATTTTGTTTTTGCACAGGGGTGGAGAAGTAGTGTTATGGAATCTACATTAAAAAATCAAGTTGAGATGAATGTTATATTTCCCTCAGAGCATGGGTTTTTCCTCCACAAGATATTTACTGGGAAAATGATGATTTCAAAACAGTCTTAATTATTTAAAATAGAACAGAAATAAGTAATTTGCTAGTTGTTTTATTAGATAAACTAACAACAAATTTGTGTGCAGATAAATGAAAGAAACTAATATTTTTAAAATCCATACTGAAAGTTATAAACCAAGAGTTACTCTTAATTTGTCTTCCTATAATCATTTGCTAATAGATATCCCCTTGTTTTTAGGACAGCTATATGTTTAGAAAGAAAGACAAAGGCATTCTCTTAAGTAGACAAGGTTTGCAGGAAAGACTTATTCGAACAGTTTCTGTAGGTCATGAGATTCCCCTGACCTTCAGCTCTGCGAGTTCAAGTTCTGTAAGACAGAAATGATGACAGACATACTGCAGAGCATGAACATCCTCGACAAACCTAATTGTCTGCAGAAACACCTGCAGAACTATTCAAGAATCTCTTACCACTAATACCTGTTTTCTATCTGGTGAAGAACATTGTATCCTCTATCCTCACAACAGCTTATTCTCCTAAAGTGCTTTGCTTAAATCGTTTTTCCACATTATGAACTCGTATAATTATGTATAAGTCCAGAACTTTCCATACCCCAATCTTATAGATTTAAAAATCTGCTGTTATTTACCTGCAAATTCCTACAAGATTTAAACTGTGCATTTAAAATGATGTCCTAATAGTAGTATACTGCCATTAAGTACCTTCTATAAATGATTTAATAAAAGATAGATGGAAGAAAGTGACCAAAAATTAATGTCCTTTTAAAGAGAAGCATAAGAAACTTACAGTTCAAAACTTAATCAGATTGATACATAATTTTACATTACATATTGTCAACTAATTCATTTTTAAAAAGCAATACATTTTTCTCATTCTGATTATTTTCTGAACAGGATGCCAGAATGTGTAAACAATTTGTTTTTATTATAAATAATTGCTTTAGTATTCACCACAGATACATTATTGCAAGAAAGACAGGTTCTTAAAAAATATTTTTTCACTTGGTGGTTATTTAAGATATAAAATTTTCCATGTAATTGTGCATAAAATAATTCAAAGATATACAAAAGTAAATTTGGCCTTTTCTTCTTCTTTCCTAATATCTTCTCCTATTCTGTTTTTCTCAGGTAACCAATATTAACTAGAGTATATTCTGTTATTTCTTTTACTTTTATCAGAAAAGCATATATATTGTATTTCCATAAATATATATGTATATATAATACACACATATATTAAGGATTTTATCATTTGTTTTCATTTAGAGATGTTTACTTAATATACATAAAAGCAATTTGCTTTTCACTTGTCATATTGATCCTTCCTCTGTATCAGTAGATTGATTTAGCATTCTTTGTTTGGTTACTGTAATTTATTAATGTGTATAAACATGCAAAAATAATTACACATGAAGTATACCATATGTGCTAGTTTTGCTAACGCAGTCAGTCTTTATTATTTACTTCTTCTGTTTTAATCTAATCTTTCACAATAACTGAAAATGTGCTCTACTATAAATATATTGACTTTGTCACTGTTTCCCAAAAATTTATCGTCTCTTTTGTTTTTGCTTAAAACATGAAAAGTGGGCCCGCCCTGGTGGCGCAGTGGGTTAAGCAACGCACTATGAAGCAAACTGCAGCCACTACAGCACGAGTTCGATCCCTGCCGCCGGCCAGGAAGGTGACCCACATGGCGTAGCAGACCTCTCCTGCCTCCCCCACTGCTCCCTTCAGCAGTGTGTTTCTGTCAATCTGCCTGTTCTGTGTCTTGCTCTGTCTGGTGGATTCTCTCACCACCCCCACATCTCTGGCCTGTACCCCAGTGCTTGTATGCATAAATAAATAAATCTTTAAAAAAATAAATAAAACATAAAAAGTTATGCAATAAATGAACCTAAATTATTTTTAATGGCTTCATGATATTTTTGTGTAGATGTTCATTAGTTTTTTCAGCCATTCCTCAGTTAGAGAAAATATATTCATTCTTAAATTTTGTTTTATAAACAGTGATATGATTGCTATCCTTAATCATAATCACTACTTAACTCTGCTTTAACAAAAAATTCTATTTAACTTAATCAAGAGTTTGGAGAAAATTCCCATTGAACAAGCCAATGATTAAATTTATTTCATGAAAGAAAAATTTATAAATATTTCACTAAGTAGTAATACAGTACCATGTAAATTATGTGATGTGATATATCACATACTTAATATATGTAACATGTTTATACAGTATACATAAGACATTGTAAATGTTCAGAAAATATGATCACTCATGCCTGCATGGTGAAGGAAATCACCAGTGTGTTTGAAGGCTTTTCTCTATCCTCAATTGTAGTTCATTCTTTCTTTCACCTCCTTACTGTGTCAGTGATAGATACAATCTTGAATGTGAAGTTTTTCATTTTTTATTTTCATTTTATTAAAAATGTATGTATGTATACACCTGTATTTCTAAACAGAATAAAATGTATAGCTTTATATAAAGGAGTAGTTACTGTATGTAATCTTTTATATCAGGCTTTTCTAGTACATATTTTATGTGACTCATTCATGTCGACAGGCAAGTCTCTAGTTTATTATAAACATTCATTTTTTAACATAGTGTTCCATTGAATAAATAAAATATGATTAAATTGCTCTCCTTTTGATACACATTTACTTTATATATTGTTTATATGCACCAAAGAGTAAGGTTGGTAGAATATATGGCATGAGCATATTCAAATTTGTGAGACAATTAAAACATTCTTTTTCCTCTTCCTCTTCTTCCTCCTCCTCCTTTTCCTTCTCTGCATGATCTTCTCTTTCTTCCTCATTGTCCTTATCATCACCTTTCTTTCACTTGATTTATACAGCTAGTGAAAGAAAACTAGATGAAAACAGAATAAGATAATATGATAAATTTCGGCTCTACTGAATTTGTTTCACATTTCTTTAATATCTTAATTTTAAGCCTTACTACCATTCTTAAAAATCAGCGTAGAGTCCATGGTGCTTCTGTGTGGAGAGCAGTAAGTTTGAGTTTGAGTTCCACTCTTGTCCGTCCTCACTATGGGCTTTTGCATGGGTTGTTCATCTAAACATCGTATTAATAAATTAGAGATGTATAATTATGCCTCCAGTAGATTTTAGCTACAGGAGATCTAGAAATATGTATTTTTAGTATCTAGAATAGTGCTTCCATCTAGTAGATATTATTTTATTTTGATCATTTTATTAAAAACCACCTACCATAATCCATTACACTCCTCTAGTAGTTATTTGCTAAATACTTCTATAATGAATTCATACTTTGATAATGAATTAATTCATTCTATAATGAATTAAATAATTAAACGAAGACCTAAGCCAGGTTCCTGGCATGTAGTAAATGCTCATTAAGTGTTTGCTAGAAAGTCATTCTGTTAGTTTTATTACTAGTGGTAGAAATGGTACTGATGGTGCTGCTAGTGATATTTTCATTAGCAATAATAATAGCTAAGATGAATCGAGACACATGAATTAATTTTATCACCCACCAATGCTTAATAGGTAATTATTGTCATTTCATGGATAAGAAAATCAAGCAAAGAAGTTTAAGTAATTATCACTAGTTAAAATTTACAGAGTGATTACATGAACTAAAAAAAAGTGCTGCTAGTGATATTTTCATTAGCAATAATAATAGCTAAGATGAATCGAGACACATGAATTAATTTTATCACCCACCAATGTTTAATAGGTAATTATTGTCATTTCATGGATAAGAAAATCAAGCAAAGAAGTTTAAGTAATTATCACTAGTTAAAATTTACAGAGTGATTACATGAACTAAAAAAAAGTGTTTAGGGCCTCCTTGGTGACACAGGAGTTTAAGTCTCAGTGCTATCAAGCTATTGACAGCCACTGCAGCATAAGTTCAATCCCCAGCCAAGGAGCTAGCCCACATGGCACAGCAGACTTTGCCTGTCTTGCCTGCTGCTCTCCTCAGCAGTGTATTTCAGTAGATCTGCCTGTTCTGTTCCCTACTCTGTCTCTGGTGAATTCTCTCATCTCTGCCCATATCTCTGGCCTGTACCCCAGTTATTATATTTCATGCATAAATGAATGAAATCTTTTAAAAATGTTTATCTTTCAGATGCTGTAAATATTATCATTTTCCAGTCTTTGCTAGTGCAGCTAGGAAACGTAGATTTAAATTTTCAACTTACCCTTAACCATATTTAGGACCATGTGGTATAAATTGTCTTTATTATATATTCATGTATCCTAATTCCCTAAACTACCTACTTTCTTTTGCTGTATACATTTTTGAAAGCTGCCAAGCTACCTAAAACAAAGCAAAGATAGTGATACATATAAATAGATTGTTTTCTTGTACTATTTTCTGTAATTTATGCAGGAATTTTGTTGACTAGGCAGCCTTATCATCTATATTGTGGAAATGAATGAGTTTTGAAGAAGTTAATATGAATTTCACAAGATTGTAAAGTTGAAAATGAGAAATCCAGAATCCAATTCTTACTGAGTAATTTTTGTTGTATTTTTCGGTTTACTTTTCTAGTATTGAGTTGCTCTTTTGCATTTGAGTAGAAGGGAAGGCCAAATACTCACAAGTTCTTTACTCCCTATTTCTAAATTTTTAATTTCTAATTTCTAATATCACTTTTCCCTATTCTGTTGTTTTGGTTTACATTCCTATATTACATCCCTCTAAGAGATGATTAGATCTCTTAGATCTAATCTAAGAGATGATTACATCCCTCTAAGAGAAATTCTTGCTGAATTTCTGAGTATGAATAAGAGATTCAGGAAAGAGAATATTTTAGTTATATGTTTTGTTAGCTTTGATTTTTTTTTGTTCCCTTTTTTTAAACTGAGGTATAGCATTGGTTTATAAAACTGTGTATGATTGAGAGTTTTAGGATTACACCACTTTAGCTGTATGTTACCATAATAGAACCATCATCCAGACTCCCATATTCCTCCACCAGAAAACACTGGGCCCCTCCTACACGTTGCTCTTTACCTTCTCCTTCTCCTCTGGTAGCTTTAGTTTTACAGTTAGATTTCCAGGGTTTGTTTTTGGTTTGGATTTCTCTGTTTTGTTTATCTCTATTCTACATATGAGTGAAACCATATGAAATTTGTCTTTCTACCTTTGACTTGTTTGGCTTATAACCCACTCCAGTTCATCCATGTTGTTGGGAATAGCAAGAGTTCATCATTGTTATAGTTCAGTAGTATTCCATTATGTATACCTACGACATCTTCTTAATCCACTTACATCTGGGCATGTATGTTGTTTGCATAAATTGGCTGTTGTAAACAGTGTTGCCATGAACACAAGTGTATATATCCCTTTGAATAGAGTTCTTTTGCATATTTTGAGTAGATACCTAAAGTAGAGTCGCTGGATTGGATGGTATGGTAGATATATTTTGAATATTTTGAGAAACCTCCACATTGCTTTCCAGAGGGGTTGGACTAGTCAGAATTTCTTCTGACAGTGTATGGGGATGACAGGAGTTCCTAGTTCTTTATATACTTGCCAATACTTGTTGAAAAATATGTATTTTTTAAAATAGAATTATTTGTTTTATTTTTCAGTTGACTTTCTTAAAAGTCAGTTTTTGAATGTGCTTTTGTGAGAGAACTAATTTTATTATCATACGTTTCAACTTTTCAGGGACAATTGAATCTGGGTTTTAAAAGTTTATATCACTGCAGGAAGCTCCTTATATCACCCTTCACCCAGGTGGGTCTGTCAGAAGTGAATAATGATACCAGGAATCCTCTTTTCAACCCACCTTCTTTTAAGGAACTCATGTTTCCCTTTATTAAATTTGTCAAACAGTGTATGACTTTGGTCTCTAGACTTTTTTCTTTATTATTGTACAGATTTAAAAATGATACTATTTTGTCTGTAACTTTAATGAGAAACTGTAATGGGACCTGGTGTGAAGGCAAGATACCTCCTTTGTTTAAATTCTCTAGACGCATGTTACTCATATGTTAGTTAAATACATCCCCACAGGCAACAACTCATTGCTAAAAGTTAAGAAATATGAATCCTTACACAAAGCCATAAGCTATTTAGCTTACCAGCAATTGAATTTAAAATACTTAAGTTGTGAGTCCAGCTGTAACACTGGAAACAAAGCATTTATAGTAATAAGGACATGTGGAAATTTGAAGGAGCTACCACTGGCATAGCCAGGAAACTTAGAGCCTTTGTTCTTAGTGAAAATATGTCACCGTATATGTTACTCACTGTTAGTATTATCCTTCAAAGTTCCATTGATATTTCATCATGGTCTCTATTAGAATGTATATTCATATCCTATGCATAATATTTATAGAATGTTGTTGACACATCAACTTTTTAAAAATGCTTAAAATTATTCACCTTTAAAATGTTTTTAATCATTCCTCAATTATATTCTACTTTGATATGGCCCCAGTTTTATTAGTGTATGAATTGGTTCTGTATAATGTCCCAAGCCATATTACTGATCAGTTGTGAAAATGAAACAAGTGATCTAAAAGTGAATGCCGTATTTGATATGAGATTTACAGGTTCAGTGTTTCTGAATGGAGTCTTTTTCTGCCCAGGGTTCAGTACATTGTTGGACAACTTTTAGTTGCTTTCTTTTAGGCCACTGGCTAGGCGCGGTGATAGGCAATGCTAGCAGATAAGCTGAGTTCCCAGGGCAGCTCCTGGACCATTTTTCTTGGCTGCTACTGATTCTTCTGGATTTCAGCTGTACTTCTCTGGTACCACCTTTTCTTAAAATATTGCTCAGCAATAGCAGGATCACTAAAGCTAGGACAAAGAGTTTTCCATTTACAGTTTCTGCCCTAGCACTTGAACTCCTTGTACTCTCTTCTCTTATGATACGGTAAAACAGAAATCCTGCTGTAGATGCCTGGGAAAGGATATAAAGTGGTGCACCTTCTACAAAAGCTTAAGCAAGAGAAGTTGATCGTCTGTAAGATGATATCTGGCAATTAGCATGCCTTCTAGAAATAAAGTACATAATCTCAGTTACTTGATATGATAATAATTTAAACTCCCCAAATTTAAATGTGATATTATATGTAATTTAGTTCCTTGTTTTCAGCTGGTATATAACACTAAAATGAAGGAACTTTTCTTACCCAGGACTCTAGAGTGGGGCCTTGTAACAATCAGGTCTTTGTCATATCTAGCATTTGACAGTCTCTGTGATATTCTGTGTTTCAGTGCTAGTTTTGGTTTTTTTACCTAGCCAACATTTCCCTTAGCTATATAATTATGTATAATTCAAAACTAGGCTCTGTTGTCTGTTTACTTTACTACTAAACATGGACAGAGAGATTACTTGAAAAAAAATTCCATATATACTTCAATTTTTCTATTTTGGTTGTCACGGAATATGCTTTTTCCTGTAAGTTATTTACTATTCTCGAGATTAATGTGACAGCACATCTAGTAAAATCATATCATTTTTGTCTGTTCAGACAATATAGTTTTAAGTGTTTTGTCTAGGTTACTCTATTTCCAACTTGTAGGCACATCTAACTCTCCCTTAGGGAGGTCTTGAATTTTTATTTACTTGGAGACTCAGGATATGTGTGCGTTAACAGATAATGAACTGTCTCAGTTATTTTTAGAGTATTTAGAAATCCTCCTCTTCCAATGTAATTTTCCACCCTCACATTAAAGGTTTATTTATTTATTTATTTTTATTCACAGAAAACCCAATTAGGTGGTGAGCAAGGGAAGGAAAACATAGTCTAGGGACTAAAATTCTCCCCTGAGAAATCCCTCTTTTCCAGTATATGAAAAATGTACCACATATGGATGAGTAATTTACTCAGTGGGCCATGAGAGTTCTTATTATTCTAACCAAACAAGACTTTACAACTTGGGAAAGGTATCAACAGATTGATCTACTTAGGAAAGAGATGTGATAGGTTTACATTCATTATCATGGGCATTCAACTGCAGTCTGGAAGAAGCATTTTTAATCATTTTAGAAATGTCGTTTATCACTTCTAGCTGCTGGATTAAGATGCACCAAGACATTTCTCCAGTTGCTCTCTTAAATTCCTGCTGGGTTTACAGCAAGTACTTGCTAAAGTCAAGTAGCAAATTCTTACTCAGGGATCCTGAGGTTTCATACCTATCATTTCTCTTCCATCTCCCCTCCCTGTTCATTTCTTCTGTTACTCTTGCTGGATATTGGAGTTAAACAGATGTTTTAATAAATATTACATGCATGCTTGTGCACACACACACATACGCACATTATCACAAAAAAAACTAAATCCATCATTTTTATTAGTATCTGTCATCTGGCTAATAAGCTCTTATTCTAAACTGGTTGACACTGAAACCAAGGACACCATGTCATACCCCTCTGTTCTTTGCATCTGAAATTTGCTTTCTATTGTTGGTGACAGGGCTCAAGTGTTATAACAAAAATTTCACCTGCAGCTAAATAATGGTAAAGGTATAGACAAAAACACAAAATGCAATTCTTTAAGAAGTGTGAAAAAGGTCATAGCAATAAGATGTGAGACTATATCATTGATTTGATGAGTGGAATAGTTACTAAAATATTAGTTAAAGCAATGACTTTTTTTCTCTCCTTTTAGATTGCTATTTCTTATTGAGGTAATGTTGGTTTATACCACTATACAGGTTCACACCTCGTCAGCAGTTCTTAAAGTAAGATGTGTTGACATTTGCAAATTTATTCAGAAGACATTTCCAACACCTAAGGAAATTGGTGTAAAAACAGTTTTCTTCAAACTTTTATCTCTTTTTTTTCCCCCATGGTTAGTCATCAAATTTTGCCTATAATATTTTTATATTCCTCTTCACTTCTAACTTCCCACTGTTCAGTCAACTTTAGAGTTTTTCAATTAGTATTCTTGCTATGAAAATTTTATTAAGTCTGTTCCGCTCACCGAAATTGCCTTACTCTTCTGAAAACACTATTTGTATACATCACTTTATTTTGCTGGAAAGTCAGCAATCGTTCGCTAATGCCTGCTGTACAAAGGTTAAACTTCTCAGATTAAAATTAATTTTTGGTATAATACAGTTCCTTTATAGTTTTCTGACCTAATTTTCAATTTTTATACATCTGTCATTTACTTGCATTAAATTAGTTTATTATTCTATGCATTTACTGTTCTCATTTAATTATTCCTAAATTATGCTTATTTATCTACTTGAAATTTTCTCTTTTCCTAGTCAAAGACACCATTCAAAGACTACTCAGCATACATTTCTTCCATGAGTAATTAAATGACTAGACTAACCCATATTGACCTACCCTTTTTTCGATTCCTATAACTCAAAGGTACACAACTATATAATGGACCCTAAGCATTCTCATATTTATATTAGTGGTTTTAACCTTTGCAAGATCTCAGAAGTCCATGTAATTTTTCTGTGTAATTGAGTGAGGCATACATTTGAATCACACATGCCTTGAGGCTGGTGTGGGCTAGTGAGTCACTTACTAGTGAGCAATCTGGCCAACATTTTAGTCCTCTACTTATATTCACAATGGCAGTCCTTTGTAAAGTGGTAACAGTTTTATTTCATGTAAAACATAACATCTGCCCCAAATGCAAATCCTTGCCAATGCGAAGACTCAAACAGTACTCTAGATAGTCTCTCAGACATGTAGGCGTCTGTGTATAAACCTTGTGTGATTTCCTGGTTGCTTCGTGAAATTTTCCCAGTCAATAAAATTCATAGGAGAATGAATTATGTGCTGAATTTCTCTACCCCACCCCCCCAAATTTTCCAGTTTGTTTCAAGAAGGATATGGTACCTGTTACTATGAATATTTTACTTCAGGAGCCCACCATCCAGTATGATGATAATGCTGTGATATGTACAAAATTTACTTTCTATTGGTGTGATGAATGGATCCCTTAGGAAGATGGGTACTTACAAGAAACTTAAACTGAGGTGAATTTTATTATAAAAATATAAAATAGAATAAGAACTATATTCCAGTAGATTGAATTAAAATGACAGACTTTTTTCTGAACTTTTATATACAAAATAATTTTGAACTATTAATAAGTCATATAGCATATATAATTTAAATATAATAATTGTATCTAATTATAGAGCACACATTAAAATTTGTTTATTAATAATGATGCTATGACCATGCCAGAATTATTTTAGTTTATTATGATTACCTGTATTGATCTCCATTTTTGTTATTATAAAAATTCTTAAAATGAGTGGTTTTATTTTATTTATATTTTTTTGCATAGAAGAACTGGGATAAACCAGAGATGTGTGCCAGGGATTGCCAGGGGTTGGGCGGGGTGGAGACAGAGAGAGGCTTTACCAGAGACAAGAGTGGGGAGCAGAACAAGCAGATCTACTGAAGTACACTGCTAAAGGGAACAGCAGGTGAGACAGGAGAGGTCTGCTGTGCCATATGTGGGTTAGCTCCCTGGCCAGGGATCAAACAGGCCAAGTGGTGCTAGTGCTGAGACTTAACCTCTAGACCACAAGGGAGGTCCCTTTAATCATTTTTTGAATTGGCAATGTGTTTTTCCTAAGGTGAAGTGTGAGGCAGGTAAAAATAGTCTTTGAGCCTTTTTTACCTATGATCAAATGTTAGACTTTCACAACTTCTTTATCAGGGTATTGAGCTTGAAGTATTGATCTGTGAGTCATGGTTTAAATTTTTAAAAAACCTACAGTGCTTAGGAAGTCCCAGAGTTCATATAGGCTAATGTCAACATACCTTCCAGGACTATGAGAAAATAGGTAGGGTAATAGAATACTTTTAAAAAAGAGTTCTGCTTTTTCTTTAGCTTCTCTTCAGGGCTTTTGAACCTCACTGTCACCAGCATGTCTGACATAGGATGATGGAAAATATAAATATCATTATATCAATTTATGCATATTTAATAATATGTTCACTTGTATATCAGATTGTTCTGAGAGCACATGAATCAATTCGAGAATGAATTGAAGTGCCCAATAATGGTAAAGAAGAAATCAATAAATTGTTATATTTTTAAATTTATGAAACAGTTGTCTGAGCACTGAGATCCTTTATTTCTTGTATAGAATCAGGGGACTTAATGGGAACTTCACTGTGTGGTAGGGAGTCTTGGTTGCCAAGCAGTGTGCTGGTTTCCCCAGGACAGCAGCCATCTGAAAGGCTATCCCACTACCTTGGCGTTTGGCAGGCAACCAGATGCTAGTGTCTTTAATAGCCTTATTTTTTTTTTTCCCTGGGGGAAAATGCTACTGGTTATAGTATGAATAATTCATTGTAAAGTATCCATTAACTTCTTGGTTTATTGAGGAATCAAATGCATATAATTGACCAAATTTATTTAATATTTTTATTAAATACATACTATTATTTTACATTCTTTGCTTTTTAACAATATAGATTTTCTCCTCTCAGGTGTGGTCACCATAGCTTTTCCATGACTAAATCACTCATAGTACTCCACAAAAGTCCATTGTGATGTCCTCCTGCTATTTTCTTCCCTCCTCTCCCCTCTAGGATGGCTCGATCTATAGCCACCTTTCAGGGGTCTTTAAAGTTTAAAGTTTGTCTTTCTCTTATCCTTTGTTTGGTTTCTCTAGATTCCACCTATATGTGTGTGTGAAATGATCCAATATTTGTCTTTTTCTACCTCGCTTTGCTTAGGATAATCCCTTCCAGTTTCATCCACATTGTTGCACAGGGCATGAGTTTATCTTTTTTGATTACTGGGTAATATTCCATTGTATACATACCACATCTCTTGATCCACTCATCTGTTCTGAGACATTTAAGTTGTTTCCATATTGTGGTTATTTTAAATAGTGCTGCTATAAACATCGAAGTGCAGGTTTCCTTTCAAATTAGTGTTTTTGTATTCTTTGGGTAGATGCCTAGGACTGGAATTGCTGGATCATATGGACCACTTTTTGCCTATTGAATAATCTTCACATTTTCCATAGGAGCTGGAACAGTCTGAATTCCCACCAACAGTATAAGAGGGCTCATTTATCCTTTTTCTCCACATTTTCGACAGCACTTGTTTCTGTTTTATTTATTTTATTTTATTTTTGGTTGTTGTTTTAATATGGACCATCTTAAAAGAAGGAAGTGGTGTCTCATTATGGTTTTGATTTACATTTCCCTGTTATAACTGATGCTAAACATTTTTCTTAGGCTTGTTGGCCATTTGCATGTCTTCTTTGGGGAATTGTCTTTCTCTTATGCCCATTTTTTGTTAGGTTTTGTCTTTCTGTTGAGTTGTATGAACTCTTTATATATCTTTAATATCAGTCCCTTATGAGATGTATGGTATGAAAATATTTTGTCCTATTTAGTAGGATGTCTGTTTGAGTCACTGTTTCTATAAGTGTACAGAAGTTTGTTAGTTTGACATAACCCAGTTGTTTATTTTCCCCTTTATTTTCCTTGCTGCCAGATATGAGTCCACAACAATTTTTCTTGTTCCACCATTTGTGAGTCCTTCTCTCCCGCTATTCTGGGCTTTTTTTTTTTTTTTTTTTGAGGGGAAGTGGACACAATTATATGGGCCTTATAGGATCTGGCATGGTAGTAGGGACTTCCTGAATCCCTTCTAGTCCTGGTTCCAATGGCTGGAAGGGCTTGAGTTCAGGGATCAAATTGTTGGGACTTCAGTCCTTCCTGGTACCAGTGACCTAAGCCTGTTGCTGGCAGTGCTGGAGAGAGTATATTTTCTATCCATAAGGCAGCTGGAGATCCTGAAAGTTAATAGGAAGTTCCATGTTCAAAAATGGGTCTTATTTCATGGTGGGTATTAAAATATACTCTTCGGTAGTATATCAGATAGTTCCTGTTGTAAAACAAATCAACTTCAAAATGAGTAGCTTATTAACAGAATGACCATTTATTTAGTTCATGATTCTGTGGTTCAGATGGAATCTGAACTTGAATCTGGGCTAGCCAGATCATCTCTCTGGGCTAGGTCATATGTCTTTGATCAACTGCCATGTCTGCTGGCAGCTGAATGATCTCGGATCTCTTGGTAGTCTATTAGGTGCCTTTGTTCTCTTCCTCTCAGCTTCCAGAATGCTAGACTAGATTTGTTCATGTGATGGTGTCTGTATTCCAAATGCAGCAAGAGAGCATGTCCTAAGTGGTTTTTAGGCATCTGTTTTGTATCATGTTTGTAAAAGCTCCTTTGACCAAAGCAAGCCACATAGCCAACCCAGATTCAAGGGGCGGGCAAATTGTCCCATCTCTTGATGGGAAGATCTGCAATGTCACACTGTAAGATTCAGGGAGAAAAATGTGTGGGTATTTTTATAATCTACCACAGAATGGTTCCCAGCTGTTTTGGGGGGTATTTTCAAATGCTGGGTTCTGTAAGTCTTTTATCTTAAGAAATTTTTACTCAGAAAGAAGTTTTGAAAGGACTGTAAGCTTGACTGCTGCTGTTCCAAGTAGAAAAAAGGGCTGTAAGAGTCACACCAGATACCATGCCAATTTTCTCCTAAATGTTTTGTGTTTTGGTCATTTAGATGCTCTACACTCATCTTTGCCTACTTACCATGAATCATGAGCTCCACTGGCTAACCCTACCCTGTGAGTAAACTTTCATGCTTACAAGTATGGTAGAGAAAAGACAAAACCTTAAATATAGTAGTAGTTTCAGTCAACAGTGAAGTGTTTTTATGTAGGACTTATTTGGTACTATTAATCAATAATTGGCTATGGATAAATCTATCTCTGATGTACAAATTTCAGGTATTATAGATTCCATTTCATACATGTTAATTTCATAATATTGCACAACAGTTTTAAGCATCCAAGCATGTAAGTTAGTGCTTTAGAGATGTAAAATATAAAATTAATTTTCTACATGATCTTAATGGGTTATTTGTTTCTGTTATAGAGATACATTATATTAAAAATATCACCTAGATATCTCAAATATTAATTTTTCTAATTGTAATAACAAGCAAGGTTTAATCAGAGATGAGTTCATTCAGTAGCATGAATTCCTATTTTTTCCCTTAACCCTCTCTTATCTCATATTGAATTAGAGATTTTAAAGAACAATAAATATTCAAGAGGCAGCAATAGGGGGACATAGAAAGGTGATCTTCACGTTGATTGACTAGCCCTTTAATATTTAACACCATTTCAATCTCCCCAAATGGAAACTTATAAAATGAAGACCTTAAACCATTACATCTATTTCAAAAACATAAATAGAAGTTTAATTGCATTCTTATTTTGCTGGAGGCAAATTGCAAAGCACATGTAATCTGGATGAAAACATAATTCCAAGGTTTATATAAGAATCAGGAATTATCTATAAAGAAAAAAAAATAGTAGAGCATTTGGAATGGATTCTAAGTCGGTGTCTTAAGAAGGTTACTCCAGAGATTGCTACAGTAGTAATACCTATCACTCATTATTGCAGAAACTGGTAATGCAGAGAATAGATAAGGAGATCATCAATCTTAAAATTTACAGTTAAGAGTTGATGGGAAGATTTACAATTAGGAGGTGTTGTGCTTTTCTAAATCAAGATAGTAAGTCTTTAGGGTAGGATATGGAATACTAAACTAAAGCAAAACTAGCCATCAAGAAATACTTATATCCATTTGAATATTAGTTTTCACCAATACTTATAAATATACACGCAAGGCTATTTATTGAAACGTACATATATAATAATTAGAAATGTATCACATTGACACAAACGTATTTCACTATTTTGTGGATACAGTGTTCCAGGATAAGTTCTCTGACAGATTCTGAGATGGAGTTTATTGTGTATGATGTTTATTAAGTGTTGGACTTAATACCTCTGGAAGGGAGAAAAGAGGAACAGGGTTGGGTAAAGGGAATAGTCAAGCTGAAATGTAAGCTTGGCAATAACCTCTGCGGTTGGGTGGCCAGCCAGAATTCACCTACCTTGGATAGAATGGCCAAGTCCTTTTACCCTGTCTGCATGGGTCTTTGGATGTAGGCCACCTGTGGAAGGTGCTACTCTGAAGCCATGTAGTCCTAGCGAGCACAAACAGCACAGCCTTTCAGGAAATAGCATTTCTAGCACCTATGGCTGCAAATTCTTCATTGGGGGAATCTCAACAACAGATATCCATGTTTACAACATATGCTGCATGTTATGGGTTTAAATATCAGCACATTAAATAAAATAGACATTACTACACCATCTTATGCTAATTATTTCCATGTACTTGTTTAATCATCAGTTCTATAGAAGACTTGAAAATTAATACATGTACAAATGGTAAGAATACTCACTGTTTTAGTGCCCATTGTGTGAATATTACTTATAATTAAATGCTAACTTAACCCTCTGCATTCAGAGAAGCTGAAGTCTTCATAGCTGATAATATCCTAATGTCAGTTAGTCTATGGATTTAAGTTTTCTGCCAATTTCAATACTCTCGAGAAAACCATCTCACTATTTACTTTAAATCCACAAACAAGCTTAAAACTACAACCTCCATATGTCAGCAGCCCTTGAAAATGTTATTGTTTTTTTTTTCACTGTTTCTAATGTCCCCATACTCACAGTTTCTACAGTATTATTTCGAAATGCCTTTTGTCTCATTAAAAACTTTAGGAAACTAAGTACACGATCACTGAAAAATTTTAAAACAATAAAATATGAACCTAGAAAACTTGAGAAACACAAAAGTTCCTGAAAATCATCTAAAAAATAAATTCAATATTAATGCTTAGCTAGTAATGTGTGTTTGCCACATTTTGACAGAGACGGCAGGGGGTTGTTTTGTTTCAAAATAATTATGGAAGTTAAAAAATGTGTATGATTTCTTTTCCTCAAACTATATGTGGTATTTGTTTTCTGATATATTGATTTAACGGTTCATATTTCAGAGCTTCTTTGTCAATAGGAAACTTGGCAGGAACTCTGTAGATAAAATATTCACTGGTGCTGGAGCCTACAGCAACTGGGCTGGCTCCCTGCTGCCCTTGACTTTTCTTTCAGAAGAAAAAAGAGAAAGAAAATTTTAGATGAGGCAGTTTTATGAATGACCTTTCTTCCCATCAAACTCTCCAGATATTCAACAAACTACTCTGTATTGGGATAGATATTAAATAAATGTAACTTTTGTATATACTTATGGAATAAAATCAAATTATATTTTTATTAAACATTTTCATAGAGAAAACAATCTACCTTTTGCACTCGGTAGGGCCAAGAGACTTATGTTTCTGTTCCTCAGTTTGCCTTAAGTAGAAGTATGACATTTTTGTTGAAGAAATCACAAACTGTAAGGGCAAATATATATATTTAAAATTAATTGTAAAGCACTATAAACATGCTGTCTTTGTTTTTCTAGCAAGCATAATATTCTTACAACTTTCAGTATGGTGAGATATAATAACAGACTCATATTAATGATGAGGTGCAAGGAACGATGCTTCCAGTTTTCAAGTGTTCTATAAGAACACTTGCCATGGTGGCATAATACTGAGTGAGTGTGTAGCAGAGACATTTTCTGTCTCCGAAATCATGAAGTAAGCTAGTGATACACCAAGACCACAGACAAGAGTTTGGTATTCCGAATGTGTTCACTTGTGTGTTGCATATACATAAGAGATTGTTAGTTAAAATGGCAGTGGTTCCCGTTTCCAAAACTGAGCAGTGAAAACCTTCAATACAAATATATATGCATAGGCAGCAAGAGTACTCACAAATAAACCCCTATCTTGTATTTAAAAGTATAATTTATTAACTGAAAGTTAAACCTAAAATAAACTATAAACTAAGTAAAATTTAAATAAGGCAGTTCAAAGAATAGCATCAAGTATCTGAAACCAATGAGGAATGAATTAGCGCTATGATATAAAAATTTTATGTGGAAAATCTTTTTTTTTTTAAAGATTTATTTATAAATACAAGAACTGTGGTACAGGCCTTAGGTGCAGGGGGTGAGAGGATTCACCAGAGACAGAGTAAGGAACAGAACAGGCGAATATACTGAAATTTACTGCTGAGGGGAGCAGTAGGTGAGACATGAGAAAGGTCAGCTCTCTGGCCAGGGATTGAACTCATGGCTGTGGATAGTTCATAGTGTTGTGCTTAACCCCTTGCACCACCAGGGAGGCCCCTATATGGAAAAATCTTAAAAACCTTTCTTGATTATTTAAAAGCACTATTAAGATAACTAGAAAATACAGTAATTTATCCAATGAAGTGGTAGAATACATTTTTTATATTGTTTCTCCAGTTGTTTTTAAGTCAGAGATTCTTAAAGATTGGTCTCAGGATTAGAAGCATCGCCATTACTTGGTAGCTTGTTAAACTGAAGTCCTTAAATTCTCTGCCTTAGACTTAGTAAATAAAAAACTACAGTGAGAATCATCACTTTGTGTTTTAACAGGTCCTTCAGGTAATTCTGATGTAATCTGAAGATTGAGAACCACTGTTTTAGGGAAAGTTACATTGTTTTTAACACACAGTGGCTTTCTATTCAAGGCAAATCTCAAATTTTGTAAGTTTGAGTTTCAGATAGCATGTGTATTAGATATTACCTGACACAATATTAGTAATTGATTTCATCATATAGTGATGTCCAGTACACTTTCCTTAGGACTATTTCCTTATTGCTTGTATTTACTTGTTCACATGTTAGATATGATTATCACAAAATACAAAGTACTAATACTTACTGAACAGTTATCGATTTTATATAAATGAAAAATAATGCTTGAAATGTTTGTGTGATCCGATGTTAAGAAATATTTAGTTTTAATTGGATGCTTAAGGGACTTAGTCTTACTGATTTGCGGGTTAATTTGGAGGAATATATGAACAAATTTGAAGAATACTTGAAATGTTGTGAGTGTATCAAAGACTGGAATTTAAAGCAGAATGAAATTACAGGTTATGTTATACTTCAATTTGTAGGTTTCTGTCTTTTGCCAAAACTTATCCTCTCTTTTATGGTACTCAAATGACATGAGTGTTAGAGCTTTGGTTTTCATCTCACTGGTCCTTGAGACTCGGCTTACTTATTTAGTCTTTTCCCCCCTTTTTCAAATTTGGTAATTTCTATTGTTGTCTTCTAGATTATTGATCCACCCCCCATGTCCCTTCCATTCTATGTTTAGCATATCTAACTTTGCATTTCAAATATTACATTTTAGGGCACTTAGGACATCCTGTCAAAGTTAATATAGGACAAAGAATAACATTAAGTAAAGCATATGTTCTTATATTAAGGACAATTGATAAACTGATAGACCTGTTTATAGCAAAAGTGGGGTTTTGTTGTTGCTTGGAGTATTTTTCAACCCTGTATTTTAACACATCCAGTGACAAAGACCTTTTGTGTCCAACAGACAGAGTATTCAAATTAGAATATTAATTGACCATGATCTTATTGTGAGAAACCTAATCTTAGCACACAGAACCTTGATTCTCACCCACTGATCCAAATTCCTTTATTCATAACTACACAGATATTCTAATCCTTCCTTCACAAAGGATTTTCCAAAGTATTTTTTATTGTTTTCCTGCTCCTTTCTGAGATTTTAAGGCAAAATATTAAGAAACTTATTAAGGCAAAATATTCAAAAACTGAACTTCATTTCTTTATCTTATGGGTTAATAAGTCTATCAAAAAATGAGTTTAAAATGACTGAAATTTTGCTGGCCATAATGATTAACATCTTTGTTTCCTCCATTTACATACTGTCTTATTTATAATTTCAGCTAGCACTTTGTCTGGAATTAATATTTAAGCTGCTAGTTTTGAAAATAATTACTCCATTTTGCCATTGTCATATAGTTCCTTCCCATCATTTCTCAAAGATAATGGAATAAGTACATGATTTGTTTTTTGAAATTTCTGTAGAATCCAGACATTTAATTCCTGAACCACAGTCCTAAGCTCTTGGAACCTCTTCCTTTTACAACTTTTTAATATATCTTGTATTTCAGTTCCCTCTTAACAACTTCTGTATCCTTTTCAATCACAACTTTGAAAATCTGGCATTAATTCCTACATAACAATTATTTTGTTATAGAAGAAGGGGCTGTAAATCATATTTAACCATTTATTTTAATATGCTTTTGGTACTTTGGGGATGAAATAGGAAGTGTCATCGAGACATTATATTTTGAACTTTATAAAATTTGTGTATGATTCCGATATTTTTTATAATTTCTTTATTAAACTACATTTATTACATTTATTTATTGACATGGTGTTTGTAATGAAAGCCAAAACTCACAATATTTTCACTTCATTATGTTAGGTTCCATGGACAATCTTATATTATTCATAGCATCTAAATGTTGCAACTTGACCTTGAAATAAAACCCAAATGAAATGGAAAAAGGCAAATGATACCCACATTTGGTTCCTGACCAAGAATCATTGCATTTCACACATAACATTTCACTTTTTATACATAACATGTTATTTTAATATATTTTTCATTTTCTTGGAAGTATTTATTTAAAAATTTTTCCATGTTTACAATGTTAACAACTGGTTTTAGTTATGTGCTATGTGTATTTTCATATTTGTTATTGATTTACATATCTACTGTGTAAATAGTATTGTCATGTTTTTAGCGTAAGATACGTAACTTGGGGGCCTCCCTGATGGTCAGCGGGTTGAGTGCCACACTGAAACATCTGTGGCACAGCAGCGCAAGTTCAATCCCGTCAGGGAGGGGACCCACATGGCGCAGCAGACCTCTCCTGCTTCTCCCATTGCTCCCCTCAGCAGTGTTTTTCAGTCAATCTGCCTGTTCAGCTCCCCAGTCTGTCTTTGGTGAATCAACTATGGCCTGTGCCCCAGCTCTTATATGCATAAATAAATAAATCTTTTTTTAAAAAAAGACACTTAACTTGGCAAAAAAAATAAAGGTAAAATTGAGCTTCTAGTGATATAAAAAATAAGAACTAATGGTTGATAATTAATTTGAATGAAAATATTTTTTAAAAATAGGTATGTAATTTAAACATGAGGAAATTTGTTTGAGAATATTTTAAATACAAATCCATAGTGTTCCCAAAGTTTCACTGTTGCTTCCCACACTTTTACAGAGATGTTTTGAGTTATATCACCATGAATCAGGTGAAAATCAAAGTCAAACTTGTCATAGCTAGAAGAGTTTTTCTATTTTAAATCTCTGAAGACACTATAATAAATAATAGACAGTCACCATTAATAACTGCTCTTCCTCATGCAGTGAACATATTAACTTTATTATCCACATGTGTAACATATTCTCTCTCTCACACACCCACAACTTTGAATATGAATAGGCAGGATAAATTTAGAGTATCTTATCACTCTGTCAGTTTACATTAACTTATTTAAATGAAAAGTGATACCTGATAGGTTGACAAATATTCTACCTTGACATATGAATGTGTTCAGATGTTGGTTGTCTTTGGTCATAGTCTTCCTAAAACACTGACATTTTTGTTGCAGAGTTATGTTTTCTGATTTTCATGTTGTGATTATAACCCTCCTGGTAGATGGTAAATACTGAAGGACATTTGGTCAAGTTACAAATGCATCATCAACTCTCATTTTTTTAATAAGATTTATTTTTGCATAAAAGAACTGTGGTGCAGGTAGAGATGTGGGGTGGAGGGTGGAGGAAGGGGAGAAGATTCACCAAAGACAGCATGGGGAGCAGAATAGGCTGGCCTAATGAAACACACTGCTGAGGGGAGTGGTGGGCAAGACAGAGAGGTCTGCTGCGCCATGTGGGTGAACTCACTGGCTGGGTATTGAACTCAGGTCATTGCGGTGGTCCTTCCTGGTGATAGTGCTGAAACTTAACCCCAGGCCACAAGGGAGGCCCCTGTATCATCAACTTTCTTGAGAAGTGGAAATGGTAATTTTTGTTAATGTCCATTTTCTATATTCTTCTGCTGTTTTTGAAAGATTTTATTGCAAAATAAAATGTATTGATAAAAATGAAAGGTCAATAATTGTAGATTCGGGTCTCCCTGGTGGCGCAGTGGGTTAAACAATGCACTATGAAGCAAATCGCAGCCACTGCAGCATGAGTTCGATCCCTGCCGCCAGCCAGGGAGGAGACCCACATGTCGCGGCAGACCTCTCCTGCTGTGCCCGCTGCTCCCCTCAGCAGTGTACTTCAGTTGATCTGCCTGTTCTGCTCCCCGCTCTCTGGAGTGAATCCTCTCACCCTCCACACCTCTGGCCTGTACCCCAGTGCTTGTATGCATAAATAAATAAATCTTTAAAAAAAATAATTCTAGATTCATAATATACAGTACATGTATTTTTAAATTCAAATACCCAGAGCGTTCCCTGTCCTTCTGCTTCAGGACTGCTTAATTTCCATTGCCTTACATATTTCCTATTTGTTAGCCTTTAATCTTCAACATTTCCCTCTAATCCAGAGGATTGGTGTCCTGAGAACACCATACTAGGCAGGGCTCATGGGACAACTAACCAGCTCCCAGACCTAGGGACCAGCAGGGTCATCAGTATAGATTCTTTTCCCACGATCACCCTCTAAGCCCAGAGAAAGGTAGCTGTCCCTAACTGCTTCTTATTTAGCACAATTCATTTTATAAGCTGGCACTCTAAATACGCTCCTTGAAGGGAAGGTAGTAGCTATTTTTCATATGGAAAAGATCAAATAAAGAAAGAGGCTTATTGCTGGTCATCTTACAGATGTAACCACATGTTAAAGTGAGAGCAAATGCCTCACACACTGCAAGACAATGTTAAGACAGAAGCTGCGAGTACATGTGGAGGTTGGCTTGAGCCATCCTGGCTTCTTGCTGTACAATTATGAAACAAAATTATTTGTTAAAAATGAAAATTCAGAATATTCGAAGTTATATAGCATACCAGGACTAGTGTCACCCAGAACTGACCCAAGCACATTGGGAAGCCCGGTTTCACTAATATAGGTAATGTGAAAAGCATGGGAGTCCAAGTATTTGTGGTATAAGAGAGAAAGAAGGAAAAGAAGTAACTTGTCTAACTGATAATTTAAGACCATTGGTTTGAGTCATTTTTATAATTATTTTCTTTTTAAGGTAAAATTCTTACCATCGGCTGCCAAGAATTTCATAGATGGTACAATTGTTAAGATACCGAGTACATGTTTCCTCTGTATGATAATATAATATGTGATGGTAATTCTCCCACTTTAGAAGAACAGTGTTTATAACTGATAACAGCGTAGCCACCTGAGGGGGTGGTTATGAAATTTAAATGAGATAATATATGAACAACTATTAAACTAGTCTGTGGCACATAGTTCAGTCATTAAATGTAAGTATAGATTATTATTTCAATCAAATATTAACAACCTTGGAATGAAATAATATATGCCATATATTTAAAATTATATAAATGTTTTCATTATAAAGCTTCAGTATCCCTTTTATCATTTTATCACAGCCTGAAAATAACTGAAACAGGGGTTTAGAACAAGAGAAAAATCATATTTTTTTGAAGGCCTAGTCCTTAAAAGGTCTTTGAAGGCATTTCAACAACTTAAAGAACTGTTGGGCAAATAAGGGATTTATAATGGAAACATATATCTGTAGAATATTGGATATGTAGGAGTCTCTTTCCCAAAGTTTAAATGTTTAAAATTATGGAAGAGAATTTTGCCTTCAGTTGATATTTGTTTTTGATGGAGATTTTATTCTTTCTTAGTGTGACTTCAGCAAAGCAGCTCTACCCTGATAGTCAGCTCTACCGTGACAATTATACATGTGGACTTTGCAGTCAGTCAGAAGGCATGGGTTTGAATTTCAGCAGACTTCCTAATTAGCAATGTGCTGCTGTGACTTAGTTTTCTTCTCTGTGCTCCATTTTGTCTCAAATGTCATTTGGGAATTCCAGAACCTTCTTGTAAAATAGATAATGTGCACTTAAAGTACTTATAATAGTTCCTGTGACACGATAAGGTTGTCATACTCCTCTTCCTTCTCCTCCCCAACATCTTTTTAACCAGTGGTTCTCAGTCAGGATAATTTTCAGCTACCAGGGGACATTTGGCATGACTGAAGATAATTCTGATTGTCATGACTTTGAAGAGGCTGCTGGCATCTGGGGGAGCGGTCAGGGATTCTGTTAAAATTTCTGCAATGTACAGGGCAGACTCCGCAACAAAGAATTATGACATAGAAAATCTCAGTAGTACTTAAGCTTTGAAACACCAATATAAATTAATCATATTTGAAAATGAAGTTTAAAGGTCAAAAATAATTTTGGAAACTGTTGCAAATAGTGGTGATTAATCCTAACTTATGGACTTTATATCTTCTAACCTTATGATAAACGAATGAGGAATTATCAAGAATCAGAAATTTCCATTAATATAAATAACTATGGGGTTAGGAAAAAGTTTCTGAGAGAATAATAAAATTCCTAATGTAACAACTGTGTCCTTACAACATAGAGGAAATGAGGAGAAATGGAAGACATTATAGGGAAACTGAAAGGAGCAGGAATTGGGTACAAAAAAGAAAATCTCAAGAACATAATTTTAGGGCTCCTGTTTTCCATCCCCACACTCTCTTCCTAGACTTTTGGTATGAGTTTATAACTTTTTAGTTAATACAAGCTTTAAATGAATGAATGAAAAGTTATTCAAAGTTCATATTTTTGGATGTTATGGAAATTAATATTGTATTACGTGATAACTATATATTATTGCCTTAAAATTTGTATGATTCAATATTGATGTATTTCCATTTATGAATTTAGTGGAGATCTGAGACTAGAAAAATGCAGGGCATTGAATAATGGCAGTGTTTAAAATACTCTTAAGACTTTCTGCACTTACAATTTTTAGCTTTACATTTTAATGATAATTATATAATAATGAAACATGTAAGCTACCTCATAATATCCAGGGGCTCATACTCAAGAATATAAAATATTCTCAGAGTGATTAATATTCTCTTAACAAAGGGCCTCCATTACCCAATCAATTGTGAATTCTTTAGAGAATTGTACTTCCTAGAGAACTCGGCAACTGTTGGCAAGGCAGCTACTTTCCATGATGGAAAATCTTCCTTAAGTGAAATAGTAAAACTTCATATTTGGAGGGGGGGGGATGATATATAGGGAAGTATACTAATGAAAATGCCCAGTCACAGAGGGGAATAAAAGAAAAAAGAAAAGTGATGTGGAACTAAGAGGGAATACTGTGATATGCAGTGTTTAGATAAACTTACAAGCTTTAATGGCTTCTAATAAGAGAGATAGCACCACTACCACCCATGATTATTAAGAGGAGGTACCTCATTTATACCTGTGCTCACAGCCCCAATGGCAATGCCAGCTGTTCAGCTGCTCCACTTAATCCTCCTGGCCAGCTCTGCCACTACCATTATACAGACAACTTACACAGACAACTGTCAGTGTCTGACTATTCTCATGTGCCTTGATAATTGGGGTAAATACGCAATTCTGCAGAGCCACTCAGAATGTGGAAAGTTTGAAGGTGCTGATGGTACCAAGCTAGATGATTTCAAGGAGATGGAGAGGAAAAGCGATGCTTCCAGCTGGACTGTGATGGTATAATAATGGCCAAAACCACTGAATCCCTTCAACCCAATCTGTTTTCCAAGCTTACTCAGCATGATCAATACCATGACAGAAATCCACACCAGTAGAAAGAAACAGTACTCTTCAAGTAGAAGCTACTCCTAGAGGTCATTCACAAGTTTGGAAGAAAGTGCAGAGATTATTGGTATTTCATCCCAGTCCCTCTGAAGTGGGGAGGCCATGCAGGAACTCTCAGGGGTGACTCTGGGACATGGAAATAATGCAAAATTTCATTCAATCCACCCCTCCCATTCAGAATCTTCATGAAAGTGATATGAGGGAAATTCAGTGTCATCTGGCAGTTGGGGGATCATCACCTGAACTTTGATTATAAGAAGAAAGGACGCGGCAAGATTCCAGATGAATACATTCCTCAAGCATTGCAGAAATTTGATGAGTCTGAAATTGCTGAGTCTAGCATGTTCAGGTGTTTGGAGATGGAATATGTAACAAGTGGGTCAGCTCTCTGTGCTTGGGCAAGCCCAGCTGCAGTACCATAAGCAGACAGTATAGATCCTTCAGCAAGCGATCATCAGCCAAGAAGAAAGAGTAAGACTATCTTCATCTCAGTTGAAAAGGAAATACCAACCTAAATGACAAATAATCCTGGCATTTCTGACTGAAGACAGTTCTCAACCCAGTTGGGAACTTTTCCACACTGGCACCCCCAAACATGGAGGTACACTAATGGAATATCCTCTTCCCAAGTTCTTTATGATTTGGAACCTGAAAATGAGGGAAGTTAGATTTGAAGAGGGTGATATTATCACACTTACTGACCAAATTGATAATAAGTAGAGGGGATGTTTCATTGCCTGTTAGGCTTCTTCCTCATCAATTTTTATGGAAATGTTGGTTGCCTACCCCATAAGGATGTTATGCTGGTGTCTTACCTCCTCTTAACTGAGATAGTGATATTTAACCACTGTGTTTGTAATGCTGCTTATAGCATATCCCAAGGACAGGCTTCAGTGAGCCAAGTCATGGAGCCCCACTGATTATCATTGGTTGACTTATGTGATCTCATAATAATTATGGTGATGGGTGGGTATGACTTTTTTTTTTTTTTTTTTTTCAGTACCATCTGAGGCCAGCTAGTAGAGCTGTTGACACAGTTGTTAGGAGTCTGTGGGTTTTATAATATCATGACCTTGAACCACAGCAGAGAAAACTCATCCCACTGAAGGTATCTGTCATCAAGGGCAATTGCAAGGTCTCAGGTTCTACATATAAGTAGGAGGAAGCTTTTGCTTTCAAACGGTCCCCTCCCAAATACGTGAGTCATGTAATTGTCAAAGAAAGCCCCTTTACCAGTAAATTGTCTTCTGGTCTGAATGAGTTAGTCCCTTGGAGACATCAATAGAATAGTGCTGAGTGTGGGTGAAAAAACCTCTGAAAATAATCACCTTTGTCCCCACCTCTTACTATTATTTTGGAGGTACAGCTAGATTTCTCCCAACCAGTCATTAAAGGCAATGGAGGATTCTTGTTTCAAGTAACACAGCAATCAGTATATAGTAGAATGGGCAAAAAGATGAGGTTCTTCATTATAAGTAATTGGGAAGAGATCTGGTTTCCAAGCTTATATTTCTTGTGGAACAGAAACATATACATATTTAGGCCTTTCTGAAGATTACAGGAAAGCAGAAACAAATATCCCCACTTCATTTTTATTTGTGAATTACATGTTATATGAATCCATTTGGCACAGAGAAACACTAAGAAAAACATTAGAAACCATTTCTCACTAGTTGAGAGGCCAAGAAACAGTAAATAACTTTCCTTTTCACTCTCACTTGTGTTCTTTGAACATCATTTGCGCATATTCTTCCCATGATGTGATTCAAGTAAAGGTAGTATTTGTGCTTAGCATTTTAAGATGTGGTTGCATCTGCAAAACTCTTTTCCAAACTTGTTCTCCTTCTGTTTCATCTCTGTGTGTACGGTGCTGTGAATAAGCTTATGAGTGCTTGTTCTCTCCTTCTTTTCATCCTCCCTCCCCTCCTCCTTCTTCAGCCTTCACCTCCTCCTTTTCTTTTTGTCATGTCATTGAGTTCTTGTTAGTTCTCTTTAGTGTTACAGATTCTTAAAGAGGTTTAATGTGTTGCTTTAGATATATCACTGCAGTAGTTCCTCATGTGGTATGAAAGGCACATCTCACAGCTTAATGTATAAACTCTTACCATAGAAACCATCACTGTTTCTAATAAATAATGCTTAAGACAAAAAAAATAAAATAAAAATATGAAGTACCTCTCTGCTATTTATTTTTTTTTTAATATCTACAACTGAGACTTAAATTCCAAATAAGATAGGTACTGAAGTTAAGAGAGTTCTTTAAATGTATATGGTTCTCTTGGATAGTCCTTTCACTATCATTTAACCTCAGAAGGTCCCTGGTTTCATTTTCTTAGGACATGAGTGGTTCCTACAAATATTGTAGAAATCTCACAATGCAGAGTCAGAAGATTGAGTTCAAGTCCTACCTCTAAGGACCCTGCCTTAGAAACATTTTAACCTCTCTCAGTAAGGATTCTTTTTCAAAAGGGTAGGAGGAAAAAATGACTTTGTGAACACTATATTATTATATATTCTTGAAAATCACAGAATGAAAAAGAGCAAAGAGATACAGAATTGATAACACTTTTTAAATTTCTTTTTATATTACTTTATTATTTTTTTATTGAAGTAACATTTGTTTATAACACTTTGTGTGATTAAGAAGCATAGGATCTTTTCCTACACTTCTTTTTTTACCATGGTATCATTGTTCAAAGTCTTTGAGTGCAAGTTCTTCACCTGTTAAATGGAAATGAAAATTCAAACACATAGAAAAATACCCAGCAAAGTGCTTCATAAGTCTAGTCGCTTAAAATGATCTTTCCTATCCTCCATATGGGCTAGTTTGGCACTTTAAAAAATCTGAAGCCATATGTAAAAGTCTCAATTGCAAAAAAATTGATCGAAAATACTGCAAAATGAATCTCTTTAACTTCTATGTTGGATTTATGCATTTATTTTTAAAATTAGATTTATTTAATTATATTTGACATCATTTGTAGTCCCCAGGGAGTTCCCACCACAATTTCATCCTTGCGCCATCACCTCAGCCCCTTGTGCTCCTTCTACCCTCATCCCTCATCCCTATCTTTGCAGTCTCTCCCCTCACTCCATAGTCCCTTTAGTTTATCTTTGACCTTTTGATCTTGTTGAGTTTTTGTTGTTTGTTTGTTTTTGGTTGTAATTGCCCATTTCCTTGCACTTACTCTTTTTTTTTTTTTTGTAGTTGGTAGTTGTTGCTCTTTCACATTCCTCCCAAAAGTGAAGCCATCCTATAAGATATTTTTCTTTTGCCTCCTGACTTGTTTCACTGAGTATAGCTCCCTCTAGCTCCATCCATGTTTCTATAAATGGCCCTAGTTTATCATTTCTGATTGCTGAATAATATTCCATTGTGTATATGTACCACATCTTCTTGATCCAGTCATCTACTTTTGGGCATTTGGGTTGTTTCTAGATCTTACCAATTATAAATAGTACTGCAGTAAACATAGGGGTACAGGTGCTCTTTTGGATTGGTGTTTTGTGTCCTTTGGGTAGATGCCTAGGAGTGGGATTGCTGGATCAGAAGGTAGTTCCATCCCTAGTAGACTGAGGAACCACCATACAGCCTTCCATAGTGGTTGGATTAACTTGCATTCCCACCAGCAGTGTACTAGGGTTCCTTTTTCTCCACATCCTCACCAGCATTTGTTGTTGTTGTTGTTTTTTTGATGTGTGCCATTCATACCAGTGTAAGGTGGTATCTCATTGTAGTTTTTATTTGCATTTCCCTGATTATGAGGGATGCTGAGCATTTTCTCATGTGCCTGTTGGCCATGTGTATGTCCTCATGGAGAAGTGTCTTTGAAGTTCTTCTGCCCCTTTTTTGATTGGGTTTTTAAATTTGTTTTTCTTGAATCTTACAAGTTCTTTGTATATCTTTGTGATCAGACCTTTGTCCACTGTTATGGTTGGTTGGGTGACTGGGCTCCTGAGGACTCCTCCTCCCTGAGGACTTGGGGTACCACACAGCCCCCTGTGTAGAGGCTGGTTTTATGAGGCTCTCTGTATGGGGGGATGTTAGGTTGGGAGGGAGAGACAGCCCCAGATTGGCTGGTACCCCAACAGTGATTGTCTTCCAGCTGTCTCAGGTTTCAGGATGAGTGGTTAGACTGGTTTTTCTTGGTATGGGGGGGGCTTCACCTCTGAGTCTAATTACAAGCTCTTTCCCCCTGCCCTGTGATGGGGGTGAGGTCACTTGAGGTTCTCTGGTGCTGTCTTTTGTTTGTGGTTGCACCAAATGATTTTACTTTTCCCTTCTGGGGTACTGCCAGGATGCCTCAGTCCGAACCCTCTTGAACCCTCTTGCTCTCTCAAGCCCTTGGGAGTGTTGCCGAGGTGCTCCAGCCTTCCCAGACCCTATGCCCCCTGTGGACTGTGCCAAACAGGGGTCCTTGAATTGGCTCACCAGGGGTGGGGTGGACTAACCTGGGCCTGGAACTCTGCCCAGCCCCAGCCCAGCTCACTCCCCTTTCAACTCCTCTCTCTGGTCCAGCCTCCAGGCCATGCCAGGCCTCAGTGCTCTAACTGAGGGTTCTACACCTCTGCTGGAGGTGCAGACAGACTCCCTCCTGGCTGGCTGCATTGCCTTTGCCTTGGTTCAATGGTGGCTGGCTTTGTTCCAGCCTCAGTGGCTGTGCGTAGGACTCCTTCCCCCAGCCTGGCGGTTTTAATTTGTGTGAACTCCCTTTGCCACACGTGTGTTTCCGCTCTCTCCTCAGACTCCCCCAGAAGCTAGATTTCAAACTCAGCAGGCCTGGAGATGCTGGTATCTGTGCAGATCTCAGCAGCTTCAGGATTTTTAGTGCGTTAGTCTTGATCCCTTTCCACAAGTGGCATTTATGAATGCTCTTTCTGCCGTTCAAGGCTGTCAGTACCGTCCAATTTATTTTCCATGTCCCAGTTCTTGCAGAAACCCGCTGTATAGTCTCCCTGCTGTCCACTTCTTCTTGGGGCTATCCTAGCATCTCTTCACCACCATCTTTTTCCAAGTTTTCCGGATTTACGGATTTAAGTTCCTCTGTGGCAAAATTGAAGATGACCACAATGAAATACCCATTGTGAAATAATCATGGAGATAAAATAGTTAAATCAGTACTTGTAAAAATGTTGTCTTAAAATGTATTTCATGGCTTGAGAGAGCTTGGTAGCAATAAGTCTGCTGATTTTTCTCTCTTCCCTAACTCTCTGCCTCCATCATGATAGGCTCTTTCTGCCCTCTCAACTTTTGCAAACCTTTGCCGTCTCAAGTGGGGCCTTCTTCCTGGGATGTCTTTTTTTATTTTTCTATCTGAAACTGACTTCACTGCTACAGTTCTGATTTTAAGTTATTTTTGGCATTTATCAACATACTTCTCTGTTGTAGACATTTGAGTGGCATAGTAGTCATGATTAAATTAGAAGTTTGTGTGTGTGTATTAAAGATTCCCTTTTCACCATTATTCCCACACACAGTAGTATAGTGTTCTATATTTATTATGAAGTTATTACCCAGTAGACATTTGATAACATACAGATACTGCTATAAATATTTTAACCTAAATCCTACAGCTTTGGAACTTAATTTCTTTTACTAATCTAATTAAAATGCACCTGCAACATCATATATGTATTTTTTTATTTGTTTTCTCAGCTATCACTACTGAGATCTTTAAAGTCAAAGAAACATATTTCCTCTGGCTGTATTTTTTCACTAGCTCTTTAGTAATAAATAAAAGTACAAACATATTTAATGAAATAAATTTTTGTTCTATGAAAATCATTAAAATTGTGTTTTATAGTTCCCATCTAATTAAAGTAATGCCACATATAAAATTTTAATAGAACTGATTTGATGTGGTACAAAGAAGAAAATAGAAAACTACTGTGTGCAAAACAAAATACTAAGTGCTTATAAATCAATATTGATTTATTTTCTCATTCAATAGTACTTAATACAAATTCAAAGATAGTTTACATATGAGTGTCATACGTCCTATCAATTGGTAGATAAAAGCATTTTACAATAAAGACTGTGTTTACAGGTAAATGAAAAGATGAAAAGATACGTCTGTATCTGTTTGCAAATATTATGTGTACTTCAGCCTTCTAAGGAACTACTAATAATTAATAAATAGTCAGTGTCTGTGTCCTTTATAATATGGTTGGAAAACCATTGTTTTTTAATCCTTTTGAATAACTGAAAGAGTAAGTAGACGCCTACATCTGGACATATGTGCTTTGCAGCTTTGTTCTGATTGCTCTATCTAGTGCCAGGTATCTATCACCTGGGGTGGGGTGTTATTTTTGCTGAAATAGATCTCATTACTTATTTTCAAAAGAATGCTTTATTTCAGAACATTGCTGTTGTTAATAGAACTTTGATTTAGGTGACCAAATGCCAAGAATGTTTTTAAACACTCTGTTATCCTTCCCATGAATTTAGATCAGCCAGACATAACATATGTGAGAAGTTATCTAAATTTTTCACCAATAAAATTGAGATGATGAAAGCTTTAGTTCCCCTTAGGTATTGTCCAGTATTGGTAACCCAAGTTGTTTTGGTCTTTCTTTTTTATTGTTTAAGGCTGGAGCGCATTACTCTTGTGATACTCTCCAAAGTTCTATGGCATCATTGTTTGCAACTCACCATCTGTGTCTTTGATCCCTTCCCAGTATGTGCATGGCATCATACCCTTCTTACTATTCAAATTTTGATTTCTTCACTTGCTCCTGACTTTATCCATGCTGTCATTATATAGATGCTTAGATAGCCATCTTTGCGACTGAAGAGACTCCCAGGACAAGAACCTGTTACAAATGAACTCCTCACTATAAGGAGTTGCCAAATTGAGAGGCTTGATAGCCTCCATTTATTAGAGTTGACTAGTCTCTGGAAAGTAAACCACATCCTTTCTGCTTTTTGAGAGCCTTTAGTTATAATAAAGGTGAATTATAAAGTTGTAATTTATGTTGTAATTGTATGGGGAAAAGTGATAGGGAATGGGTATAGAATTTGTGCTTTGGGTCTATTTTTATTTCTTGTAGATTAGTCAGGAGATCAGAACTGTATTAAAAGATTCTCAGGCTCTCCAAGTGAAATTTAATGTTTTTGGTTTGCTTCAGCATCTTTAGATTTACTTTCCTAGAGCGGATAAGAGCTCTAGAATATATTGGAAAATAAGGAACAAACACAATAATCATACACAGCATTTCAAGTTAGAATTCTGGTAGGTTTTAGCTGATGTGAGAGATGTTTCTTCCTCTCCTGGGACAGAAATATCAAAGGCATGCTCAAGGGTGAAATACTTTACACAGGATACAGTCTTCAAGGTAGCAGCCAGGCCTTTAATCTGCACATCTACCCCAGTGACCATGTGAAGACAGGAAGCTAATTGGCCATGAGCATGGACCACCGGGTGGTTCCATATATGGGCATGAATAAAGGTTACTTGGGTGTGTGAGTGAGAAGCTAAATCCCTTCAAGAAAACTGCAGCTAAGTGTCCTCATTTTTGGTTTGAAATTCCAGATTCATAATAAATCGTATGGTGTTCCAAGCTAGGTTGTTAACAATAAGTAAGTAAATAAGTCAATCAATCCTAGTGTTGTCAAATCAATCCTGTTAGAAACCCTGACCAAGCAAATGGGAAAGCATTCTTTAGTGGTGTTCCAATAATCAATACAAGATTTCCATAGGGAAAAAAGTATGAACGACGTCCATGTGTGGTGATGGTAGTCACAAACCTATAGGAACAACAACTATGTGACCTTTCCTATTTAGAAAATGATTATGCAGTAATTATTACTAGGTATTCCTATTCGTAGAAGTGGAGGCACATACAATATTTGACTTATCTTGTAAGTCATGTTCTCCAAAATTTACAGTTAAATATTGTCATATGATTTTCAAGTTTTGAATGACTCCATTATGAAGGTTTATTAAATCTGTTCATGAATTGGATCCCTTTAAATTCACTCAGACATCATGGTCTCTGTTGTAGAATTACAACAGGATGGAAAAAAAGAAAGGTAGTAGGTGCAAATTGTACCTACTTGTTATTTGGGGAAATAACAGCTTAGTTTGCTGAAGTCAAGGTACAATGAGATTTATCACTATGAATATAGAATATAGAAGACCCATGAAATCGTTCAGGTTGGTCAAAGCTTTAAAAATTCTAAGATCCCTTCGCTCTAAAGGATTGCATGATATCTTTCATCTTTTAAGATCTCTGCCTTAATTGAATATTTCTATTACTACTGGAAGTCGCACCACCCTCACATTTCTGGGTGTAAATTCCTTCTAATTATATTCATATTATATTTTACCAGGCAATTTTTGGAGTCTTTCATTTGTATATTTAACTGTGGATGCATCAATCAGCTCCTAATTTGTGTGAGCTGCAGCAAGTAGTAGGCCTGACGTTTGTCCTGGCCATGCATATCTGGCTATTCTTGATGAATGCCTGTTAACTGCAAGCTGCTCAGCCCACTGGGAAAAAATGTTAAGTTGGTCCATGTGATGTAAATGTGATTGTGTAAGTGGGGAGGTAGTGTAACAGGGTGTTCTCCAGGAAAGGGGGAAGTTCCAGAATCCTGGTTCTGCCCTAAGTGAGTAAAGCTAAGCGGGAATAAAAAATTTTGCAGAGAGGAGCTAGGAGGACAGGGAAAAAAAAAAAGCAAAATACAAAGCAGCAAAAAAACATAGAAAAGGCATGTAAAGCAGAGGGACATGTAAAAACACTGTGCTTGATTTTTAGTCTTAAACTAGTTAAAACAGATATAAATAAAAAACCCATAAAAAAGTTAACAATGGCAGCTTTCATCTTAATTTTAATTTTACTCTTTTCCTCTCAAATTTATCTAACTCTAACCCTTTTCTATAAATCTCCACTAAAAAGTCCTTTAAACTTATGGCAAGCTTTTAAGCCTTGCTTTTTAAGCCAATCCTATTTAGCTAAACTTTTACCCTCAAGGAGATGGGTAACTTTAAATGCTTAACTTAATAACTATATTCTTTGTCCTTTCTATATTATACCCTAAATATATTAAAGTTCCTTTCCATTAAAAATCTTATATATTTATCTTAATGAGGTGAATGGCAAAACCCATTTAAAAAAAGCAGGTTTAAAAGTTCTAAAATACGGGCCTCCCTGGTGGCGCAGTGGGTTAAGCAACACACTATGAAGCAAACTGCAGCCACTGCAGCATGAGTTCGATCCCTGCTGCCGGCCAGGGAGGGGAACCACATGGTGCGGCAGACCTCTCCTGCTGTGCCCACTGCTCCCCTCAGCAGTGTACTTCAGTTGATCTGCCTGTTCTGCTCCCCACTCTCTGGTGAATCCTCTCACCCCCCACACCTCTGGCCTGTACCCCAGTGCTTGTATGCATAAATAAATAAATCTTTAAAAAAAGTTTAAAAAAAAAGTTCTAAAATACCCCTCTCCCTACACTGTAACAGTAGGAAGATGGTCTGTTTCAGGGTCATCTTCTGAACTTCCTCCCCTTCAAAGATGTCCTAGTCTAAGGATTTATAAGAATTTTCGGTTCTAATGAATTGTGTCCTGTGTGTCTCTTAAACAACTCAATTTCTTTTGGGTGCTTACCTTGTAATATTAATTTACCAATAACTTACTGACTTAACCAAATTACCTGTGACATCACTTATTTATTATCTTATGTGTTTTCTTATTTATTCGACTGATGTATATACGTGTTTTAACCTTGCAGACGGCCTCAAAATACTTTTAAAATCGAGCTTATTGTCCATAAGGGTCAACTAAGGAGTTCAACGCGGGGCAGATCTACACAGAACACTATAGGCTGTAGATGGGCATAAGCAAATTCACGGAGACAAAAATGCGCACTCCCATCCTTCCTTTTATTTAGATCCTTTTCCTTCTCCATAATATCTGAACCAGGTGAGGAGTTGGTGAGGAGTTGCTTGCAGATGCAGCGAGTCCTGCGTGCTGAGGCCAAGAGCAAAAATGAGCACACCTGAGGATCCTTTGGCTCAGTGCTTTTCTTGCCTCCCGGTTCTGTGGTTGCCGGCCTCTGCCGCAGGTGCCTCCTGCACCCCCTGCCCCCGGCGCGGCTGCGTGCGTTCCCCGCCCTCGGCGCCGCCGCAGTGCGCGGAGCGGGGCTGCTGCTGTTGCCCGCACATGGGAGGGGCGCGCTCCGGGACTGGCGCAGTCGCCCCGCACGGCGCCCGCCCCCGTCCCTCTCCTCCCGGGTCCCTCCGGTAGCCCTCTGCAGCTCCAGCCCCCGCCATGGGGAATGTGCCCTCCGCGGTGAAGCACTGCCTCAGCTACCAGCAGCTTCTTCGGGAGCATCTTTGGATCGGGGATTCAGTGGCAGGGGCCCTCGACCCCGCACAGGTACTACCTTGCGGCCCAGGGTATGCCCACCCTCTTGCAAACTGCCAACCAGACCTCTACCCCTTCGCCCTCCTTGTTTCCTCTCCCCCTGCTAAGTCACCTCCGTACCCCCAGGGCCCTTTCTGCAGCAGTTCTGTCGTGTTAGGCCTCACCCCTTAAGAGGTTTCCCAACATCTCTCTGCTTGAACGTGTAGACCCGCCCCTACGAATAGGATGCAGTAAAATCCCTCCTTTGCAGGTCGCCTAAATAAAATTATTCCTTCTTTGCTTTTCATAGGAAAGGATGCAGTAGATATTTTGTGTTTATAGACTCACTCTTCCAAGGATACTGTCCTTATTTTCAATTCCCTCCTTGTCCTGTGTAACAAAGACAACACGTGTTAAAATTTTGAGACATAAAATGGAATGAACCCAACAAAGAAAGTTAACAAAACCTAGTAGAATGAAATAAGCCCTCATTTCATTCAGTATCCTTAATATATTTGCGCTTCACTGCACTTTAAGATCTTGGGGGAAACAATGTGATTAGCTCCTTCTGACCAAAATACATTCACATGTGATTCCTGAAAGTCAATTTTAAGGCAACTTAATGGTATCCATATATTTTCAGCTTAATACACTGTCAACCAGAAATGGCAGATAAATGAAGGACGTATATAAAATTTACTTATTCTTTAAAAGAGCTTACAATTTAAAATGTATAGCAGTGATAAATGTTACATGAATGTGAAAATATAGAAAAAAGGAAGGACATTGAGGGTTTGACTAAATTTTTTTGCTGCATAAAGTGCTTATTCCTGATTCATCTTATTAACAAAATAATTATAATATTTTAGTGGTTAAATTTGATTTGTGTCACTTTAAAGCAACTGTTCTGATGTTAGGTACCCATTTTCCTATGTAGTGGTTACTACATTAATGCATACTCAGTTCAGTGTATCAATGTGTGTTAGTTGTATAAATTGGAATTGTGTATTCTTTAAAAGATACTTTATCCCAGTTCCTCATTTGTAGCATTGATCATGTGATGCCAAGCCTGTGTTTGACAATGAAAGAAAGGGAATTTTTTTTATCTGCATGAATGCTCACTTTTGTTAATATTTCATTTTTCTCCATTCCACTTTAGTCTTTTTTCTCTTTAATATGCAATCCTTAACTTTTATTGTAGTAGCTTGAATTGAATTTTTTTTTTATTACTGAATTAACATTATGTTCCAACCTCCACCCACCCACACACATTTTAAGTTTTGGGTCTGGGGAGAATGACAGCAATTAGATTTGTGGCAGTGGATGTAGACTTTGTCCCGTTAAGATGTGGAAGCATGGCAAGTAAAAGTGATTAGGGTGACTGCTTGAGTAACATAAGGTAGTAGGATTTGTGGACAGCCTAATGAAGTCCTTTTGTTTTATTTTGGAGAAATAACCTCACCTGCTCTATTACCTTCTCATACCCAGCCGCTTTGCCTGTGAAACTCCTATTCATCCCTCATACACAGCTTAAGTCTCTTTTGAACAACTATTTTCTTCTTCCACAGTGAATACTCTTTTTCTGGGTTTTCCTGATATTCTGTTCATAGTTCTGTTTTTGTCCTAATCTTGTTAAACTGCAGTTTTGTTATGTCTTGTTCTCTCTGGGTTCACAGCAGTCTTGGCACTGGACATTTGACTCCTGTATCTCCTTCGTGGCTTAAGTTTAACAGTACTTTAAGTGCTTTAAGCCCTCCCTCCCTGATTCTTCAGTCTCTCTGGCTGACTCAGATACCTGCATTTGTGTGGTAAATGGTCAACTTCTTCATCACATCTTACCTCACAGTTGCAGTTTTTCATTGCAATTCATTGTCTTCCAGATTTATATTCCCATATCAGTTGCTCAAGCTCCAGTCTTGATGTTCACCTATTGTTGTGAATGTTTCAAAAATAATTCTAAGTCAACATTCCTGATACTGGATGTATGTTCTCCTCTTGAAAACCCAGAACTTCTCCAGTATTTCCTACAGCAGGAAGCACCTTCAGAGTTCCTTCCATGATGCAAGCCACAAACCAAAAGCTCCTTTCTTTCTTTCCCCATATCCAAAGTATGACTAAATCCTTCATTTTTTGGTGAATTTCTCTCAAATACATTCTACTCTTCCAACTTAACTGGTACTACCATTTTCAAATGGCATTATCTTCCATATGAACTATGAGACTATTGTAAGTCCTCTTCATCTCACTGTATAGCTAATTAGGAATTGTATTTCAAATATAATCTTGCTATTTTCCTGCTTTACAATATATGAATTCATTTTGTGTTTCAGAATAAATCCCAAAATTTTATGTGTTCTCTGAAATTTCAAATGATCTTATTTCAACTACCTGCAACATCATCTTAGGCATAATCTCTGATTTTTTTTCCACAGTGTCCTTTTAATTCTCTGATTATGTTTCCTCTAGACTCATAGCTTTGCCATAGAAGCAAAGAGTCTTGCCAGGGAGATTCTTTTCAGCTAATTAACTTTTATTCCCCTTCATATTTCAACTCAAATGTTGCTTTCTCATGAAATCTTTCATTTTCTTAAGGCAAGCAGCCCGTGTAATCTTATATTGCACAGTACACTATTCATTATATGTAATGTGAATTGTATATTTAGTTTTGTGATTATTTGATATTTAATTCCTTACCAGACTCTAAGAATCATAAAAGGGTAAAAATCCACCCCAGGTGTCTTAGCAACAAAATGTTTGGTTGGTTTTGATATCCAGTAAGTTTGCACTGCAGGAATAAATTAAGGAATCTTTATCCTTCTAGGCCATGCACATCTCATGCTTATGGAGATCATGGAATTCTTCTTAGCACGTTATACTATTCAAACATTGTAGTATAATGATAAATGTGTATTAAATGAAGTATTTATTTTTTTAAAGATTTATTTATTTATGCATACAAGAGCTAGGGTACAGACCATAGGCTGGGGGTGAGAGGATTCACCAGAGACAGAGTGGGGAGCAGAATAGGCAGATCTACTGAATATACTGCTGAGGGGAGCAGTGGGTGAGGCAGGAGAGGTCAGCTGCGCAATGTGGATCCTCTCCGTGACCAGGGATCAAACTCATGCTGCTGCTGTGTGCTGGATGCTTCAATGTGGTGCACAATCCGCTGTGCCACCAGGGAGGCCCTAAATGAATTTTAAAGTGGTAAAAATGAAGACCTGGTATCAGCTGAGCTTGCGTTTAGTGGTGGCAGGTGAATATTATTATGCAACTTCGTAAAACATAGTCATGCTTTGATAGAAAGAACTTGAAAATGATTCTTGAGTCTATGTAGAGACAGCATAGAACTTAACCATTTCTTTTTTAAATCTGGAAGGGAATCAGGAGCAGGACCCTTGTTTTTGAGATAATTTAGTTGCAGTTGGGATAGATTGCTGTATTTTGAAAGAATCCTGTGTTTTGAGAACTGAAAATTGGGGATCTAGACCATTTTTTATCCTACCAATTTATTCTGTGATCTTATGCAAGCAGTAGTCTGCCTAGATCTTAAATGTTCAGTTTGTACATTAGATAATAATTATTAGATTAAAATATTGTGTGCATGTGTATAAACTCACATACACACATTTGAAGTTTCACAGTTTATTACCAAACAGAAGTCAGTCAATGAAAGACTTATTCTGCCATAGCTTCACTAAGTAAATTCATTAGTTCCTCTAATATTTTGTTTATAACACCAGTTTTGCAAAATATTCCCTTAATAGACCAGGAGGTTAAAATTTATTCTGTGAGGCCTGTTTTATTTTTTATAGTTTGTCAAATGGCTTTGTTGAAGTCAACGTGAATAATGGCTTAAAGTTTGAATTAAATTTAAGGTCCTTTGATTACTAAGCACTGCTTTAAAAGTAGCTTAAATCTCTCCATATATTAATACTCCCTTGCAATAGTAAATTAGCAAAGGATCTAAATTTTAACACATGAATGTTTTTGATAGATTTCTAAAAACAAAATTGTAGATTATGTGAGAATAAATTCATACTTATTTTACAGTATATCCAAACATTTAAGTAATGTTTGCTATCAGCAATATTTATTATTTGAAGTATTTGGTGTTAAAGGGTTTCTGGAATTTAACCTAAATATATTACATTTCTGTTTCAGTTTGATCAGAGGATAATGTGCATATATACAGATTTTAGCTTGTACTTAAGTAGCTATTAGAGCTTTTACTAAATGCCTTAGAATGATTAGGGAGGAATTTTCAGAAAATAACTGAACTATCATCCAGCTGTTTGTTTTTTATTTTCTCAAGCATTCTTTGTTACTTTTTGTTCTTCTTCTATGTAGCACAATTACTTTCCCCTGAGTTAGCTTATTATATGCTAGACTGTTTTTTCTATACTCTTAATTGCTATCCATAGATACAGCATACATGCTTTAATAATTAAAAATGATAAAAATGAGTGCTATTTTAACTTAAGAAAGTTAACACAATAGCTAAATTTTCTGGCTTCTGCTTTTTATATTATTGTTAAAACTACTTTTTATATCTGAAAATTATATAGTCTATCTACATACATATTTATTTATACACATATTTTCCTTTGCTCTTGATTCCTTTATCTCCATTATATGAAATTATTTTCCTTCAACTAGAAGTGTTTTAATATTTTCTCTATTTTTTAGATTTCTTATTTATGCATTCAAGAACTGGGGTGTAGGCCAGAGGTGTGGGAGGTGAGGTGAGAGGATTCACTCAGAGATACAATGGGGAGCAGAAAAGTTGGATCTACTGAAATACACTGCTGAGGGGAGCAGCAGGTGAGACAGGAGAGGTCTGCTGCACCATGTAGGTTAGTTTCCCAGCTGGGATTGAAATCATGCCTCATTGCTAGTGATAGCTTGATAGTGGCTGAGACTTAAATTCCTGCGCCACCAAGGAGGCCCTGTTTTTATATTTTCTTTACTAAAAATCTAATGATTTTTTTTTTGGTTGTTTGTTTGAAATTATATTTGTTTTGACATATTCACATATAAATGCGCATAAATATCAATGAATGTTGACTGTGAATATATATATTACATATAAAGAATTATAATACACAACAGCATTAGAAATACAAACTTCTCAACAGATGCAGTAGAATCCAGAAGCAGTGAAATAAACTGTTAATCTTATTTTTGATTATTTGATGATAGTATAGCTCATTCTCCTTAAGTTGCTTTTGGTTTCCAACTCTATGAGTATGATGTGTCTTAATGTAGTTTAAGTATCTGCTAATAGTTCCCAGCATCTCTTTGATATCTATTTAATATTTGTGGACTTCCATAAGTTTTACAGATTTTTCAACCATGCTCAAAGAGTACTTTATTCTTAAGATCTTCACTTTGGCCTTCATTTTGAAGAATTTCAAATATTTCCTGTTCCTTATTGACTTCTTACATTGATTTTTGCAGTTTTCATCCTTTCTTTCTACTCCATGTTAGGTCTGGTTATTTTCTTCCTTCTTATATTCCATTTCATTTGTTCCATCTTTAGCTTGTCTAATATACTGTTAATCTAGTTTACCCAGTTCTTACATTTAGTAGTGTTTTCAAGTTAATACATTTCTATATGGTTTTCAAAACTAGTTCTTAATTACCTGCCCAAATTCTTCATCTTACCATGAAGCTTCAAATATTTATCTAATTTGTTTCCGTTCTGACAACACTAATGTTCAGATCATCAGTAGTTTTTTTTTTTTTTTCATGTATCATCCCTCCTGAAATTTTTACCAATTTTTAATCTTTTATTAGAACCTGGTATGAAAAAAAAAAAAAAAACAAAAATCCAACCTCATTTAGGGCAATGAGGGATTCTGTCCTTTTCCAGAAAGGATTTTGTTTTTTATCTAGCAGGCATTGAGAGTAAGGATAACTTGCCTTAAGCAAAATGGATGATGAGTTTATTTGAGGCTACTCATTCTTCATTGTGAGTGCTGATATCTTCTATTCACCTTTACTTTTATTTTCAACCCTACAGGAATTCTTCTTAAAGATCTTTAGGTATTTTCAATGTCTTCTGCATTATAAGTCTTCTCTATGTTTGAAAGAGAAGACACTATTTCTCCCTATCTTCTAAGGCTCTGAAAGCTCTGATGAACTTCTGAGCTGCTTATGTCGACTTGGCAAATGCCTCTGTCCTGTGGTTATTAGCGTTACACTTTATTTTTCTTCTGCATGTTATGCTGGCCTCTCACATACTACTTTGGTAACTCTATTAAAAAAGTGTTTTTTTTTATTAATAAGTTGTTTCAGTTTTTCTAGTTATTCTTAAAAATGTTTGACTGAACAAAATAGTTGAAAAATTAATGTAATAGGGAACACGTGAAAATACCCATTTTGCAGTAGAATTTGAACAATAAAAATATATTCTTTTACCATATTATAAAAATTTTGATATGGTTACATTGCAGATAATATGCAAACAGTTTAATTATTTTTCCAGCTTTATTGAGATATATTTGACATACATTTTATACATGCATATCTTGCAAAATGATTATCACCATAGACTTAGCTAACATGTGCACCATGTCACAAAATGACCATTTCTTTTTTTGTGTGCCTGGAACATATAGTTACTCTTTCAGCAATTTTTCAGTGTATAACACTGTATTATTAACTTTATTACTATGGCATACATTAGAACTTGTTCATCTTTTTGCTAGCATTTTGTGTAGAGTAACAACTTATAGTTTAAAAAAGGGATAAAAAGATTAGGTGCTCCCTGAAAAAGTAAGATTTTGTGGGAAAAACACTTTCCAGTGGTTTTCTTTTTTTTTTTTTTTTTAAAGATTTATTTATTTATGCATATAAGCACTGGGGTACAGGCCAGAGGTGTGGGGGGTGAGAGGATTCACCAGAGACAGAGCGGGGAGCAGAACAGGCAGATCAACAGAAGTACACTGCTGAGGGGAGCAGTGGGCACAGCAGGAGAGGTCTGCCGCACCATGTGGGTCCCACCCCTGGCCGGCAGCAGGGATCGAACTGGTGCTGCAGTGGCTGCGGTCCGCTTCATAGTGTGTTGCTTAACCCATTGCGCCACCAGGGAGGCCCTGGTGGTTTTCACTATAAATAAAAAATATAAAAGAAAAATTTTTAAATAATATGAAAACTAATGCCAACTTCAGTATTTAACTTTAGAAAAACAAAATTCTATCTATTCTGTCTTAATGTGTTACACAAATTGATAAAATTTATTAAATGAATTAATGAATGATTAAATGGATAGTTCCTTTAAAATATTTACTTCCTATAACATAAAATTGTCTTAAATATTTCCATTTGACAAACATGAAGTTGGTAAAGATAATTTATTCTTAACATTTTCTTTATAAATCTTAGTTTACTCACCTTGTTTCATAATTCTATGTATGTCTCTTAGTCTGTGTGTCTCTTTTTCAGTAAGCCATTTTAGAAATCTGCTTATTTGCTCAATTTGTTTGAAGGCATCTTCTAGGCCAATTAATTCCTTCTGCCAATATGTATATGTTTGTATCTGTGTGTGCATATGTGTAATATGCTTACAACTGGTTACTATTTTTTGAAAACATATCCTATTTCTTTGCTTTCATTAGAATTTTAATTTATGTGAATATTTGGCTTATGTAATTTTAGACTTTTACGAAGTAAGTGCCTGAAGGCAATACATGTCCAACTCGCTATTATTTTGCTTTAAGTGTGCTTCTCTGGTGTCTGTCTTCACTTAGGTAAATTTAATGTTATGTGTTGTGAATATTCATATGTCGGTTCTATTTTCTAACTTATATTTTAGTCTCAGCAGTTTATAGTTCTTTCCTTTGAGACTGTATTGTTTGATATTAATATTTTATATTAAATCAATAATGTTGTTTGAAGCAAAAGATGTATTTTGAAGAATGAACTCATTCATATTGAGAAAGAGCTATTTAACTTTCTTACACTGTGATTTCTCAGACTGGTACCAAGTATATTGCCATTCTTAAGATCCTCTTTATTGAGATTCTTAATGTAAGACAAATAAAGTGAAAATAGAAAGTTCTATTGAATCCAAAAATTTCAGTTATGAATGAACACTAAATTTTAGTATTGGAAAGATAGACATGTGTAGTTAGAAACTTAGTACATGAAGAGGTGTCCCTTTGCATGACCACATGAATTAATGATGGAGTAAAATTTCAATGAATTTCCCAGGAAATCAAATACTGGTTATAATCAAATATCCGATTGAGTGCAGAATATTGTCAAAAATTTCAGGTGATGAGAATGATGGTGAACTAACTTCTAATGACCTTGGTGTATAAGGGATCAGATACTCAAGTAGAAGTAAAGGACAATGTGGCTTAACTACATGAATCTCAAAAGAGCAGGGGTTTTATGAAAATGAACCAGAGTAACAGACTTTAAAAATAATGGAAACTTAAGATTCCCTCAGTGCTTCTAGTCACTAAGCAAGATGTAGGAAACTAAGCAGTCTCTCCATGAGAGGATAATGGGTCACTTACTTACCACCAGGGTTATGGATGCTTCAGTCGAGGCTAGAAGATGAAAGATATGTTCAGTAAAAAGACTGAGAATGCGCTAGAGCTGTCATTATAGTGAGTTTCCACTTGGAAAAGTAAAAGTATTTGAGTCTTAATAATGGAAAAGGTAAAGAGCTCTGTGATTCTACAGAAAAAGTAGGTAATTGTTGGGAATGGACTAAAGAGAATAGAATTGTGAAATAAGGTGAGTTATAAGTGAATGAAATACAATAGTGGAGATGGGACTGGGTATCTCACCATCAGCTGAGTGTTTGTTTTGTTTTGTTTTGTTTTTCAAGAATCCTTATCCTTAAGCATGAGAATGCTAGATCTTGTAGTAATCGTTAATTTTAAATTAGTACATGTGCTCTGTGCTTTTGAAAAAAAAAAAATGTTCTTGGTAAAGACTGTTAATATGTTGCTTCCAAAAGGCAGATGCCAGGTTCATGCATGATGAGCCATGTCAAATACCATGAGGGTTGTGACTTCATCTTTGTGCCCTTGAAAAGTTTGCTTCTTAATGTTTTATAAGAAATCCAATATTTTTATATCCTTAATCTTTTCATTTTAAATCAATTTAAATGTGTTATTCTAAGAATTATTTATTTATAATTATTAAAATATATTTATAGTTATTCAAAATATTAAAATATTATAGTTATTCAAAGTTATTTGTACTCAATTATCACTGTTGAGTATCCTATATGTATTAGGCACTGCTTACCTGCTCTACATTTAGTCACTTCTAACTTCTCAGGGCAGTCCATTACATCGCTTTAGTAATTGAGATGCCGAAAACTTTAATAGATTGTTCATGGTCAACAGCTAATGATTAGTGCAGCTAGAAACTGAATTCAGGTAGCTCTAGTCTCAGAAACCCTGATTTTCACCACTAAACCATTACTTCCTGTACTTTTCTGTTAATAGTATCACCTGGAATGTGCTGGGAATTCTGATTCAGTAACTAAGTTGTAGCCCAACTATCTGTATTTTTATTTCACCAAATTTTGGAAAACACTGTGCTGGGTGACGCTGCCACCCTTCTGTTCCTATGTCTCCTCTCAGGGGATCTGCTGTCATATCATGTTTCCTCTAATCTGTCTTTCCAGAGCTCCTGGCTCCTGCCCATGAGTTTTGACTTCCCTTCTATCCTTTTTGTGGTTGAGAGGAGAGTTCGGCCTGGAATAGAATTGCATTGGATCCAAAAGGGAAAACAACTTGGTTTCCAATAAATTTCCTGTTCCCTTCAATCTCCAATACTTTCTGTCCTTGGATTTCTGTTGGCTCCTGTATTTCTTGCTTTCTCTTATTCCAGCTGGCTTTCACATCCTTCCCTCCCCCCACGCTGTGTTCTTGTTTTTTTCATTAGCACTGAACTTCTCCAAGTCTTCTGGCTTTGTTTATGCTTATTCACTCTGTGCTGCAACTTTCCCTGACCTTTCTTCTCTCCTCATCTATCCTTTTCCGAGTTTAGTCTTATTTTGTTCCTTTTATTTTCCTTAATCAACCAAGGGGCTAGACTGTGCAGACCCATAACTTATGGATCACGCTCATGTCATGAATGGTAGCTAAATGAGATAAAGCAACATCATATTTTTGATTTGAATGCGATTGCCTGGCCTCCTGAAGTCTTAATAACAGAAGCAACATCTAGCATCCCAGCTTCCTCCTGCTGTTCTATTGTTAGTCTAAGTGGAAGATTCAAATTGGCTGCTACATAAGTTTGCTGATGTAATTTCTAGAAATTGTTTTTAGTTGAGGATACAATTAAAAGACAAAAACATATGGATGACTAAAGCTGGATTTGCCCTCTTTAATCGCTTAACTCCTCAGACATTCTGATATCATCCTGAGTCCATGGATATTTGATGTTGTGATCTTTGATGGGAAATTACAGAGCATAGTTTAATGAGAACATTCAGGACATTCCTAAACATTGGCATAATTTTCAACAGTAAAGCCTCGTTATTATCATTCACCGGGCAAGAAGTTGTCTTTACATTATCGGAAGTTGTTAGCTTTCCTTTTGGCCTACCTTCTTTTTCTGAGTGATCAGAATTTCTTCCTTTACTTACCAGAACATAAAATTGATTAGAAGATATTGTTCCTGATACATTCATTCTGAAATATGACTTTATAAATAAAGAGGATTTTACATGAAAATAATTTAAAACATACTTCAGATTCATTAAACTTTATATAATTTACATAAAGCCAAGTAATCACAGCAATGGCAAAACTGGCAGAAATTATAAAATCTAAACAAAAGCTATTGTTTCCAGGCAGTGATGAAGAGAGCAGAAAACTATAAGTTCCAAATATGCTTTCAGTAAAGGAACTGATGTTTCCTTCCCTGGTTTGGAGCAGGCAGGAATGTTTCTGCACTGACTTTAACACACACACTGTGGTAAGGACCATGGTGGGGAGGAGGAGGCGCCAAGTGTTATGGGAAAGAACCACTAAAGCTTCTGTTCTGATGGCAGTGCCCAGGCCACATGTTCACTCTTCATTACTATGTTCCACTAAAAGCTCATTTCTCCATTGCTCTTTTTATTTGGATCACTTTCTTTTTTTTCCCTTCAATTCTGTCTGGTAGTTGAATTGAAAACCCAAGCATGGAAACTTGTTCTTCTATGGAATGGGGGAGTTAGTGATGATAACAGTAATATTTGTGATGGAAGCAGATTTGAGGTCAAGTGACACTGGGCCAGATAGAAGGAATTCTTGCTCAGAATAAGATAATTGAAGGTTTATGGGTAAAGTTAATGCAGTGCAATCATCAAGAATTATTCATTTAGTTATAAGTATGTATGTGCATGTAAATATATACATATCAAGTGATACCTGTGTTGTACATATTTTTCCATCTATCTTGTATATCTCTCTTTTTCTTTCTCTCTGCAACTCTGGATTCAGTGATAAGTATAACTGTTCCACCAATAGTAAGTGCTATAAATCAAGCAATCACATTTCTATTGTCTCTTATAGAAAAATATAATTTAAGGGGCCCCATTCTTAAAATTTGCTTTTTAAAAAATATTTGATTTTAAATTGACTGTGTGCTTTTTATAAATGATGAAATTTTTCTTACAAGTGTTTCTTTTGGGCCCTTTCCCTCTGCCAACTTCAATATTCAAATAGTGCTTATAGATGCCTCTTTTATTTTCTGCATTAATTAACATCTATTGAATATGGTTGCAGCAGTTTGAAATACAGTTTTTATTTTTTAAAATACAAATATATTTTACATCGTTGTTCATTTTTGTACAATGTTTATTTCTCCTCTCAGATGTTACCCCATAAAATTACTAACACCAAGTCACTAGTAAACCTTCACTTTAGTCTCTTGTGCTCTCACCTCCCCTGTTTTGACCCCTCTCTCTCTTCTTCCACTGCTGAATATCTCCAGTTTATAGTTTGTCTGATAGTTTTGTTTTTGTGTGGCAGTATATCTTTATTAAATATATAACATTTATAGTGCTACACTGATGTCTTCTCAAGGTATAAAACCATACCTTATTTGCCATTATCCTAAGGGTTTAAATATTTAGATCCTTAATAAACATTTATATAACTACTTTTATATATTTTAAATATAGCAAACATCCATAGTATTCAGATACTTTTACAAAAAGAAAAATATCCTGACTTTCCAACTGATGAAATACTTAATTATATCAAAAATATTTCTATAAGCTAGAATTAGTAGTTTTAGCTCTTGTTTTTTATGTTGAATGATAATGAATATTTTATATCCAGGTGCTGATTTTGCATGTTTGAAAACCTATTTGTTTCTTTCTTGGATGTCATTGATTAAGTGACAGAAAGCAGAATCTAGCTTTTCTTCACTTCCCATATCTGTGTTTCTGTTGTTAATTCACACGGTGTAAATTATGCGTCTCTCAGGATTACATTTTACAATAGAAGCAGAAACATTAAGGGGTATAATGAGACCCTCAGGGTGAAGCAGCTTCTCTATTGCATTGTCTAGGCTTTGGTCCGCAGTTCTGGATTCAGTGCTTGGTGTAACTGCCCCACCAATACTAGGCGCATTGCATGTCACTTTTTGCTTATAACTCTCCAAGTCACGCTGCCTTGGGTTGTGAAATAGGGAAATGCAGACGCAGGAAACTTCAGCTACAAAAAATGCCTTTAATGTGTAAGTTTCACTCTGTGAAATCAGCATTTCATAAAATCTTTTTGGTGAACTTTATTAACAAACGATGGGGTCTAGGAAGCTTGGCAAGCAAGGAGGCAGGAAACCCCAAAGAGTACATGTCTGTCGGACGTCTTTCCTTCTGGGGTTTCCTTCCAAATGTTTTTGGATCTTGAAGGAAGTGGAGTGGCTCTCTGCCACCATTTTCATACATCTGTAACCCACTGGGTGTACAGATTCTGGCATTCGCTTTTAAAATTCTTTACTCAATCTGTATTTCTTTCACTGTGAAATGGAAGTCGATCATAGGTTAAAGTCGAAGTCAAAATATCAATCTTATTTTAGTTAGACACAATTTATACTTTTCAAGAATTATAATTTAAAGAAATTAAAGAAATCCCTGATTTTTAAAATCGCTAGGGGACAGTTCATACCTTGAATTTTACAAAAAGCTATGGATGTAGTCAAACATAAAAGTTGAGGGCAAATTTGAAAGTGTTTGCATAGGTTTTAAGGCTGTTTAAAGACTGTGGAGAAACAGATGTAGATTTTCAGAGCTTCACTCATGAATGTCTGCTATCACTTAGTTTTCATTCCCTTATGACAAGATTTTAATATTTAACTTAATATAATTCCGCTCAGTGTATGCTCTAGAAAAATATTGAAAGGAAAACTTGAGCTAAAGGAGATGGAACATAATCTAGGATAATGCTCATCTCTAGAGAGCTAGATCTCCTAAATCTATTTGCTTTTTGTAGAAAGTATACATATGTTGACCTTTTCATGGTAAATACATAGTGATAACTTGTTAAATAAAATGTCAATCTTTTTTGTAATCAAAAAGTATTATTTGGAAGTAGTAGTATTTAGCATTTCTGCTTTAGATTTGCAGCTGACTTACTGCATGGGGCAAGTAGGAGTATGTATGAGACACAAACTTATTATTCAGACTGTTATCTTTAATTACTGACAGTTTCAGGAAATACATAATTTTATTAGCCACTCTTGTCACATTGTGAATTCCAATGATTTGCTAAAGGCATTACATGATTTCTCAATTCTCAGTTATGCAAAGAAGATCCTGTTATTATTCTCACTTTTAAATACAAGGAAAAAAAGTCTTAAAGAGTTAATAAAACTCTTTACATGTGACATATGTGTAGAGATCCTGACCCCTATGTCAGGTTCCAAAATCTTATTTCGTTATTACATCAATTGTCAGTTTACTGACCCTTTAATTAAAGAAGTTATTTTTTTTTTTGTCATTTAATATAGCCTTTTTTCTTGTAACATTTTCGTGAAGTTCTAGATGAAGCAAGTTCTAGATTACTTCAAGGAAGCAAACTGCAGCTATTTATAAATGACTTAGGATATAGCTCAATTTCTATCCTTTATTTTAATGACATTTAAAATCTGAGGTGGATGAAACGGAATCAATCACTTTTTTTAAAAATATTTTTTTATTTGTGCATACAAGAGGAGGGGTACAGGCCAAAGGTGCGGGAGGTGAGAGGATTCACCAGAGACAGAGTAGGGAGCAGAACAGGCATATATAACTGAAATACACTGCTGAGGTGAGCAGTGGGCAAGGCAGGAGAGGTCTGCTGTGCCATGTTGGTCCTCTCCGTGGCTGGGGGTCGAACTTACGCTACTGTGCTGTGGATGCTTCACAGTGCAGAACTCAACCCACTGAGTCACCAGGGATCCCCACCCCCCTTTTTTTTAAAGATTTTTATTTATGAATCACTCTTCTGATATAGATTATGTAGACTCTTTGCAATAATTCAATAGTCATTGAATCTTTCATGACCTTCTCCATTTACTTAGTACTTACTAGCATCTCTCTTTCTTCCACCCCCTGCCTACAGTTGAATAGTCTTATGGGATATTTGAGACATACATACATCCTTAGTTTTTCATGTGGTTGCTCAAATTTGACTCAAAGTTGACTCAATTATATCAGAAAGGCCAGGCCTACATAAGATGTATTATTGTATGCTGTTATATATGTAATGTATTATAATGTATGATTATATACTACTATATACCAAATATTGCATAGGTAGGCTTCATGACACATTGAAAGTTGCTGGATAAATTCTGTTAGAAAAATCTATTTACTTCATCCTTTGAATCTTTTAATTTTTTTTCCCTTAGGAGTCCTCCAAAACCATTGTGTATAGAGTAAAACAGACTATAAAACAGTAAATGGCATACAAAAACCTTAGTCACCTAAATTGTGCTGAAGTGCTCTGTAAGATTAGCTCAAATCTTTACTAATAGAACATGGCTTATTGTAAGCATGAACAATAATTGCCAGTTGTTGCTAAACCACGGTAAAAATAAACAAAGTGCACTTGGTCATAGAATAAAAGAGAAGATAGAACTTCCTTGTCATTTTTTTTGTCTTTCTAATACATTACCACAATATATCCTAAGATAAGAAATTTGAGGTTCTTCCTTTTTTGAGAAGCCAGTGGCTCAGGAAACAACCAGTTGTATTATGTTGAAATCTTTGAAATTTACTCTTTCACAGATGAACTTTTTTTCATATAACTTTACTTCCATTCTTACAAATATTTCTAAAACTTGTGTTGAAAGTGTGAATGTGGAGATGACCTGGAGTTCCCTATGCTGTTTTGGGAATTCTTCATTTCGTTACATGGGTCAACTTTGCTTCAAGGGGGCCTTGATAGTCAATGCTTCATCTTTTTCTTTTTAGTAGGAACAAGAGCAACAGAAGACTAGTTTTTCCTTTTCAAACTTTTGGGAAAGGCGAATAAAAGTACATCCCTTGTCACTAATTCTGTTATTATTCCCATTTAGCTAGTTTTGATGAATTCACTTATAATGCTTGGAACTAGATTACTTAATTTCTCAAGCTACATGTAATAACTTCTGTTTTCAGACTCAGAGTCTGACTTAGAAGAGACATTTTCTGTTAATCAGTAAGGACTGTAGAAATTAAATGCTGAGGACTCTTAGAAAATTTAAAATAATATTGGCTGAGACATGCTATAAAATAATCATTCATTTCCAGAAAGGAAAGTGTGAAAATTAAATGTTGTAGTCATTGGTAGTAGAATATATAATTTTTATATACCATAGAAAGAGTTGAAAATCAAAAAAGTTAGATATTCTTATATAATTTTTCTATTTACATTAGTATTGTAGGAAAGCAAAATTATATCTGGTCTTTAATGTGTGTTTATTTTTCACATTTTGACTTTAATGTCCCTGCCAACACATACCAATACTTTCTTAGAACATTAAGCTTACAATTTATTCATTTTAATGAGCTAAAAATTTGCAAGTGTTGATAAATATTACTTTAATTTTCATGAGGATAAATATTTATAGCTTATGAACTTGTTCCTATGTGTTTAATTACCAACATGTGCATGCATATGCACATACCCACTGAAAGTGACACTATTCATATCTAAGCATGTTTGTGTGTGAATGTCTTTGTGTGTATAGGGTTATATTTATGAGTATATGAGTAAATATTATTACTGTTATATGAGTAAATATTATTACTGTTGGGTAAATGGTGGTACATGAAGGCATATTTTTTGGAGTTAAAGCACTCAGGAAAATGGTGAGCTGGCCAAAGATAAATTAGTAGCAAGAGCAATTGAGGACATTGTAAATGAGATTGGATAGCTTAAGAACTGAGAGTGTAGGACAAGGCGTTGGTTAAGAGAATTTTCTACAGTGCCTGCTCAGTTGTCCTCCAGGTCTTGTAGTTAATTGTTTAGCCTGTTCTTTTGTCATATTTGTCCTTGTTGGAGCCCTCTAAAAAGCAGATGTACTGGTGGTAGGAATAGCACCTTCTACCTTTGCTGAGCATCTGTCTCCCAGTCTACCAAATTATTCAATATTAAATAGTGTCTCTGTGTGTATGTTTCTTTTGATATACTCTAATTAATATATGTGCATTTTCCTTTTATTACAATTGTTACAGTACCACTAGAAATTCAAAAAGGGATTGAAATATGTTTAAAATAACCTGTGAGCTTTGTAAAGAGATTTTGTAGAATTGTCGGAAAATGTGGTATTAGGGTTTAAAATTTCATTTGTTTGTTACTATCTCTAGTGTGTGCTGGGAAGGCTGATGTGAAATGGCCCAGATGAGAAACTATATATGTATCATTTCCACTTAGAATTGGAATAGTGGTATTTGAAAGGAAGGACTTAGGAAGTTCTACTTAAGCTAGCAAATTAAAGTGGATATTAGTATAAGAACAGGTATTTTAACTTTTATCAGCTTTACATTATATTTATGGAAGAATTTTCTTGATTTTATAGTTGATGGTGATGGGACTTAACTCTAATCATATAGAATTTTGATTATTTTTTGAAGCTCACTTAAGCTAGATCTGTTGTTCTCAAATTGTGGTCCTTGAATCATCAGCCATCACTGCCATCTGTGAGTTGGTTGGAAATGCACAATCGTTGGAGCCACCTGACATAGTGAATCATAATCTCTAGAGATGGTTCCCGTAAAGTGTTTTAACTCACTCTGTAGGGAATTCATGCACATTAGAGTTTGATAAATACTGATCTAAGGGAATAATCCATGACTGAAGACCATTATTATCCACACAGGAAACAGCTGGAATCAGGAGGTATGGTATTTCTCTTAGTCTTATATTGTAGGGACCTTATTTTCTTGTTTTTTAAAAGGAGCCTACATTACCTAAGAATGTAGAACAAATAAGAGGAAAGTTTTTTAAATGATTTTGTAAGATAATAGTTTAGTTCCAAGTTGTTATTAATCTGGGAGTTTCTTGAACGTGAATAATTTTAATAAATATTGCATACTACTAGTTAAAAATAAGCAGTTTGTTGGGAAATTTTAATTTATCGACTAAATAATGCAAATGATAGGAACTATTTAGTGACAGAATAAAAGTTACTGAACAAACTGCTAAAATTTACTAGAGATTAGTTCCCAAAGAGAAACTTAGTTCTCTTGGGTGGGCAGAAAAACTAGTTAGTCATTGCTGATAACCTGTTTGCTAACTGTTCCCCTGAAGTGAAATTGAAAATTCGTCACTGTGGTTTATTTTTAATAGAAATTGAAAACAAGAACAATGATTTATTGCCTAAAATGGTCAATAAATGTTGCATCCAACTTTAGCAGAACTGTGCAGAACTTTTTTCTTTGTTTTGATGTTTCAGTCTGCAGATGTTAGCTGTTTTTGTGAGGAAATAATGGTGTTAGCTATGAGTTTTCTTGGAAAGAAAGAGCTTAAAAGCTTTGGAGTGCTGGAATCACAGTCTGCACAGCCAAATGAACATGGATGGAATGTTAGGTGAAGTCCATGGGGAGTCATTCCACAGCAGCATCTGGAAGGAAACAATAAGTGACTGGAGGGTTTACTTTTCAGGCATATGATTAAGAGGCGATTAAGTGAAGGTGTTAGGATGTGAGGGAGAGAAGGAAGCACTGAAGGTATATATATAATATGGAATAGATGGATTAAGGAAAAGACTTAACGGAATGAACCATAGATCACAGCTGAACTTATAAAAAGCTGGAATTGGAATTTGGACAGAACAACTTATATGTACCATGTGAAATAGAACATGAGATTCATATAATGCAGAAAATACTGAGAGATGGACTTTTTTTTTTTTAATACTAAGGGACAGTGATGATGTCTAGTTATAGAGCCACTGGAAATCATCTGAGTTGGAAAGATATCCTACCATTACACTATTATAGTCTTACTCCCAATATGTTGACCCTACTTTAAAGTTCCAATGGATTTCTGGGCTTTAGAAATGGAGAGCCAAGCCTTTGATCAAGTGAGTGGTTTTGCTTTAGCAGTTTGATACTAACTCATTCATAATGCAGCAGATAGTGTGGCTTTGAATAAAAATTTGTTTTTACTTGTGAATAATTATATCTTCTTGCCCAATTCTCTTCCCTACTGGAGTCCTTCTCTCCCACTTGTGAATGAATGGATGTATTAGTGAAAAAAGTAATGAATCCATATATATATATATTATATATATAGTGTTTAGATAATAACAAGGTTATCCCAATCCCACAAAAGTTTCATGTTTTTCCTTAAAAAACAAAAATCAAGTTATCTCTGAATACAAGTTTTTCTTCTTGATGCTAGATACTTGGGTATCTGGAAAAATTAGGAATTCAAAGGTAAAGCAGCAGTGCACAAGCTAATGCCCTTCCTAGCTATAGTCCTCCTTGCCAGCAGTCACTTAAGGTACCATTAATCTTAGTATATGGATCTTCTGCAAACACAAGAATCCATCTCTATTTTGACTCAAAATCTAAGAATTGGATTTTATTAGCCAGTATATTTAAATAGCATAACTACCCAACTCCACATTTCCTGTGACAAATGATCACAGGTGATTTCTTGCACAAGTCAATGGTGGATGATTTGATCTTCTGGGACCATGTGGCTGTTGAGGAACTAGACTAAATCTATTTGCCCATACTTTTTCTTAGATATTTCTATTTAACTGGAGTATGGGGAAAATTACTATGGGAAAGACACATCCACTCATCACTTCCTTCCAGAACCTACATACTGTTACTTCCACATGGTCCATAACACAGGCGGAAGGTCACACCTACCTTTGCATGTGGTTAGCAGGGTGTGCTTAACAGTCTCTGCTTGTGGGCTTTATCTTCCTGTCACATCACCAGGCAGATTCTGTTTCTGGGTTATAAGGACATATAAATCTAAATGTGCATGTCCAGGGATAAACTGGGTACATAATATAGACAATTATATGTAGTATTTGCTTCTTAGTAAAACTTTGGAATGAAAAGGCCTATTCAGTTCTATTTAAATAGCTGCCTCCTTCTGCCTAGTCTGGGTGCACATTTGGTTCTTCAGACTAGACTTCTCTTAGGATGAACATTTGTCAAGTGGCTCTGAGAAGTTAAAATCTAAGAGATGTTAGATTACTAAAATGTGTCTTAGGGTTTGTTCCACTGGTACATGGAAAGGTTATGGGAATGTGAAAGATAATGAGCAGGGCTTAGCTATTCAAATATGTTCTCAGCTACTGCAGAGTAAAGGTAGCACTCAGAGAACCAAGATCCAGGTTATTGATATAAAGCCTGGTAAATTTTGATGAGATTTGGAGAAGGAGATTTGGATTTGGAGATTTGGAGATTTGAACACCTCTAGTGAGCACAGATCCACTGAGGGGTAGAAAGAAACTGTTAAGGGTTGGAGACAGGCCTATGTGACATATCAAGGGAAATAGTCTATAGATACAGAGCTTTAAAGGCTCACTGGCTAGGGTGGTCTACTAAAGATTCCATTAAAGATTAAAGATTTAATACCATTAAAGATTCTGGAATGTTGGTTTTGCCTTTTGTGATTGCTTTGATCTTAGTCACTTGGAGAGACTGTGTATTACATGCAAGAGCAGACATGGGAGCCTTGTTTTGTCACCATGGAAGTTCTGTGTTCAGATAGAGTTTGAAGGAACATTTAAGTCTGCATTCCTTCAAAGTAAATTTATGTACAAAATTTAAGATGATCCTATAATAGTCAAAATATGGACACTTTGAGGGAAAACAGGAATGATAGTAATTACCCTAAGACAATGTGTATCAACAGGTACCACCTCAAAGAAAGACAGCTATGTGGCCACCTTATCTTAAGACAGAGATACTGCATTCATTTCACAATGGTCCCTAAAAGTATTTATAGTCCTCACTTTAATAAAATTTATCCTCATACTCTACCTACTGTTTCAGATAACTCCTGGGTTAAATACAAAGGGAAAGAACTCACAAACCTTTGTAGCAAACCCTTTACATAACAAGTTAAACAATCACCCATCAGTTTGCTATGCTCAAGGCTTTATCGGTAGGACTTTGTACCCTCCACACTCTTTTTTTTTTTTTTAAAGATTTATTTATTTATGCACACAAGAGCTGGGGTACAGGCCAGAGTGGCGGGAGGTGAGAAGATTCACCAGACAGAGCAGGGAGAAGAACAGGCAGATGGACTGAAGTACACTGCTGAGGGGAGCAGTGGGCCAGGCAGGAGAGGTCTGCTGTGCCATGTGGGTCCCCTCTCTGGACAGCAGCAGGGATCGAACTCATGCTGCAGTGGCTGTGTTTTGCTTCATAGTGTGTTGCTTAACCCACTGTGCCACCAGGGAGGCCCCCCTCCACACTCTTGCTATGAGTTGCTACTTGAGTCACTTTGCAGGCCTTTTCTAAATTTGTTGTCTATATGGCACCTGAAGCAGGACAGGATTGCCTGTTTAAGTTCCAACCAAATGCCGAGTGAGGCAGGAGTATTAGAATGACCCCAGCAGGTCAGGTTAAGCCTTTACTAAGTATCCTGTTGCTCACTTGTTCAACTTGAGAATGGAAGGTTGTGGAATGAGCTAGGCACAGTCTTGAACTATATAAAGACTTTTCAGTGCAGTTTGGGTTTATTGAGCACCCCACTACTTATAAGTTATGGAAAACACTTAAGCAGGGCTTGATTTTGCCTTTTGCAGGATGAACAAATACACTCATGCTGTGGTTTAGAAAGGATCAGAAATTCAGTGATCCCAGACCACCTTTCACCACAGTCTGCTCACATTCCCAACATTAGAGATACCGCTGGGGTTCAAGATAAGGAATCTTTAAAATGAAATTGACCACCTGGAAAGGAAAGCATAGTAAAAGCCAGTAGCGACCTCATCAGCTGGGCTCAGAGCCCTAAGGAATATGCAGCATAAGGTTTAATTGGAGTTAGGGCTGGGAGAGTTCAGAGAGCTGGGAAGCAAGCAGAGCCAGGTGAGTAGCAAGTCAGCCACAGAAGAGTCGAGAATAATCGCTGAATGCAGGGCTACAGTGCTGATGGCAAGTATACTGTGAGGGCTCGTGGTGGTGATGCCAGGCCCTGAAATGTACTACTGTTGCTGTGGACTGGTTTGATGTTACAGACAGCAAGACAAGCAGTAGGATGTTCTTCTCAGGAGTTCACGTTCTGTAGTGGGAGACAGGTTAAATGCAGACATAGCCTTTAAAGTTTAGTAACTGGAAAAAAAATAATTGACTTTGTGTAAGTCAGTTTAGTATAAATCGGTATCTGCAGGTGAGCACTTAGATTTGGGGGACCTAGAAGTAAAATGGAAAGAAGAAAATATTCGTATCATTAGGGTGATTGATTTTTAACTTGATAACGTGTGAGAAAACTTCCTGTAGGGATATATTTAGTAGCATTCTGGGGGAAGGTAAGGAGTTTAATGGTGAAGCAGATTTTGAATAAACTTAATTATTTTTACTTCCTTTTCCCTTACATTTGGGAGTATTTCCCTCTCATAAATATTCTTTCCTGCACTTTACATTGTTAAAAGTTCCAAGAAAAAACTCAGGATATAAAGCTTCTCATCTGTCCTTCCCAGCCCAAGAGTCAGAAAACTGTCAGCGCGAAAGGTACCTTCAAGTTTGTTCACCTCTTAACACTCTACCAACAGTCTTCGCTTAGGTTGCTCTCATCTCTCATCTGGATTATGCCAACAAAACTTAACCTTTAGTCTGCTTGCTTACATGCTGATGTGCTTCAGTCTATTGTCAGTAAAGCAGCCAGACTGAGTCCGGTCACCACATACCTCCAATCCTGTTCCTTTGCTACAGAGTCCTTCAGTGGCTTTCCATTTACTTGGGAAACATCTTTGCCTGGCTTCTCTCCATATGTTCAAATGCTTTAAATGTTTTAAAAATTTTATACTTTGCTCACTGTTCTCCATTTAATATTGCCCTGACTTCTCCTAATTAACACATGGGTGAATTGTCCCAAGTTGACTCAGAAATCATTCCATTGACTGCTGGGTGGTAAGATTAAGATATCTATAAATTTGATTTTAGTCATGCTAATCATATCCTTGTGTTACTTTCTCAAGCATACCTTCTTATATAAAATTTCAACTTATCTCCTGTCCCCCTAAATTCCTCTTACACTTCCTTCCTTGATTTGCTTTTACTTGATAAGAGTTATTGATACATATTTTATTTTATTATTAGTTTTGCTATTGTCATGAAGGTAGGCTTTTTGTCTATTGTGTTCACTACTTTCCAGGGCTCATTAAGGAATGCTTTAAAGAAAGCTCAGCTTATTAATAGTCACAGAATGCCATGGGGTCCTAGCTTAATTGATGCATAGCTCTTTACCTTCCAATTTAGGGACTCCTGTGGCAATTAAATAAAATAGTGGGTATTTGAACTCTTACACTCAACTTTTGATATGCCATAGCCAACAATACCAGTGGCAGCATTGAACTATGCCCTATCCTGCCCAGGAGAATCTGTACAACAGAAACATGTACATTTCTTTAGACCCCAGGGTATCTGTCCTTTAGAAGAGTAGTGATTGTAATGTATGGCCTACTTTCCTTTTGTTGAAGAGATTTTCATCACACACAGCTCCTATTCCCAGTGTTCTTGGACAGTTAATGTGCAAATATGGATGTTAATTGTCTTCCTCAGAATTCTGGAGAATGCTATACATAGTGAATTGTGATTAGTTTTCTGAAAGTCATGAGTGTGTTTGTCTTCCATTGTGTGACTGACTACTGTGAACTCAGATTGGATGAATCATCCTTTTTTTTGTTACCAAATAAGTGTTTACTAAGCATGTTTTGTGTGCTTTGCCTGTTCTAAGGTCTGGATACAGTGGTAAATCTAAAGGTGTCCATACTCCCAAGACACAGGGAAGAGACAGACAACAACCTAAGTTGCTAGGTGATAATGAGTAGTGCAAAAGGGTGCTAGAAAGTGGAGATGAATTTTGTTGTTCCTCGTATCATATAAGCTTTATTTCTCATATTCTGTAATCAGAGACCTGAGGAAATGAGAAGGCAAGCCACAGTGATTTAGGGGGCCAAAGACTGTCCAGCAGGGGAAGTATAAGCACTCAGGTGTTCTAGGGATAGAAAGGAATTGGGTATGACTGGAGCAGAGCCAAAGAGCAATGGAAGAGGAATTCAGAACAATGATAAGGTGCAATATCACAAAGGACCCCAAAGTTGTGAAGAATTTGAAGGTTTTCTAAGGGAAGCAGAAAATCATGGAGGGTATTAAGCCAGAGGAGAGATGTGATTGGATTTATGTTTCAAAAATATTAGATGGTGCACTGGTGAAATGGTGGTGGGAAGTCCATGGGGACCACAATTGATGTCAAATATATATAAAGAAAAAGAATATTAGCATTCTGCATTGGAGGGGAATGACAAAGGTATAAATGTAGAGACCACTCTCAATGCTCTTAGAATAATCTTTGTGAGATTATTAGTGACCTGATCTGGGTATGTCAAGAAGAGTGGACTTAACGATAACTCACTGTGTTGGGTTTAGCAGTTATCTTAGAGTTTGTGGGCTGCAAGAACAGACTTTTCTAGATTGGGTGACTTATAGACAACACATATTTATTACTCACTGTTGTGGAGGCTGTGAAGTCCAAGATTAGTGTGCTGGCAGAAATGGTGTTTGTTGAGAGCCCACTGTCAAGTTCATGGACAGTTGTCTTTTCAGTGTTCATTGGTGTAATATAGATAAAGCTCTCAGGAGTCTTTTTAATAGGTGTTAATACATGTGTGAGGGCTCCCCTCCAATGACTCAGTTACCTCACCAAGGTCTCACCTTCGAATACTAGCAAATTGTGGGGGGAGGAGGATGTTTCCACAAAGGAACTTTCAGGACTGGGCACAAAAATTAAACAACAGTTTAAAAGAAAAAACATGCCATTTATGTAGATGAGGAAGTCTGTTGGAGGACAGGTTGTAGAGAGATATGTTCTCACTTTTGAACCACTCCTAGACTGGATCAAGCAGGGCCCCTGACCTGGGCTCTGGCCTCAAGGGGTCATGTTGGTTGAAGGTATTAACTCAAGATTGCCTAAGGCCCCCTACAATGCTTCAACTGTTTTAAGTTTATTTCATTGTTCTTATAATTTTAATGTCCCACAAGATGTAGTTTCTGAAAAGTGTGATAGTTTTTTGAGGTCAAAAATCTTTTCTATTCCATGACTGATAGTGGTAATTAGAATAATCAACCCAAGAACATTGACAAAATGCTTAACTGGGTTACTTTAATTCTAGTGAAGTCTCTTTGCTCAAGGGTGTGGGTCAACTCAAATCTTATGCTGTGGTTTGAATGTTTAGCCATTCATCTGCCAGCCTGGTATTCCACAGGAAGGTCTACATTTTACAAAATGTTTATATCTTCCATACTCAAAGACTACTCTTCAAAGTTTGAAAGCTAACTACCTGGGAAGAAATTAAAATCTAGCTTGTAATGAGGATATAGAGATTTTTCAAATACTCTTGCTAAGTGTAAACATGCAATGCTAATACTAACCAAGTTATTAATATACTTCTTCATTTGCCTTTTAAACTTGTATTTTTTTCATTAATCCATTTCTGACAAGTAAATAATTATGACTTCTGTGTTCACTTATAGCATTATTTAGCCAGGTTTTTAATATGTGCTTTTATTTACCCTCATGATGAAGTGAGTGCCCCTCTGTTGCCTCTCAAAGTTGACATTGCCAAGTGGAACAGGATGGGTGGAGTTGATGGTGTCAGCCCTGGAGGGGGATAAAATTGTTGACAGACTCCAGAATAGGATAATGTCTCTAAAGTGTTTTGAGCTCCTTGCTGAAAGAGCTTGAATAATTTCCATGTATTATTTTGATTGTGGCAGGAACAGTATAAGGTAATCCATTATGCTATCAACAATGGTTTCTTTCATTACAAATTTTAAGCAATACTTTTAAGTTATCCTTCTTTTTTAAAGTATTAAAAAATCTTCCCATCTTCAAGTTAGACTTCAAAAAGGTGAATGATAAACAGTGAAAAAATGTTAACATCACCAAGCACTGTATGTAATGCTTTGTGTTCACATTTTCATTTAAGCTTCACACCAAACTTTTGGACCAAATGCCAGCTGACTCAGGAAATTCAAATTCCCATTTTAAACAAAGAAGAGTAAAGAAGAATAATAAAATGATTTTCTCAAGTTTGTGCATCAGTATGTGGTAGAGCCTGATAGTCTGCAGAAATTTTATTACCATACCTGATTCCCTGCTACATCATCATTTTCAAGATACTTCTAAGATTTTCTTTAGTTTAATAGTATTAGTAACAAAGCCGATAGAGTAGCTAGCATTATTTTAGGAATATTTTAATTTAGATAATTCCTTTAAAATTTCTTTCTATATTCAAATGTTTCCTTTGACCAAATTCTAGCATGGAATCTTAATATATGTGTTAGTGTCCATTCAGAATTAGATGATTGAATGAAGAAAAAGATTAGCATTTGTCTAATGCTATTATTGTACATTATTTTTGGCTTTACCACAGCTCTTTATAGTTATGGTATCCATTTTAAAGAGGGAATAAATGAGGTATGAAATGGAAAGAACACATCCGCGATAGGAGGGATGGCAAGTAGACTTCTGACTTGGATGCTAGCTAGGTTCAATCATTTATAGTAGAGACCCAGAGCAGACTGTTTATCTACTTGAATGGTAGTATTGTTAGAGGGAAGGGTAGTCCTGAATAGATTACGCAGATGGGTGTGTGGACTCCAACCCCCACTCCAGACCACCAGTGTTCCAGAACCACAAATCTGATAATATGATTATCGAAGAGGGGATCATTGGAACCTGAGGGTGGAGTTAAGCAGCCAGGCTGGCTATGAAACCAGAGAGGTGAGCCTTGGACCCCCTCTTCCTTCGGGGTCATCTTACTTGATTCAGAGCCAACTCTCAATGCGCCATTGCATTCCAGCTCAGAAGATCTGGTAGGATATTTATGGATTTGTATCCCTCTCTTCCCTTGGTGTTATTTTCTATTTTATTCCTTATCTTGTAAAATAAAACCCTTTAATAACTTTTGTCGCGTGTGCGTGAAGTTGGGACTTATTATAAAAGTCTTCTGAGTGTGCCGGAGAGGACCAGTAAGGGAAATCCATTTTATATTAGGATTGCCCTGTAATTGTATCTACCTGAAAATATCTATCCACATAATTGATACTGGAGTAAATAGCTGTACACTGAAAAGATCTAGGAGACCATACCTGGATTCGCTGTATAAACCCACCCTGAGTCTGAAACAAATGTGGTCAATTTCATGGTTGACATGTTGGGCCAATACAGTGTCCTATATTAGTTTCTATGGTGTTTATTAGCCTCTGATACTTTGGGTCTGTACTGAGTATTCATTGATCATTTTTTGTTTTGCTTTGTTTAGATACCTGAATTAAAGATAAATCAACCAAAAGTCTCCAAATTACTTCTGTAATTTATTAATACACTTTGAGTACCCTCCTTATCATTTAGACCTTTAACTCTTCATTGATGTAGTATATCAATGTAATGTCTTGTCAAATGCGCAGATATTTCAGATCCCTTGAAATTTATTCTGACAGCTGGTAAGAGAGTGACTCTAACACTGGGAGAATTCTATACATGTTTGTGTTTCCTATTTCAAGCAAATAGGGATTGCTTAGGCTCTTAAGTTGGGAGAATTTTCTAAAAATAGGCTCAGAAAAAATGCCATCAACTGCCAGTACTCCAGCTTCTGGGAAAGCCTCAGTCCTGAAAGGGATAGCCAAGCAATACACCACAATGTCAACTACAGTTGACATTATAAGATTATAAATAAAAATTTCCAAAGGTATAGTTGTCACCTAACTTCACTAACTTAATGTATTATTGTTACAGGGCAACCCTAATATAAAATGGGTTCCCTTCACTGGATCCTTCACCCGCGTGCTCAGAAGACTTTAAAAAGTCCCAACTACAGGTACACGTGGCAAAAGTTATTAACAGGTTTTATTTTATGAAAGAAGGGGAATAAAATAGTAATAATACCAAGGGAAAAAGAGAGGGATACAAGTCCACAAATACCCTACCAGATCTAAGCAATGGCGCGTTGAGAGCTAGCTCTGAGTCGAATGAGATGGCTCCGAAGGAAGAGAGATGTCTCCCGAAGGAAGGGGTCTGGCTCCTCAGTAAGAGAGTGAGTCCAAGGCTTACCTCTGGTTTTATAGCCAGCCTGGCTGCTTAACTCCACCCTCAGGTCCCAGTGATCCACTCTTCGATAATCATCTTATCGGATTTGTGGTTCTGGAACACTGGTGGTCTGGAGTGGGGGTTGGAGTCCACATACCCATAATCCATTTAGGACTACCTTTCCTCCTAACAGTATTTCTATTGGTCTTTTATTTTACTACCTTAAACACTCAAATATTCATTCCTAACAAATATCTAGCTTTTCCTTGAGTCACTTAGTTTTGACCTGAAAATTGGCTCAACCATGTAAAGTAGGCAAGGGACTTTTTATTAAGGCACAGCTAACCCCAGCTAACTAGGCCAATGTCATCTTCAAAATAAACAATTATTAACATTGAACAAATAATAAACAATTAACATACTAACTCATATTTGCTAAGCTCCTATGAGCTACTTTGATGTCGTGATGTTAAATTTATGTAAAGTTGGCTAGGCCCTGGTATCCAGATGTTAAGACAACATTAGATGCTTCTGTGGAGGCATTTTTAAGATGAGATCAGCATTTAAATTAGTGGACTTAAGTAAAGTAGCTTATCCTCTCTAATGTGGGTTGGCCTCTTGCAATCATTTGAAAGCATTCTTCCTTGAGGAATGCCAGAACATTGCCTGCAGACAGAAATTGCAACAACTCTTCCCTGGATCTCCAACCTGCAGGTCTGTCCTGCAGATTTTGGATTTACCAGCTTCTACAATCACATGAACTGACTCCTTAAAATCAGTCTGTATGTCTGCATAGATAGATGGTAGATAAATAGATGATAGGTAGGTGAAAGACAGACTTCTGACTAATACAGTGGTAGGTAAAGGAGCAATCTGAGTACAAATTCTACAAGTTCTAGCATATTCCTTACATACTTGTAAGACCAGCAAGAGTACCTTGGGACCATTTTTTCTCAATACCATTCCTTATACCCCTTTAACCCTTTCTCCCTTCCATTCCCTCTTTTAACCTCAGAAACCTAAGTCTGTTAATTTACAGTTATTTCTTGTTTTTTCATTCATCCTCATTGTTTCCTTGTATTACTCATATATGTGATATCATCCAATATTTGTTCTTATCGTTGATTTACTTTGTCTATGATCCTCTTCAATTCCTTCCATCTTGCTATATGTGGTGATATGATAGCATGGTAAATTGTGTGTACCACATCTTGTACCAATCTATCTGGGAATTTAGGTTGCTTTCAAATCAGAGCTATTGAAAATAATGTTGGCAGTAAATACTGAAGTGCATATAATTTTTTGAGTTGATGGCTTTGGGTTTTTTGGATAGATACCAACAGTGGTATTGCTGGATCATATAATGTTTCCATTTTTAGTTTTTAGAAATTAAGTTTAGACCACTTTCGAAAGAGATGAACCAATTTATATTTACAATTCCTAATAACAATGTATTGAGGTAGTTCTTCTGCATCTTCTCCAGCACTTGTTGTTGGTCTTTTTTCAATGTATGCCAGTCTCATGGCTATGCAATTATATACAATTATTGTTTTGACTTTATTTCCCTTGTTATGATTGATAATGAACATAATTTCATATATCTATTGGCTTTCTCGATGACTTTGGAAAAGTCTGTATTTGGATCTGCTGTCCTCTTTTAATAGGTTTGCTTTTTTGATGATGTTGCTTATTTGTATTTGGGTTGTGTGGCATGTGAATATCTTCTCTCATTAAGTAGGATGTCTTTTTAAAATACTGATATTTTCTTTGCTATATAAGAGCTATTTGAGATAGTCCCAATTATTTTTGTTTTTTACTTCCCTGGCCATAGTTTTCTAGTCTGCCAAAACACATCTGTCATTGATGACATGAAATACATTCTTAATGCTTTTGTCTGTGTATTTTATTGTTGTGGGTCTTCTATCTAAGTCTTTAATACATCCTGAATTAATTTTTGTGCATTGTGTTAGAGATTCAACTTTAGTCTTTTACATGTGTCTGTCCAGTTTTCATAGTACCATTTCTTAGTTAGGTCTTGATTTATGCATGAATTTATTTCTGGGTTTTTTATTCTGTTCCATTAATCCATATATCTGTTTTTATTCCAATACCATATTGTTTTAGTTATATTTTCTTTATCATATAAGTTAAAATCGGGTAATATGATACCTCCACTTTCCATATTTTTTCGACCTCAGTGGTTTCACATAAATTTTAATAGCAAAGACACAGAAGAAAAGGAAACTTGCCATACTTAAAAATAGTTTAGTAATACTTTCATTTTCTAATTAATGTTCTATTTACTACCTTAACCTTTAACACTACCATAGTGTAATTATAGTAATGAAAAACTGTAAATCATGTTGACTAGCTTTTTTATAAAGCTTATTTTATTATTAAATTTCCATGAATGCAAGAATAATTTCATTTCTTGATTTAGGCAAAAAACCACAACTATTTCTAGAAAGATTGCTAGTGTGTATAGAGAGATATAGACAGGTAGGAACTCATGCTTTATCTTTTCTGAATTATTTTAAATTTTATGTTTTTACTGGTTGGCATATGGAATTTATGGACTAAAATCTACTTTTCATGATTTCTTTGTATCTCATCTCACTTTTGTTTGGTTCCTAATGTTACATTTCTATTTCATAAGTGAGACACACAGTCTATTTTTAATATGTTCTATGTTTAGTTCTCGTGCATAGTTTACGACATATTTATGATTTTGTATTAAAGTAATGTATGACTGTTAAGTACATATGCATTATTTTTTCAAGCCACTTTTAAATTTTAAAAATTTGGAAGTGAACTTATATAGTATAGATGTTAAGAACCTCAATTTTAATTTTAATAAATTTCAGGTGATCATAAATTGTCCATCATTCTACATTTCAATCTGTCATATATGGCAGAAGCCTTTATATAATATCCTCCTTTTTTATAATTACTCTTGATTTATCTAAGTGTTCATAAATTTATATAATTCCTGAAAAAGTTCATGTTTAATCATGTTGTATATAACTCTAATGACACCTAAAACTTATTTTCATGAAGTGCAAATATTCACTTTCATGAAGTGCAAGAACAAATACTAGTATCTGTATACAGAGAGGAGTGTTCACCTTTTTAGAGTTTGTTTTTAGTCTCTATTAAAACTTGACAGAAGGCTTTCCTGGTGGTGCAAGAGATTAAGTTGCAGCACTATGAAACTATCCAAAGCCACTACAATATGAGTTCAATCCCCAGCCAGGGAAGTTACGCACATGGCACAGCAGACCCCACCTGTCTCACCCATTGCTCCTCTCAGCATGTGTTTCGTTCAGTCTGCCCGTTCTGCTCCCACCTCTGTCTCTGGTGAATCTTCTCACCTCCCTGGACTCTGGCCTGCACCCCAGCTCTTGCATGCATAAATAAATCTTTTAAAAATTAAAAAAAACAACAACAAAAACTTGATAGAATGCATTTGGGAACAAAGAACTGCATGTACTCTACTTTTAATTCCTGTTACCCCAAAACTGCTTGAATGATAAATGAATGCGTTCTCTTACCTTTTGATTTCGTAAATTAATATATTGTCCACTGAGTTTACATGGCTTCATAGAATATTACAAAGTTATTTTTACTTGGTTACAGATAAATTATTATGCTGCCAGAGATTGCCTTTAAATCAACCTCGTTCATGAATGTACTGAAAGATGGATTTCAAATAGCAGCTTTGTTGACTCGGCCCTTCATCCCAGAAAGGCCCCCATGGAGAGAACGGTCTTTAGATTGCTCGAGAGGACCAAGGTTTCTGTGGATATATCCACCATTAACAACAATACATTATGTGTTTCTACTGTTTGGTTAAAAGAGAAATTAATATCTATGAAATAACAAATACTAGAATGTGGCGAGTTTAACATTACCACAAAATGCACCATGTGCATATTCAGAAGGAAAGACAAAATTAGATTCATTTGGAAAAGTAGACACCTAATGCCCCCATAAAAAGCCCAATTTAATTTCAAAAGAAAATCACACAATTTCTTGATTCAGATTTCTCATCCATGTAGTGAGAACATTTGATTTGGCCTAATTATGGCAGTTCTCCATGGGAATACTGGCTATGAAAGAGGATATTTCAATATCCATAAAGACTTTACACATAAAATTACTCCTTAAGAAATGAAGTGAGTGGAACATATACAAACCTGTCTACAAATTTCTACTGTCGATGGTGTAATTTTCCTAGGGGGGAAAATGTATCTATAGAGTGACTAACAGGGAATCATCTGTGTCACCATCTGGACAGTTGATTATACATATTGAAGTGACCCATTTTGACTGCAGGGCAATTTTATGTGTGTGTTATATAATATATAGAACACATGACACATATATGTCACATGCACAATTTAAAGATTTCTTAGACATTTCTATCAAAATATGCCTTAATTTAATGTAAGATTGAAAAAAATAAGTAAAATAGTCTACTTATACTCTACGTAGAAGACTGGTTCATTATTATTTTTTCAACCTAAGCTCAATAGTTGGTGATATATTTAATCTCATCCTAAAGAAAACGTGAATAGTAGCCAGAAAATTAGTTGGGTAACCTTAGTAAGTCATTCAATCTCTCTCTTGATTATGCCTACTCATAGGGTAGCTTCACAGATGAAGTGAAAATAGAAAAGGGATTTGGAATAATAATGCAACATATAAATACAAGATAGTATTGTTTTTCTGGTTGTTGTTGTCCTATAAAATTAAATCATTAGAAATCTGATAGGTGTATACACTTAGCAATATAATAGTTTTTCCAAACCCTCATTCTGGATAATACATCTTTTGTTCTTTACTAGTATCATACACTACCCCCCATTAAATAGGATACACTGAACCCAGTACCCTAGGGCTTTTAATGCTATAAAAATAAATGTAGATTATACAACTTTAAGGACTATGTTGCTAACTTCAGTTAACTCCTTTTTAAAACTCAGTTCCTCAAACTTACAAGCCATCCTCCCATATATTTAGGGTTCCCCCTCCTAGAAAGTAGCATGCAAAAATTGTGTGCCACTTGTGCATAATGTTGTTACAGCCAGGGATCTTTGTTTAGTTCATTTCCATGCTTTGAATGATAAGCATGTTGGCTAAAATTAGATGAATGGGTCAGCTTTACTCTTCTAAGTTTTTGATGTTAATTCATTTATTCACTCATTTAACAAATGTTTAATTTGTGTCCCTTCTAATAACTCTGAGGGTTCCTAATCAAAAAGGAGAAATAAATGCTAAGATGTAAATCAAAGATGTACTTTGAAGTAGGTGTCTATAAGGTGAGATGGAATCATAGAAATTAAATTACTTATCGGCAGATTAGAAAATCTTGAGAAGGTAACAAATTGAATCTTGAACAACGAATATGAAATCTGACCCAGGATAACATTTGAGTATTATTTGAGGTAATAATAGTATTGAAAAATAATGGTCATGGGCCTCCTGCATTTATACATGTCTTACTAACAACACAGATTGCCTGCCTTTGGGAGTATCTTTCAATGTGTGTGTGTATAACAAACAGCCTTCAGAAAAGGAAATCACGTTCTCTCTGGAATAGAAATCCTCATAATGCCCATTATAATATATTCAGGTTCTCTAAGCAGCTTCTGTCATACTCTGGGAACTGGTGCAAGAAAATATTGATGTTCTGGCTACTGCTATTAATATGAGCAATAAAGCCTTTTTTTCTAATTCAGGAGTTACAGATCTTCTGCCAACATCCATAAAATATGGCAGCTAATAGCTGGATACAGCTTACGAGCATAGAGTGTAAAATTTCACCCTTCACAGGTTTGACAGTAATGTTGATGAGCATGGGCTACTGAGAGAAACATCACTTTCTGATTGAGGAAGAATAAGGGGTTATCAGGTGGATTAGAAGGATTTAAAGGAAGTACATGGGAATTGGTAACAAACACGTTGACCAGAGTTTATAGTTTGTGAACAATGAATGGCCCTCTGCTTCATTGCCTGTTAAAGGGGAGGAATTGGGGAGATGACTATAGTTTGATTGCCAGAAAATATGTTCAAGGACATTGCGGTGCCCTGGTTGTGCTTTCTCTCTTAGGGCTAGTGAACTTCTTTGGCAATCTAATTGCCAGCCTTCGTTCTACCCAGTCGAACAACCATCCCCAGGATGATATCTGTGTGTGTGCTGAAGGTTCTTGTCCCTCTTCACATTGAGTTATTGGTAGAACAGAGGGGAGAAAATTTAGACAATAGTATGGGAAGAAACCAGGTGAATTGTAAGAATTTAGATTCATTTAGTAGAAGAGTGGGTGGGTATATAATACTTTTTGAGAAATAACAATAACTGGGCCTTATTACAGCTTAGCCAACCCTGCAGTCCATCATACCAAATTTAGATACAATTGGAGATGACAGCAAAAGGTCTCTAAGTTTTATGCTATGCGTCTTGGCTGCTGTTCAGGAACTTTGGCTCTCTTAGGAAGGTTTCATGAGGATACACAAACTCCTGTGAGGAACCACAGATGAATCACTGACTAGTGTGTGGGGTCCTACTGCCCCAGATTGTGTTTATAATGCTGACAGGCGTGCCAATGGAGAATGAGAAAAGACTCAGAGAATTCTAGTTAAATTCAATAGTCAGCCTTGCCACTTTGGAAAATTCCCTTAGCCATTATGTTCTAACTGGCTGAGGACTTAAGAGATGCTATCTTAATAATGGATTTTGTACAAATCAGGTCTATCAGCCAGAGTAAATAAGACAAGTTATCCTGCTGGAAACCAATGCAGTTATGGATGGATACTAAGCCCAGGGTCTCCCAAGGTTAAAATACATCAATAATGATGATTTTGGTGTGCAATTTAGGGCTTTATGTGAACCCAAAATATTACAAGTTCATTGACTGAACTGTTGAGCAGCTGTTAGGTTGCCTGACATTGAAAGTAAATGTGACTTGCTTACTGATGAGCTGGCAGGTAGGGTAAAATCATACCCTTCACAGGATTGACAGTTGGATTGTGGAGGTGGTCTTTCCCTCTGCTTCCTCTTGTCAATCCCAACCTTACATCGTCATCTGCTTTAAGGAAAAAGATGATTATTGGTCCATCAGGATCATCTCTCTATGTATGCTGGGGAACTTTGGAGAGAACAGACACTTAACCTTTGGCTCTGTCAAATGAAGATGTCAAAGTCATGATCACATTTACATAGGGGAGGAAGTTATGATTCAGTTGAAGGGATTTGGGCAGGGTTAAGAATGGGGAAGGAAAACCTAAGGGTTCTTGTGTGTAGGATCTTTGACAACAATTCAGTGGATTATTGTTGCCTCCATCTATGAATGTATTGATTCATAGATTATTGTTGCTTCCATCTATGAATATATTGATGGAGAATGTATGGAATTCTCCATTCTTTAAGTGCTAGAGGGGATCGTGTTCATAAGGAAGATCGTATGTATTAAGGTGCATATACCTTTGTGGGTTCTTAATCCTAATGACCTATGTGAGCTTTAAGGTTCTATAACTCAAGATTTTGCAAATTGGAGCACTGACAGTCAGGTAGCATCAACTTGGAAGTGCCATTTGGGCTTTCAGATATCTGACTGCCCTGATAAAACACTATATTTTGAAAATCAGCTATTGCTTGCTGTAGAGCTGTTGTTGAAACTTTATAGCTGACTCAGAGGCCCTGTGACTCTCTGGCTGTAATTCCATTTTAGGAGGTCAGGTTGGAATCAATGAATCAATGACTAACAGAGGAGGACAGTTTCAACATACTTCACTAATCAGCTAGAACTAGCATACTCATCAAAGACAACCTGTCCTTAGAACAGCTTTTGAAATTAGCTAGGCTTGACTAGGAATATTGTGAGTTTTGGTTGGAGCTTTATGCTAGACTAATCTATGTAGTCTAGGAATTGTGTACCTTAAGCTAGCTAGGTTAAAATAGACTAGACTAATCTAGGAACTGTGTGCACTTGGCCTGGCTAGGTATGTTACAGTAAGATAGGCTGGACTAGTAATGTGTGTGTTCAGACTGGCAAGGCTGCACTAGACTAGCCTAGACTAAACAGCTTCCATTAACTTTGGTGGACTGCATGAGATAAAGAATTCTCCTCCTAGGCTAATCTAGGCTATGTGGCTGGCTACCCAATACCTTTGGCAGATTGTATGAGAACATGAACTATATTCTTTAGACTACGCTTGGCCTCACTCAGTAGTTACCCGCTACCTTTGATGGGCTGTATAGAAATGAGTATTCTACCCTTACTCTAAGTAAGGGTATGCTAGGGCTCTCTCCACTTCTGTTGCTGGATGCTTTAGAATGAGAACTCTGTTCTTTATGCAAGGCTAATCTAGGCTTCTGTAGGCTAGGCTGCTACTGAGTGCTTTCTTTGGACTGCATGAGAATGACACATCTGTTCCTTAGGCTAAGCTAGCTTGTTATCCACTGCCTTCAGTAGACTGAATGAGAATGGGGATTCTATTACTTTTTGTAGGCTAGGCTAGGCTTTTCTAGGCTAGGCAGGCACCCACTACTGTTCATGGACTAATGAGAATGAGAATATGTTCCTGAGGCTCAGCGAAGCAGAATTAGGTGGCCACAGTTGCCATTCACGGACTACATGAGAATGAGATTCCTTTTCCTGAGTCTAGGTTAGGCTAGTTGGTTATCCCATATCATTCATTCATTGATTTCTTTAGAATAAGATTTTGTTTCATGTTTGGTTAACTTGGCTCATTATGTTGCCCAATTTCATGTAACTTTTTAGAGGTTTGGTATGTTAAAATTGTTACAGATATCCTCTGGGTTCCTTTTCTGAGTGAGGTGAAAATACTACTATATCCAGATTTTGTATCCTACAAAGTCTAGTGAGAACAGTTCTGCGTTTGAGAAAAATACCTGCATCTTGTATCCAAAAGAAATACTACATCATTATATCCTAATGATTTCACCAAGGATATCATGAGAGAATATGAATTTGTTGATCCAAATTCATCATCCTGTTAAAAATGAAAAAAATAGACAGGTCAATATAATCAGCTATCCATTTAAATATCTTGATGATTGCTTGTCCACACTTAATTCTGCTCAGCAATACCAGGAGATTGTGAAGTCTGAACATCTGTAGTCTGTATATAATATTAACTGCAGTTTTGGAAGTTTGCTCCTATTTTGCCTATGATAAATGAATGTCCTTCTAAGCATGGTGTGTTCATTGTACTTAGTTTAGGAATTAAGGTTCCAGAATCCATACTCTCTCACAGCTCACATTTGGGGAAAAGATAAAACAGTGTTGTGGACTGGAGCTAGGCCGTTCCCAGTGTGAGATCAAGGGGTGATTTCCTAATAGTGGACTCTGCGTTGCAGGAAGTAGAGTTTAGGTTCTGGGTGAACTGCCTGATGCAGAGAAGGAATTAAATACACACCTTCTACTCTTGCTTCAACTTTTTGGATGCTACTTGGAAAAGCAAACCCGCACACCTCAAGTTCAGGGTATAAAAGGCAGCGTATGTGTAACTATTTGGTAGAAGTCTTTAATACAAAGAAGTCTTTAATACAAATTCTAATAATAGCATGTCATCACATGTAGAATGACTCCAAAGATTTGCTCTTTAGTTCCTGCATATAAGTCATCTATCCCAGTTATTTATTTGAAGTTAATCTACTGAAATTTATTCACAAATAAACTTGAGTATCACAAGTTATGTGAAAATAATGACTCGTATCACCAATTGTACAAAGTTGGCATTTGAAATATATCATTGTATTTATTTCCCACCATTTTTAATTTCTGGGGTGAACAGTTAACAAAATTTAAATGTCTCTTAAAAGAAACAATCTAGTGGCTATCTAAAAGTTATGTTCTTATTATTCTTTATTTTTCTATTTCAGGAAACATCCCAGTTATCTGGACTCCCTGAGTATGTTAAAATAGTAGAAGTTGGACCTAGGGATGGATTGCAGAATGAAAAGGTAATTTGACATAGTTTTAACAGTTTATTGCAAATGCTAAATCTAAATATTATTATTGATGAAGAATCTACAACTTACGTGGGATATGTTGCATGGTTGTTTTTAGTTGCAACTTGAAAGTATAAATCTTAAAAAGGATTTTTTTTTCTTTATAGGAAGGAAGTAATTTTCTATTTATGCTTCAGTAGACCCTGTACAACTACTTATAAAAACTTTTAATGTTTTTATAGGTTATAGTTCCTACAGATATAAAAATTGAATTTATCAATAAACTTTCCCAAACTGGATTGTCTGTAATAGAAGTGACCAGCTTTGTGTCCTCCAAATGGGTACCACAGGTATGTTTATCTATAAATTCTTCAACTTATCTATAGATTCTTCTACTTTGCCAACATTCTGTAAACCAGGTGATAAACATGTATTGCTATGTTCTTATATTACTCTTGCACTGAGATGTGATTAAAGAAAAAATGCCCTTTGATGAAATGTCATCTTAATTAGTCTAAAAAGTTATTTGGACTTCCATTGTAGAACAACTCGAGTATGTAGTTCAGTATAATGAGAAGAGTATAAGGTTCTTCAGTAGCAATTTACTAATCTTCTCTGTATTGACCATTTTACTAACTAGGAATAAACTCATCTGCAACTGTTTGAGCTCTTTGTCTATTAGAAGGAAGGAAATGATGGTGATGATGTGATTGATACCTTCCCCATGTAGCCCTATAGTCAAAAGTGAGGAAAACAATACATATATGAGATCTCTTTTAGCACTTATAATGGCTTGGCTGGAAGAAATATATATGTATATATGAGCACATATATGAACATGTATATGTATATATCCCTTTTTTAGAACTTCACTGATTACTTTCTCATCCATTCCTGTGGTTTCCTTTTTTTTCTGTGCTTTCCTCATCCAATTACTTCCCCAATTGCTTTATTTTTCTGTCATCCTTGACAATATTTCACCACCACTAAGTTTAAAGTTCCCCTGAGATTTGGCCTTCAGCAATTTTTTTGCCTATGTGCTCTTGTTTGCCTAGCTTTCCCCCATCAACAGTTTCTTTTATGACTATGGCATATCTGTATTTCTAGTTCTCTTTGATAAGCCTCCTCTAGTCTTGCCCCTATTGCTTCAAATTCAGTGGGTTCAAAATCAGATTATTTTCTACGCTGTTTTGTGCTAATAGCTCAACTCTTCTCTTTGGATTCTCGGATTTGAATCTTCAAGGGCTGTCTTCTACATCTAGTCAGTGAGTTAAGTTGGTTACTGATTCAAAAATTCTTTATTATACCTACACTGGTCTCTTCTTTCCCATTGACACATTTCTAATCTATGTCCTTACTGCCCAATTATTGTGGTATTCTCCTAATTGATATTCATAGGCACTGTTTCTCCCTTACATATTTTGTCCATTGCCTTTAAAATAATCTTCTTGAAACACCAGTTCTCAAACTCACATACTAGATTCTCTTTCCCCATTGGAAAAGTCTGGATTCTTTGACTTAATACTTAAAAAACTTTTCTACTTGACCATTATTTCCGTTCCAGTCTTAACTCTTATTTCCCGACTCCATTTTTTGAAGGTCCTGCCAAACCAGCTGTTTTTTTTCCCCCCTATTTACATGTCCTACCTCATTACTTATATTGTGTTTTATCTATACTTGCTAATGTACATTTGCATGTGAGCATTGCTCTGGTTATAATAGGATGTTGTAAAATATTCAAGCCTTTTTAATTGCAAGGCAGAGGTAGCAACAGAAGCTGAAATAATAGTAATATGTTGTTTTTCAGAGTCAGTATTCATATGTCAGGGTTACTTTTACATGTGCTCGAAAAACTTTCTTCTTTATCCCATTTCTCATTGTTTATCATATATATCTTCCAAAATATTTTCCAATCCATCCTAGAATATACACCTTGTAAAAATAGTGATTTGTGTCTCCTATTTGTCACTATATCCCAGTTCACCACCTTAACACCAGTATTTGGAAGCCAGTGAGTAGGTACTCTGTAAATAGTTGCAACAGGAGTCAGTTGCAACTCAGTCAGTCACTGCTGAAATAATAACTACTGTTCTCAGTTATTTGGTAGTGAATTCAAAAGTGTTTTCCTTTGGAAGAAACAGATACATTTATTTGATAATGGTATTTTGTACTACTATAGCTGTTATTATTGCACTAGTTGCCATTCATGTTAAGAAAATTTGACAGTGTTTTGCCACTTTAAGTTTTTGTAAAATTGTTTAATACAGTCAGTACTTATTTTACATACCTGATCATTGTTGGAGAAATAATATAACTTTAGGTTTCAGGTTAGGAAAAAACGGGTTTTGTTTATATTAATGGATGGCCAACCAAAGTTTGATTTCATATATTTTTGTTGGTAGTCATCTTCAAGATACTTTTATTTCTCTATGATCATGTAGAGCTGCCTAAAATGATGGGCCTTTACCACAGTGATGCCCTTGGTAGCATTCTAGTATTATACAGTACTGGAAAATAATTGCTATTTTATTATTCAGGCTGATCAAAGGCATATGCAGGAAAGTTTATAGAAGGACTTTAGAAAACTTTCTAGAGGGCAACAGTTCTTGCAGAACTAATTTAAGAAAAGATGTGCAGAAAAGGAGAGGCAGTCCTTTTCTGAACAGTAATACTTTCTGACCTCACATTAAGTAGTTACTTGTGAAGAGATCATAAAATAATATGATTTATTCTGGGCTTGGACCCTAGTTGAATTTGGGATTTAACCTAATGAGATTTAATGAATTCTTCCTGCACTCAATGTATTATTGGACAAATAACAGAATTCCCAGAGCACTTTAAGGACAGCTGCAGTGGGGTAGACGTACCTCTGGTTCTGTGTTGCTGTCTACATTCCACCTTGAGCTTAAGTAAGAGAGTTAATCTCTTTGAACTTTGGAAATCCCAGCACTGGGAAGCACATGATGGGTCTCTGTGTGTGAATGCCCATAGTCCACAGAACCTGGCTCTTGACCAGTGCTCAGAAGTGATATCTAAGTGAAAACCTGACTGAAGATGGGTCAACTATACCAGTCCGGGACTCCAGACAAATTAGCTGACTTCTTGATTAATAGGTTTTTTCCTTAAAATTATATGTTTAGTTCAAATATTGGATTGGGTCCAATCTATAATTAAAGATCCTCATCTCTCAAATATGAAAGAGTAGATAGATATTTCATTTTTACTGAGCCATCATTGGTTTATAACACTGTGTATGATTCAGAAGCGTAAGCTTAACTTCTTAGATGGATGTTATCATCCCACCACTAAGGCACCCATAATCCTCCTCCCTAGTCTATTAGACCCCTATACCTCCTTCCTCTACCCTCCCCCACCCCATTTAGTATTATCAGTTTTATAGTCAGATTTGTAGGGTTCAGGGCTTTGGGGTTTTTTATTTATTTTTATTTTTTTTGCTTTTTGTTTTTAGTTTGTTTTGTGTGATCCTTTGTCTTGTTTCTCTGTATTCCACATATGAGTGAAACCATCTGTTATTTGTCTTCATCCTCTGGTTTATTTCACTTAGCATAATTCCCTCTGGTTTTGTCCCTATTGTCACAAATGGCAAGAGTTCATCTTTTTTTATAGCTGAGTAGTGTTCCATTGTGTACATACCTCACTGTTAAAATGCATTTCAAACCGAAACAAAGTGTCTTAAAATAAACTACATACAGACTCAGGATTCCTGAGTCAAAGATATTATAAGACTTCTAAAGTTATAACAATCATTTGCTACATAAAAAGTATTTATAAAAGGACAACATCCGAGACTCGCCTTTTGCAATTTGTTTTTCTGTTTCATTTTAAATATCATTATGCTTTCCTGAGTAGAGCAGTTTTTTTTAACTGTTGTGATTGGAGGTTCTTCATGTGACTTCTAATTTCATTTTTTTTGTTGTTGTTGACAAAGGAAATCTTAGATCAGCAGGATTAATTTCTCTTTTGCTATTTGATATCATTCTTTCACTTTTAAAGAAAATCTTATCAGATTTGTTTAGCTTAAAATATTATCTGAGGTTTACCATAGGATAGTATTTGTACAACAGCATAATTGAAATTACCTGAAGTAATTTCTACTTCTAAAATCACATAAGCAATAAAACCGGTGAATCCAACAGATATAACATTAAGTTGAAAGAAGTCAGAGAAGGAAGAATACGTGCTGTTTGACTTCATTTATACAAAGTTCAACATGAGACCATACTAATCTATGGTAACAGAAGTCAGTCTAGTGGTTACTTCTGGGAAAGTAACATTGAGAAAGGGGAGGCGGGAGACTTCTTAGGAGGTTGAGCTACTCTCTATCTTGAATTGGGTGGGTGAGGGTCATGAGCATGGATGTGTGGAATTTTATCAAGCTGGACCCTTCAGTTTAGCACACCACCATGTTAATGTCCTGTTTCTCTAGACAACTTTAAGTAAAATGAAAATAAAGATAATTGCAACTTTTTTGGCATTCCACTAATTGGTATCCCACTAATTATCTGCATCTTCTTTCCCCTCAAACATAGGTCATGGGAATAGTTTTCTAGTTTGTGTTTAGTTTTCTGCTTGTTAAGTTAGTTCTTTTTTTAGCATTGTAAAGCTTTTTTACAGTTTCCCTCCTACTGTTTGGCTTGGCAGCAGCTTTATAACTAAAGCAACTAAAAGAAAAGTTCCATCATAGCAGGGAGCCATATAAAACAGGATCCCACACCTATAATCTAATGACCAGAGATGATAAAATACCTGCCACTAAAAAAATATGTGTTCTTTATAATTTACCTGGAAAAAAGGTCTCCTTGGAATAACATCTAAGAGCATTTGAAATGAATCAAGATAGCCCCTTACATAAGTGGGACAAAACATAACATAAAGTAAAAATGTTAATAAAAATAGAGAGGCTTACTGAGACTTTGGGAAGTGATTCTTAGTAGTAAGTTATTTAAATCATTATAAATGCAACCGTTTTAAAAGTGAGCAGGAGTTGAATGTTCATCTTTCATTTCCATTTGGTTTTAATAATTTTCTATCATATGTATAATGAAAGTGAACATAATTTATTTAAAAGTTAGAATATACTAAACATTTACAACATTGTGTATTTGTGTGTCATATGCAAAGTCTCAATTGTAAATATTATAAATATTTTCCTTTTTAATTTTTAAATGTTGGACTGGGTGGGTCACAGATCTTGACATATCAGCAAGGCTAGAAAGAGATTTTTTTTCTATAAAAGTTGAAATATATATCTAAAAGAACTAAAAATTATTTACAAAGCAGCATCACACTTAAAAATGTGGGGTAAATACAATGTATGGAAGAAGGAATGTGTAAAGCTTGTTCTTACTTTTACTGTGAGGTAGTTAATTCTTTATTGGTAATGAAAATATATTTACTGGGTTGAAGTTTAACTTTCAGATTGACTTTGATGAGATCCAGGAAGTTATAACATCTGCTATGGGGTGCCCTCCTGGTTTCTTTTCCTGGCCCTGCTCGTTTTGAGGAGGGTGTTTGTGTCTGGGGAAGAGGCAAGAAAGGTGGTGACTTAGAGGGGTGTGTGTGTGTATATATCTGTGTCTATGTTTGTGTGCACGTGCAAGCATGAGAGAGAGAGAGACTGAGCATATACAGAGAACCCCTCCCCCAGCAAATTCTTTGGTCTATGGGAACACTTGAGATAGTTAACTGGCATGAAATCTTCATTCTGAGAAGTGTTCCAGGTGAGTCTCATTCATTCCATCACAGATGAGTTGGCCTCTGCCATCTTCCGAAGAGGATTCTGTGAAATTGATCAAGACTGTAGTTCCCTTTTAGTCAAATATGTTGGGTAGGGTATATGAAGGGAATGAGATTTAACCCAAACTCTGTTCAGAGGAGATTTGGACTGCTCAATTCTCTGTTCAGTACATTGGTACTACACACTAAAATTACTAATACACAATTCATTGCTGCCTACTCCCTACTTTTAGCTCTTATGTTTTTTTTTTCTATTGTAGAAATGAATATTATTACAGTATGTACCAGGAACTAGCCAATTCACATCACCTGGACTAATCATTGAGGAAACCTCCATTTTCTTTTCTCCTGAACTGGTAGTCTAGGAGCACATAGAATACTGCTGTCTTGTAAAAAAAAAAAAAAATTTATATTAAAACAGATTTATGGTATACTTTGTCAATAGGTTCTAAATGTATTAGACTTATTGATCAGCATATTTGAGTATGTTGAATTTCTACAAGTGAAATAATTGTGTGCTCAAAATTTGGTCTCAGAAAAGAAATAGACGAGTTCCTTAGTAAATTACCACAAATGATTATCAGAAGTTCAATAAGGATAAAACTGTGCTGTGAGAGTTTGAGCCACAAGATAAAATATGTTAACTTTTCAAGAAAATAGGAAACATTGAATTAAAATGGATCATGAGCCAGTTGCCCCCATCAACAGCCCAGCCATCAGCAACATTTCCTGTCCCTCAGTCTAAATGAAAAATGTAAGCTTCTTTAGACAGAATTTACCCAGCATTAGCTAAGTGAGCTAAAGAGCAGCCACAAGGCAGAAGCAGTTAAACTATAAAAGCTAGACTCCAGCCCCTACCCTGGGGTTGTCAGACATTCAGATTCCCGTTCTTTCCCTCTCTTGGATAATACTTTCACTAAAACTTTGCTTAACTTCTAGCATCTCAGTCTCTCTGAATTCTTCCATAACCAGTGCTAAGCTAACTCTCTTGGCCCCCACCACATCACTATATTGCCCCTTCCTTTCATTCCTGGCATATAATGGTATTAACCACAGACACTTCAGATTACATTAAAATTCCAGTGTTTTATCACTATTTATGTAGTTTGTGGCAGATAACTGTATGTTTGTGCAAACATGTGTATGTGTGTGTTCAAATATGTGCAAAAGAGCCATGTATACCAGTAAAAATAATGCTAGTGCTTTTTTTTTTAAAGATTTATTTATGCATACAAGAGCTGAGGTAGAGGCCAGAGTTGAGGGAGGTGAGAGGATTCACCAAAGACAGGGTGGGGAGCAGATCGACTGAAACACACTGCTGAGGGGAGCAGCGGACGAGGCAGGAGAGGTCTGCTGCGCCATGTGGGTCCCCTCCGTGGTGGGGGATTGAACTCGTGCTGCGGTCTTGCAGATGCTTCACAGTGCAGCACTCAATCCACTGCACCACCAGGGAGGCCCAATGCTAGTGCTTATCATTATCAGCATAACATTGCAAAATTTCATGGCTTAAGGACAACAGTTGTTTTGGTTATGTGTTCTGTGGATTAAGAATTCAGAAATGGTTCAGTTAGTCATCTGGTTAACACAGAAGGGAAGCACAAAGTGGTAAAAGTATCTTAGGCATTAGTCTTCATTACCACTTGTACCCTGGGGTAAAGGCAGTTTTTCTCTGTATATCAACATATAAACATGTAGCCCAAGTTAAGAAAAAATCTTGGAGAGAATCACCTCCTGACTGGATAACTGCCTTCTCTGTAGAATGTCATTTCCAAAAATGAAGCTACGCCATCCCTGCCCAGACCAGCTCAGCAGAGTCCCACCATCTAGAGTGACACATTTTCAGAGTCCATTGTAACATAACTGGAATGCTTGGCATATGTACATGATTTATCCAATATGTCAAATTACTTAGGTAATGTCTATATACTTTGAAAGAATAAGAACAGGAAGGCCCTCCCCTGCCCCAGAATAAGTATCATTGTACTCCAGAAATGAAAAGTAGCTATTAGATTTTTATAGCTTTATATTAAGTACAAATATTCTGCATTATTTTAAGTAGCTGTGTTAAAGCATTGCTCTAGATTTGCAGTCATATTTTTCTCCTTTTAACAGAGAAGACTAACCCATGCTATCTCAGTACTACCAGGAACACTCTATAATATAATGGTGAATTCGCTTCATGTACTTACTATTCAAGTGTTGCTTATATAATAATGAGTATATTCTGTGACTTTACAAATCAGTGATGAGGTAAAACCTTGCTTTCCTCTGATCAAAGGGTAAAGGGTTGTTTCATAATTTTCTGTCTTTCTAAGCAATTATTAACCTGAAATGCAGTAATGTACTCCATTGTACAATTCGAACATTGCTACTATTATCACATAGGGCAAGCAAATTACCTATAGCACATTCATAGGTTTTTGGCCATTAATTTTTGTCTATCTCAGAAAAGAACATGGAAATATGAAAAAAAAATCGATCAGGATAGGGAGCACTTTTTATTTTTTTAAGGTTATACTTTGCAACAAAATTGAAACAATTATAAGTTATTCTACTTGTTACTCAGTATTCAATAACAGCTTACTCTACATAAGATGTAGTTTTACTAAATCTTAGTATTTGCAAAAGCAAATCTTATAATTGAGAACAATGTCAGCAGATTCTTATTTTTTATGCCAACGTTGTTATTTAGTATATTTTTGGACTTTTCTCCCATGAGTTTAAGCTCTTAAGATTATACTCAAGACTTTATTATATTCAGCATGCATTGTTTTTCTGATTAATTTTTCTTATTGAGATAATGTTGGTTTACAACCCATATATGAATCGGAAATATGGGATCACACCTCTTCAAATGTATCTTACACCACACCCACCATCATAGTCCTTTGTACCCTCTGTATACTTTATTCATCCCCCCTTTGACTTCCCCTCTCATAGTTTCAATTCTACAGTCAGATTTTCAGGGCATTTCATTGATTTGGTTTTATCAGATCCTTTGTTTTGTTTCTCAGTGTTCTACTTATCAATGACACCATCCAGTATTGTCTTTCTCCAGTTTTACATATGTTCAAGAAGTACTTATTTTCCAGAATTCATGATTCTTAATCCCTGAACATTAAAAATGAAATATACCAATAATTTTTAGTTAATGATTTAAAAGACATTTTGCTGATATGCATGTAGTTAATCTGCTTTCTAGTTAATTTTGAAATAAAAGTTATGTTTTCTGATTTTTTAGGTCTACATACATATACATTCACATACACTGATCCTCATTAAATTGTTCGAATGTTGCATAGGAATAATATATAGTAAAATTAGAAAACTAGATAAATCTGAATGCTGAACATTACCCAAAATTCCTAAAATCACATTCACCAATAAGTTTTGTATTTCTAACATTCATGGATGAGACATTTATATGCTAACATTTCATTTTCACTTTTGATAAAATAAAAGGAATATAATTTTTTTAGAGTTTACTAATAACTAGAAAATGTATTTTAAAAGCATTTTATTTTACTTTAAATTTTTTGTTTAAATTCTTTATCTTAAATATTCAATCATGGTATTAAAGTTTGATTAGTATTATATCTTAGTTCCAACAACAGATGACTGGATAAAGAAATTGTGGTGCATTTACTGAATGGAATACTACTCAGGTATTTAAAAATATAAAATACGCCTTTTGGGACAAAATGCATCATTCTTGAGATGATTATGTTCAGTGAAATAAGTCAGAGGGAAAGATAATTATTAAACATTTTCATTCATGCATGGAATTTAATTGGACCAAATTTGGCAAAACAAAAAGTAACTCAAACTCGGAGAAATACAATAGCTATGAGAGGGAGGGGGGGAGGTGGGATAGGAAGTAATGTGAAAGTATACTGGTACTGGAACTTTGATGGATGGTGTGTGAAGCCTAGGCACGTGCAGTAGTGTGAAGTTGTACTTCCAAATTATGTATGTACTTCCAAAGTTACATAAATGAATGGTACATCAATGAAATTACAGGTTTTAGAATAGGAGAGTGTTTTTAGCAACTATGCATTTTGAATATATGTTCATTGTTAATATATTGGACATTCATTTGAACAATGCTAATGATTTTAGATGTCTTACGCAAATTCATATTTGTTAAAGTTCACAGGTGATACTTGAGGGGCTGAATTGTTCCAAGTGCTGACTTTAATATTTACTTTTTAAATTGTATACATAGGATATTCTTTAGTATGATGTTGAGGCAAATTTATGCTAATCACTTTGGAGTGGTAATACTACTTACTCTAGACCAAGAACTGAATGTGATGTGAAATCAATTAATAAAGTGTAACATTGCACTTAGGTAGGGTTGATGTGATCTGTATTCAGTTTTTTGTTTGTTTGTTTTTCATATAGAGTACGAATTACATTTCTTAATAACCAAAAGTTACTAATTTCCCCCTTAAGTCCTTTGGATTGTAGATTTCCCAAATTTTTGGTGGCAGTATGTCTATTGTTTAGATATATATTTTTTCTGATGTAACAATAGGAAATTTAATATGTAATATGATTTGACAGTATTTCTCTCTATGCCTTGGATCCTTCCCATTTAGTCATTCATTGCTTTTGTGATGTCTCTGTTAAAAACTCAGTGGAATTCTGTGTTGGATTCAAAATTAACACAGTTGCTAGCAATAACTATAATATCCACCTAATAAGGTAATTGTAAAGTTAATTAGTGGGAATCAAATCACTAAAAAGAAATTAAAATATACAAAGGAGTTTTAAAACTAAGTGAACATAAGTTATAATAAAATAGAAACTAGTTTTCATAACACATAAGCAGTTTGTCATTGTCACCCCAGCCAACTGTTAGGTCATCTATATTCTTTACCAAAATGAGGTCTCCAGGTCTATATGAAGGCCAGATCACTCAGTTTGAGCATATAATCTATTACTGTGATGGTATCACCTTCCATAGTATTAATACCCCTTTTTGTCTCAGACCTTACTGTCATCATTTAATTGCCAGTGAGTTAATCTCCAGCGAACAACCAAGAGTTTCTCTTATCATTAGCATAGCTATCTATTGTTGGCATAGATGACTAATAGAAGAAAGTGTAAGTCTAAAGGGAAAACTCCACTTATTGTCAGTATAGAATGAGTAAAATTAGATATAGTATTTAAAAATTACTTCCACTTCCATGCATGGGGAAATAAATAGCATTGTTGACAGTTACCTATAATACATCATGCTTTTATATTTGATAGTAACACAGTTGAATGGAAAGAAAATTCTACTTGGGACTTTCAGACTTCTTTCTCATCCTTAAGACTGTTGTTGAAAACATAATTTTCTTGACAGGGGAACACCAGGAGAGTGGTCACAAAAGTCTTTGACCTGAATGGGGGGAAAAAAGCATATTTGTTATATTTATGTTAGGAAACTGGGAAATTTTATTGAATAGAATGACTTTGGTTTCTCAGTTACAACACACAAGTCCACAGATTGGATTTATAAGTATAAAATGAGTATTTGTAGACAATTGATTATAATAATGATGCTTTTCCTGTATTCACAGGAAAAGACAACTAACTTTGGTCATTCTTAAGAGATGTGCATTCCATTCAGTAGAGGGCAGTATGAAGTTCCCTAGAACACAAAGAGAATGTTGAATAAGGAAGTACAGGAAATTATACACCAGACCAAATTAGTTTTAAGGCTTCTGGACTTAAGAAGTTTTGTTGAGTATGGTGTCAGACCATTTTAGCAGTGGCAGCCAAGACAGGGTATTGGGTAGAAAAAAAAACTGGATGTTCAATTTTCCAGAGATTTCCTGTGTTTATTATTGTAAGACTGTGATTTATTAAAACTGTCTTGCTTCTTCAAGCAGACCAAGATTTCCTCTGTGCTACTGAGGGTAAGATATATGAGGTTTATGCAACGAGTCTGTGAATGAGACAGGGTTATGGTACCCAGGCTACAAGGCTATTCATAGCTGGGTAGAGCATTTTCACCCAGGGTTGTCAGGAAGAGCTCTGGTCTCATTTTTTCTCATTACTGAATTTACGAACGTATTACCTTTAAGAGGAGTTACTGCTCCAATTGAGTTTTGAGTTATAGAGTCTGAAACCACATTATTTACATTTTTGTAGTAATCGATGGCATGTGTTGAAGAAATTGTATGTTCCTTATTCGTCTTTCCTGCTGCACTCCTGCATAAGGAAAGTAAGACTTTCAGTTGTGTTTCATTTGGCTAGTGACTATTGTAGGCAAATGCCCTCTGACACTTCCTGCTTATTTTAAAGAGATATGAATGTTCTCCTTAGTGATGGTGGTAAGACTAACAAAAACAAAGAATCTTTCAAAACTATATTTTGATTATTTAGCAGACCATATTAGAGAGTAGTGGAACAGGAGGATTGTGAGTTTTTGTATTTGCTGACAAAATTTAAAGCAGCTTATTAAACAATTTATACATGTGGATACACTCAAATATTATGGAATACCAAAACGAAGACATTTTAAACTCATCTCTCTTGATGGTAATTCTGAATGCTGAGGAAAGGGATAACTGTTAAGAACCTTTCTGAAAGCGATTCATAGTATTAAGTGTCTTGATGAGCATTTGCTTTATCAAAATTTTCCAAAGTTATGTAGTTTATTCCTCTCAAATTGTAGTCACTTTGGAATCACAAACCTGGTAATCACTTTTGAAATGATAATAAAATGAGGTTCCCTTTATAGCAGGAATGAGGGCATTGTATGTTACTTGAATACACTAATTTCCCAGTCTGTTTGATATCTAGGATCTCCTGAAATGTTCTGGCACTATATATCTGTGGTTCCTATGGCAGAAAAGACAGAGCCTACATATAGGTGTATAGCTTATTAAGTAATTATAGTACAACATTACTGTCTATTTTCATTATACTGTGCATTAGATCTCCATGATTTGTTGTAGTTTACATAGGTTTGTATGCTTAACCCCAATTCCACCCTCTATTAAACACTACTTATTTATTTTTTTTACATTTTGACTATTTGTAGATACCACATGTGAGTTATACAATACTTGTCTTTGTCTGACTTATCTCACTTGGCCTAATTTGTTCAAGGCCCATTCATGTTGCCAAAAATAGCAGGGTATCATCCTTTCTTATAGATGACTATTTCCATTTCCGATATATACCACGTCTTTTTTATTCTCTGTTCCCTTCCATGGACATTTTAGTTGTTTCCTTAAGTTATTGTAATGTTGCTAAAAATATGATAGTGCATCTATCTTGTTAAAATTCTGCTTTCACTTCCTTTGGGCATTCTACATAGCAGAATTGCTGGATCATGTGGTAGATCTATTTTTAATTCTTTAGGAACCTCTAATTGTTTTTCAATTTGGTTATGCTAAGTTACATCCCCTCTTGAGATTTCCTTTCCTCACCAGTACCTGTTGTATCATCTTGCTGAACACAGCCATTCTCTCAAGCACAAAGTGGTACCTCATTGTGGTTTTGAACTGCATTTTCCTGATTATTAGTGACATGAACATATTTTCACGTGTATACAATCACTGTATCCTCTTGTATTGACTCATTTTTCATTGTTATAGCCTTTTTATTTTTTGACTTATTACAACTTGTGTTTTAAAGTCTATTTTGTCTGATGTAAGAATAGCTTTTATTTGATTTCCTTTCACGTGGGATAGCTTATTCCCACCCTTTACTCTTAGTCTACATGTATTTTACACCTGAAGAATCTCTCATGGGCAGAATATAGGTGAGTCTCTCTTTTAATTCATTCAATCACTCTTTGCTTTTATTTGGGGAATATAATCTATTTAAATTTCAGGTAATATTGATATGTATGTGCTTTATTACTGTGTTCTTAAATGTTTTTGTAGTTCTTCTCCATCAATTATATGAATTTCTTTAATGTTATGTTTGGATTCCTTTCTCATCTTCTAGATACCTACTATAGTATTTTGTTGCATAGTTACCATGAAATTAAAATAGCCTGCTAATCACATTCTATCTTTATAGTACCTTAAATTTGAAAGTGTTCTAAAACTTTATCCCTTTATTGCATTTTTTATGTTACATTTTAAATTTTAATTTTGTGAATCTCTTAAGTAATCTCTGTAATAATCATTAGCTTTTTAATGATTATTATCTTCATAATATCTTTATAAATAATTCTGTCTTTACTAATGAGATCTATTTTCTATAACATCTTTTCTGGTACTCATTAGTGCTTTTTCTATTCAACCTAATGAAATTTCTTTAACATTTCTTATTAGGCTAATTTAGTGATGATGAGTTGTTACCTTTTGCTTCTGGGAAATATCTTTAATTCTCCTTCAATTATGAATGATAACTTTGCTGAGTAAAGTATCCTCGTTGGAAATATTTTCCTTTCAGGACATACTCCTTTTAATAGAATATCATGCCCTTCCTTCTGTTCTGCCAAGCATCTACTGAAAAATCTGCTGATTATCTCATGAAAAATCTGTGTATATATTGCTCTTGCTACTTTTAAGATTCTCTATTATAACTTACTACATTTTAATTATAATAGGTCTTGGTGAGGCCATATTTAAGATCACCTTATTTGGAACTCTTTTTCCTGGATCTGAATATCTATTTCCTACACCAAGTTAGGGAAATTTTCAACCATGTTTACTCAAATAGATTTTCTCTTTTCTCTCCTTTTAGAACTTACATATTTTGGATGATACTCTGTCTAAAATGTTCCATATGTACCTAATAATATATATTTTTATTTTATTATTTTTTTAAAGATTTATTTATTCATACAAGCACTGGGGTACAGGCCAGAGGTGTGTGTAGGGGGGTGAGAGGATTCACCACAGATAGAGCTGGGAGCAGAACAGGCAAATCGACTGAAGTACACTGCTGAGGGGAGCAGCGGGCACAGTAAGAGAGGTCTGCTGCGCCATGCGGGTCCCCTCCCTGGCCAGTAGCAGGGATCAAACTCGTGCTTCAGTGGCTGTAGTCTGCTTCATAGTGCATTGCTTAACCCACTGCGCCACCAGGGAGGCCCAATATATATATTTTTTAATTTCCTTTTTCTTTTTGCACCTGTTCTTGTGAATTCTACTACTTTGTCACCTCACCTGCTGATCTCCAGCTTCATCTAATCTGGTGCTGAGTATCTCTAGTGTATTTTTTCAGTGTATTTTTTTACTCTAATTTTTGGTGGTGCTTTGAGATTTTGATATCTTCGGTAAGATTCTTACTCTCTGCATTCATTCTTCTCATCATGGAAAGTGTTTCTATATCCATAGTCTCAGCATTTATCTAGCTTTTTCACTTGAAACATATTCATCTGTTTCTTCATTTTGCTTAACTCTGATTTCATGTATCAGAAAAACAGCCCCTCTCAGTCCTGAAGTAGAGGCCTTGTTAGAAAAGGGACCTCCTCTCTCAACCTTTTTTTTATTCTTGATCCACTCTTGAACTTTTGTAATTGCGTACCAGCCACATTTATTTTAGACAGGTCCTAGTTCTTCTGGATGTGCCAGTACCTATATGTCATGAAAGAATGGTTGTCACTCAGCACCTTTTTTCGGCTGTTTCGAAGCCATATCCTTGGACAGCCTTTTTATAAAATATGCAAATATAAAGATTCCTGTGGGGTTATACTGTTATATCTTGCTAACCTCCAGATAAGGAGATCTGGATGACACCCTGGGTTATTGTTGAAAAATCAGGGTGCCAGTTGAGTGTACATCCTCTTTTTTACAAGGTACCAGTGAGTTGTAGCAAAGCCAGGAATGAACACTCAAACGGTGTCTCCTTATCTTTATTCCCTGAGAGTGCCTCTGTAATCTGTAGTTCTGGAATAAACTTGTAGCCTGTCCCTCAGATTGAAGATTCAGGGGAGGCACACAAGCTCTTTTGGCAGGAAAAATAGGGGAGTACTTTTGTCTGCTGATTGTGCAGCAATCTGTGGCTGGCAGTCTGCCAAGTTCTGTCTGTCTGGTTACAGTTTCATGGGGCACAGGAATTCAATCTCCCTTGGCTGTCCAAACCATGCTGTCAAGAAGTGTCCCCTGTGTGGATGGTCTGTGCTGAGAATCAAGTATGCTGCTGGTGGGCATGAGGGGTGGGGCTTGCCCTCTGCTTTAGCATTGGTGTTGACACCCTCTGGCTTGGTGCCTGCACTCTCCTGCATGTCTTAGCAAATCATCAGGGAAGAGTCACTTTCGTGTATATGCTGTACCCTTGCCAGCAAAAAAAAAAAAAAAGAAAGAAAATCTGCCAATCTCTCCATCCCTAGAAAGACTATAAACTGACCTCCTCTATCACAGCAGTCAGTACAGGGTCAGCAAAGAGATGACCTTTACTCACAGTCCTGGCACTGTTCAGACTGGTGCATCTGTACTGAATCCTGTTGTGAATCTATGTGGACCCTTTAAAATGACTTTCAGTTCCTATTTCCACTTGGCTTTTGGGGGTAGATGCCCCTTAGTTTTTCAAAGCAAGATGTTTTAGGGCCTCGTCTTTACAGTGATGGTCCTAAGGGTTGGGATGTCCCATGTGGCAATACCCTTTTGTCCTTTGTTGTAGAGTCATTATCTAGCCCATAGTCAAATCTGGATGTCGTTTCATATGAAAGCGAGTATTTGGTGTATCTGTGGGATGGGGTGTGTTCAAGGTTTTCCTATGCTACTTTTTTCCCCTCCAAATCTTTATTCTTCTCATTTTTAATTGGACTTTTGTTAAAGTATTCATATCCAAAATTTATTTTTAAAAGTTATGACTTTCTAGTACACTGTTTGCAAATTTTCAAATTTTCTAGATGTAACCCTAAATGTTGAATATTTTCTTGCTTCTGCAGCATTTGACATCATGTTCAAAATTTAATTGTCAATACCAATATCAGTGAGTGTCTTATATGTTTTTTTCTTGGAGTGTATGGTATCAGGTTTATGTTTAGGTCTTTGACCCATGTTAAATAGATTTTTGTGAATGATGTGAGAGAGGAGTTCAATTTAACTTTTAGCCATGCATTTCTCCAGTAGTGTCACACAATTTCTTGTATTATCCTTCCCCATGGGTAGGATAACTTTGGCTCCCTTGTTGAATATTAGTTGACTATAGATGTTTCAGTTTGATTCTGGGTTCTGTATTCTGTTCCACTGTACCTTGAAATCAGGATGCATGACAACTCTAGCCTTCTCAACATCTTATTTAATTAAGTAGTTAGTAACTTTGATTCTAGCATTTCAAAAAGTCAGTAGTTACAAGCATTCCCTCTTATAAGTTGTCACTGTGGCACAATTTTAGTTTCTCTTAGCCGAGATTTTGAATGCCACATGTAGAAGCATGCTTAAAAAAAAGAAAAGGGGGACCACCCGTGGCACAAGGGGTTAAGCAGTGCACTAAGAAGCAGCCACTGTAGCATGATCCCTGTCTAGGAAGGTGACCCACATGGTGCAACAGACCTCTCCTGTATCACCTGCTGTTCTCCTCAGCACTGTACTTCAGCCGATCTGCCTGTTCTGCTCCCCACTGTCTCTGGTGAATCCTTTAACCCACCTGCACCTCTGGCTTGCACTCCAGTTCTTGTATGCATAAACAAATCTTAAAGAAAAAGGGAAACAGCTGAACATGGGAGAGGGTGTCTACATAAGAAAGGAGCATTAGATGTGCCCATATTTCAATAGGGAGTCCCTGTTGTTTGTCATAGATCATTTCGATCCCTGGGTAGAAGGTAAGCGATGCTCTCCCTTCCGATCTCTTTTTCAGTTATTGTTATCAGAATACTTATAAATCAGATATAATCATTTATAAATAGTTATAAATTATAAGGGATAAGAAAAAGCATTGACTCTTGGCACCATGAAGCTAGTATCACTTCACTGAGCCAACTATTTTATACCATTACTTGAACCCTGCTCAATTTTATTCATTTCAGTAGAATTTATCCTATCATTTGCTTAAGCTCTTTGCACAATTACTTTTATAGACTGTATTTAGTCAGGATATTATTTCATAAATAATGTGGATTTTAATAGGGAAAAATACAGATTTGTTGGATTCTAATTAATTCACAATGATTATCAGTTAGTTTCCTCTCATACACCTAGTAAATTCTTGCATTGCATAATTTCTTCAGAAGAATTTATTTAAATACATGTAGAATAAAACAATTACCTACAGGTTAACATGACATATATATCTTGAATATTAAAATTTGTGCCTGTTATGCCCCTTTATGATCCATTCCATACTGTATCCATATCTTTATTCATTTGGTATACTAATACTTTTGACTAAGTAAACCATCATATTCATTTCAGATTTGATTAAAATGCTCTAAAACTATTAGTAACTTTATATTCTTCCTTGAAAAGAGGAGTAAGTGCTCTAAGTTTTCTTTAATGTTTGTGTATACATCTTTTCAGGCATGAAGGGTAAGTTCATGATCGTTACTAAAAACTGCTGAAATATGAACAAACATTAACCATCTTTAAGAAAACCTATAGTGTATTACATGTTTGATTATAGTCATTTTACTTATACTTATTAGCCACTTAATTCTTTCCATTTTCTTTGGGAGGTCTATTCCCAGTGCCATTTCTTTACAATTGAATTTGCCCCAAACTGATTCTCACAATTTCCTGAGATTGTCTTTCTTTTACAAACTGCATAGGCACCTCATGATGAATATTTAAAACTATTTTATCCCAGTATTCAACACCTATTCTCCATGACTTTCTATTACCTTCACAATAAACTCTGAATATTTAGCATAATATGTCCCTACCTCAAGAGGATCACAGTGTGTAGCTTCTTGTCTTCATTTATAAACTATTCCCTGATTAGTTACCAGGAATCTTCTCTAGCCAGGTAAAATGTTTAGACTTCTACATCCTTCCATCACTTTTCTTCTTGATTGTTCAGATTTCAGCTTTTATGGCTATGTAATAAATTACCTGAGAACTTAGCACATCAGTAAACACCTGCTGTGCTCATGTAGTCTAAGGTTTGGAATTTGAATAGGTTTTCTCTGGTCCACAGCATCTGAGGTCTCAGTTATATGGTTGGGCTATTGGAGGCTAGAATTACCTGAAGACACCATCAATGAAATGCAGAGACTGATTACTGGCTGTGGTTACTGGTTTTTCTTCACAAGGCCTCTCTGTATAAACTGACTTTTGTTTTCTTTTCTCATAGCATGTCAGCTTATTTCCATACACTGACTTCCCCCATAGAGAAAGCCATATGAAATCTGTATCATTTTTTATAACCCAGCCTCAGAAATCACATAGTGCCAGTATCATGATGGGTATAGGAAACATTTCCGTGGTCATTTTTTAAAAATGTATAATATATAGTAGTAAGGAGCTACAGTTTTGAGCCCATGTTCTCTTAAGTTTTTCTAGGCTATTATTATCCATACTGAGCTTTTCCATTTTCACTTTTGTATTCAAACCTATATTCCTGTAAGTTGGGAACTTTTATTATGAATCTGTTTTATATCCTCAACTGTACTGCATATCAATTCAGTGTGAGACTTTAGATTCCTGTACTTGTATTTATCACAATGCTAAATATAGACTGTGGGATTAGTAGGTGATCAATAAACATCTGTATTGGAGTCAAATAGGCTTAGAATATAAGAGGCTTTGCTTTTATGCATTGCAAATGATAGTCTGGGTAAAGGATAGTGGATTTATCAAACAGGGAAGCATAAGTGTCCACAGGCCTGGTGGCAGCCTTATATTTTGTATCTTAAACATTGAAAGTATTAAATTAACTGAGTCAATAAGAATAAATACTATAATATTATATGGTTCTATTAGGAAAAGCATTTATACTTTATACTCTTGCTTCATTTTTAAATTGGCAATATACATTACTACAAAACAACATGCATAGAGGAAAAATAAGTTTTCCATCTCAAAATTAAGGATACAGATTTTTGGCTTATTGTGTCTGTAAAACTCTCTCCATAGTCATTTTGTTATAACTTTCATTGCTCATGTCAATTACAATAGCTATACATAGTGACAGTGGGAGTTGCTATCAGGGGAGCCGGTAGATGGCTGTGGGTGCCTTAATGGTGGGTAGTGAATACATCTGAAGGGTGTGATTGTATACTTCTACAGCTCTGTAAATCAATGTCTCCATAATAAAGGAGGAAAACAAGAAAAACTTCAAATTCTGTAGATTGTTGTAAGAAAAGGGCTTGGTAGGAGATGATCACATTTTCCTATATTAATTTGTTTGCTTATGAAAATAGTAACTATAATAGCATTGCATTAAACATCTTCACTGTTTTAAACTAAAACATCTGTGATAACCAAATAATTTATAATTTTACTAAGTGATATACTAATGTTTCCATTACAATAGTTTAAGAAATACAGTTAGAATTATTTGCACATGCAATTTTCATGTGGAAAGTAAATGCAGGAAATATTATCTTTCATATCCTCCCAATCTGAGGGGGTTTTGAGGCTTTGAAAATACAACAAAATGATAAACTTCAGTGAAGTGAGAATAGTTAAGTCAGGAATCTGGAATATTTGTAATCACTCTAGTAAGATCCTATTTATGGAAGTAAGGCAAACCAGATCTATTTATTGTTTTTATGACACTGAGAACTTACCTTTACCTACTTAGTTTTATAATTGCAAACTTTATAGTTTGCAACCTCCCTGGCTGGGAATAGCTTGATAGCACTGAATCTTTCACCCATGCGCCATCAGGGTGGCCCCCTGCTTTTTAATGTTTTAAAGATATTTGCCAGTTTGAAATTGTTCTATGTAACTCACTTGTTATCCTATATAAATAAATTGTAAATAACATTAGTACATGGAGATCAGTAATCCCATTACGCTGTTAAGGACTAAAGTGCTTACACATGGTTCATCCAGTCACATGGTGACTGTGCATATAATTAGCTACCTAAAAATCTAAAAGAATGCTTGCTGACTATTGAAAGTTACATATGTATGTATAAAATTTATGTATTGAAGATGGCTGACCACACCGAAGTGATGAAAGGCATTCATCAATATCCCGGTGTTCGATATCCTGTCCTTACTCCTAATCTTCAGGGTTTTCATCGTGCTGTGAGTATGTTTCTAATTTTTCTAAAATCTATATTCTTCTAATTGTTATTTTAAAATATTTTTATTTATGCAAACAAGAACTGGGGTATAGGCCAGAGGTGTTAGAATGGGGAGCAGAACTGGCAGATGCACTGAAATAGGATGTTAAGGGGAGCAGCGTGCAAGACAGGAGAGGTCTGTTGTGCCTTGTGGGTCACCTCCCTGGCTGGGAATAGCTTGATAGCACTGAGACTTTCACCCCTGCGCCATCAGGGTGGCCCCCAGCTTTTTAATGTTTTAAAGATATTTGCCAGTTTGAAATTGTTCTATGTAACTCACTTGTTATCCTATATAAATAAATTGTAAATAACATTAGTACATGGAGATCAGTAATCCCATTACACTGTTAAGGTCTAAAGTGCTTACACATGGTTCATCCAGTTTAAACCCAAGAATACAATCATCTGTTTTGACTAAGCTCATTTGAAAGTTATTTTGTGCTTCCCTCTTAAAACTAAGGAATACAGAACATTCCTTGATACAATGTAATTCTGTCAATTATATTGTCTGCTTTTTATCACTTACTTTCCTCCTCTTGGTGAAGCTAATCATTGTTACAACTGCTTTTATAACCTAACCTAGAAAACTGAGAAATTTGACATTTTAAAAATCACTAAAGAAGCCAGGGGAGAGGGTAAAGATGTTAAAAGGAGAAAAGGAAAAATTACTTAGGCTATCATTTTGAATTTAAAGGCTGACAGGAGGGCCTCCTTGGTGGCACATTGGGTTGAGTGCTGCACAGCAGTGCAAGTTCCATCCCCGGCCAGGAAGGGGACCCACATGGCTCAGCAAACCTCTCCTGCCTCACCCGCTGCTCCTGTCAGCAGTGTATTTCAGTTGATCTGCCTGTTCTGCTCCCCACTCTGTTTCGGTGAATCCTGTCACCTCCTGCACCTCTGACTTGTATTCCAGCTCTTGTATGCATAAGTAAATTTTAAAAATAAAGATTGACAAGCGGATGAAAGGCATTACACATAGGGATATGGTATTGTTATTTTAATTAATCAAGAAATAGTTCTATAGATACTCAGAGGTTTTATTAGGTTACTAGTATTATCCATAATTGGGGTTATCTTATATCTAAGGAAAACAAACTATGGGCCTCATGTATTTGAGTGTTGTGCTATGTGCAATAATTGTTATAAAATATTTTTACATTTCAAAGAACATATATGAAAAGAGGAATCTACATATTAAGGAATGCAAGCACACCTTTATAGAAGTTAATATTCTGCTAATTAAATTTTGATTGTATTTTTCAGGTTGCTGCTGGAGCCACTGAGATATCAGTTTTTGGTGCTGCATCTGAATCTTTCAGTAAGAAAAATATCAACTGTTCTATTGAAGAAAGTATGGAGAAGTTTGAGGAAGTCATTAAGTCTGCAAGAAACATGAATATACCAACGCGAGGGTAATTAAGAAATTTTGTAAATTCTACTTAATTTATATCTGCTGTTAAAGCCAATATGTGAACTATGTATACATTATTTCACCACTTAGTAATAATTTGACTAGAATATCTTATGTATGCCATGTGAACAAGGCCATCACTATATATTAATACATCCTTTCAGTATTAGCTAATAATTATTAGTGTACCTTGCTTGTGGAATGTAATTGATTCAAAGAGACTAGTATGTGCAACATAAAATTATTACCACTTTATTGACTGACAAACTGCAAGTGCAGCTGGCTTTTGATCTCAGCTAGTATGAGTTGGTTTAAAAAATCACCTAATGGTTTGAAAATCATTAAAAACAATTTTAAGATTCATGAATTTTTCGTCAAAGGATATTTGAGGTATATGGAACTTTGCATATATTAAAGATGGAACCGAGTCTTTGAATGCACTAGGAATTTGGGCCCATGCAAACTTGCATGAAGTGCAGAATCCCTGCTTTCTCTGTGTGACCCCAAAACTGGAGAAGTGAAAAACATGCTTTGTCTGTTTACAAGACCAGCAGTTGTGTCCCTCTGAATCAACTGCATTATACATTCCACAAGCAAGGTACACTCTAATAATACTGAAGAGATGTATCGATATGTAGTGATGACCTAGATCATATATGGCACCACTGCAAACAAGTAGTTTCTAAGACGGTAGCTAATTTTCTATTGAATTTTATAATAAAGGAGATATAAACACTACATAATCTTGATAAATGAAAAAATACAGCATTTGTAAGAGAAGACTTAGTACTATAATTTGATTTAGAGGCAGGTTGAATTCCCTTGGTACGCAAAGTTGTTTTTTTTTGCCCTGAGCTATGTTCTTTATGACATGGCCATCTAAATCACATGTCACTTCAGTCATAGTCACAGACCTTCCAAGATCCAAGGGGAAGTAATAATCATCAGCATCACTCTGCATGAAGGCAATGAACTATAACATGATAGAGTACAATATAATATAATTAATATGGTATACTATATAAAATGCCATAGGGTTATTTGAAGAAAATATAGCCTGCCACACTTTACTCTTCATGGAAAATTTGCAGCCCCCTAAAAAAAATTATACATTCTCTTCTTAAGGACCTCAAATATCAGGATCTTGTCACTCAATCAAGCATGGCTATACCTGAGGAATGATATCTGAGTATAGTTCCTGTCGAAGAGATTTGAAATGAAGATACCAATATCTGCTCTACCATCCTATCCAACACGCAGTTAGCATAGGCTACCTCTTAGTATACTCTCACTCAAAAAGGTTGTGAGTGTGAGCTGCATTAGAGTTGATAGCCCCTGGCACCTCTTTTCAAATGGGAATAGTCCTACTTCTAACAATTGTATTGGGAAAAAAAAGTTTATCGTAGCCAGAAAGATTCAAAAGAAAAAAAAACTGGGTTCAATTTTGTGTGATGGTATTAGATAAGAATTGGAATTCTTAATATTCCACCAAAATATTTTGGAGTGTGAGTAGAGTTGGACTACACTATATTGAACTGTTTACTATTTAAATTTTTTGTTTGTTTGCAGTAACAATGTTGGTTTACAAACTGAATATGATTTTAGAGGTATAAGTTCACCTCTCTTAGGATGTATATTACCACACCATGTCCTTCTCTTCCCTGTAGTATATTTTTAAGGGAAAAAAATTGTTAAAAGCACATACAAGAAAAAATAATGTATTGCCAGAGACAGAAAATAAAGGATGTCTATTTCATGAGGCTACAGAGAAAAATGAATACTTATACACTGTTGGTGGGTGTGTAGACTGGTTCTGCTCTTATAGAAAAGAGTATAGAGGTTTCTCAAAATACTAAAAATAGACATACCATATAAACCAACAATCCTACTCATCTACCCAAAGAATGCAACAACACAAATTCAAAGGAGATGTGCATTCCTATGTTTGTAATAGCCGACAGCATATGAGTGGATTAGGTAAATGTGGTATACATGTGCACTGTAATACTATTTAGCATAAAAAAAATGAAACTTGCTATAAGATAAGAAGACAAATCCCTGATGACTTCACTCATACGTGGAATATAAAGATATCAATCAGTGAAACAGACCAAAACAACCCTATTAATCTGACTGGAGAATTGAGGCTACCAGAATGGGAAGTGGCCCAGTGAACTATGGAGAAGCACTGTGGTGTGGTTACAGACATCTGAAGCAGTATGAGCCTATAGCTCAATCATGCACAGTGTTGTAAGCCAATGTTACCTCAATAAAAATATACACAAAAAATGTCTTATACTATGTGAGTTCATTATGTATTCTTGAAATTGGAAATTATCTTCTCCTACAAAACTTTTATAGTTTAAATTAGATATTTTTAGTGTCAATACTAATTTTAGATACTCATTAATATGCCATTGGTACTCATTTAAAGAAAAGAGCCATGCTCAGCTACTAGACACTGAAGGAGATGCTTCAGCATGCCTTGCTATGGCAACAGCTGTATCAACATGTACTTGGTCATCAGCCAGATAATTTATGTTGTCAGATTGAAAAGCAGTAAAGCAGTATACATTTTATGAATTCTCATTACTATCACTTGAATTTTTATAAAAAGTAAATTTTCATATGGTCTAAATAGCAACTTTTAGGCTGTTCTTCAGAAAGCACACACATCTGCATGTGTGTGTGTATACCTTTTTTTAATACATGCTCAGAACTTTGTATATAACATCTGGAACACACTGGGAAAAAAAAATACCATGCCAAATCACTGACATAAAATGCTGTTAGCTAACTACTGCTGCATCTACATTATGTGTGAATGGCAGTGAAATGTGTTTATCTTGGACTTCACTATTTGTGTAATTCACATGACGTTTAAAAATCCAAGTAATTTTCTATTTTTATCATTGGCTTTTCCTGAAAGCAGTGTACCTCCTGCTTTGTTTATTAAGTAGTCTTCTAGTACATATAAGACTTACATAATGTAAGACATTCAGTCTTTTATGTCTAAAACAAATTCTTTGAATATATTCACATGAATCACATACATGCTATCTGAGAATAATCATTTAAAAAGTAAACTATCACAGGTGATGTTAACTTCACATTAAAATTCTTAAACAATGCATTATGAATTTCCAAGGTAAGCATCTGTGCATACATGAGGAACACAACTTTATGTGTCATGGGCCTTTCTGATAAAATGGCCTTGAATGAGTTGATCTATGATTAACCTACTGAAAGATGAATTAATTGTACATTTTAAACATATTTTAACAGTCAAAATTATATATTTTTAGTAAACTATGAAATGCAAAAATATTTACCTAATATATTCTGAAATTCCAAGAAAATGTACAAAATAATGGGGCGGGGGCATAGGGTAATTTAGTAATTAATCTACCATAGATTACATTTAGGTACAAAAAAATCAGACAATTCTTGGATAAGGTGATATTTTAGGTATAACTTCTTTATAAAACATTAGTACTATTGCTAAATATTTAAGAGAAACAGATTTTCCTAGTCTCATTATGAATCCTCATGTTATCTCTTCACCTACTATCACCTTTACCATCTGCTTTCTTCTAATTTATTTGAAAAGTTTCCACTTCATGACAAATTAATTTGATAAAATATACTCAAACAGGAAATTTTTCTGTGCTTAATTATTGGTGGGATCGCTGCCTATCTCTCTGAGATCTAGTTTTTAAAAGAGCAATCTTAACTGCTGTGAAGTAAGATAACTTTTTGTTCTAAGTGGTCAGTTTTTACTGGTTTCCCCTTTGTGAAATAATTTATAACTCACCACATCGATTCAAAAGCTTGCAGCCTGCTTGTTAGCCAAGCTGTCCATGTAGCCAAGTCATGTGGCACAGGGTTTGTGTTTCCTCTCCTTCCCCTGCCCCCTGAAGAATGTCACTGTGTATTCTGATCCTGACCCTGAATCCAATAGCAGTCTTATTGAATGGGATAATGAGCCCGTTTATTTAGGGGTCAGGTTTTAAAATACATAGTGACTGGCAGGTGGTCTTTTCATGACTGATGTTATAAGTGTCCTCCATTGGATGATCTAACCCAATGGGATTCACGTGCATATCACTGTCTTACAAGTAAGGAACTTCTTATAAGAAGTTCTTATCACGTCCCTTTCCACCTTCTATTGTTCAATCCAGTCCTTTGTATTGGCCTGGAAGAATAATTCAAATCATTTACTAAAATATGGTACATGAAACATCTGTTAGAGCTATTTTCTTTCCTATGTATGGTTTACTTGATAATATATACTTTTTTTTTTAGATTTATGTAGTATTCCAGCACTGCTGTGTGCCAGAATAACACATATTCAGCAATATTTAATTTATGTAAGCTGTTTTTGCAGTGATGTATAAACTACCTTCATGTAGAACTTCTGAGTAAAGACTTTTGTCATTTCTGATCAAATTAATTTTGATATTCTAGAACAAAATGACAGCAGAATTGCTGCTTCAGACCAAGGTACAGTCTTATGTCATGTGTAGTTACATAGAAATAACTATTTTATATGCATATGTATTATTCATGTATATATTACATATATGTAAATATAGGCTCCAAAATTTATTTTAAGTTGGTTTATTAATAGTGTAATGCTAATTTATCTTGTTTATAAGTTGATGGATCCTGCAAGAGTACATCAATGCAACTTCTATATTTAAATTCTTAAATTAGTTTAATTATCATAATTGTCATTTTATCACTCTTTCTTGAGGATAACAATGTTTGATTCTACTCCAAGTGTTTGTGACATTTAGGCAAGGCTTTTAGTCTTCTCTTTCTTTTTGACAAAAACATTGGAGGGACTTGGGGTAACTGTAAAAAATAGGCTAGGATATCACCTAAACTATAGATTGTATTTATGAATCAGTTCTACAATTTGTTGAAGACATGATAAAGTCAAAACTGAAGCATTCAAGTTTACATGATACTGTTAAACAGCCTCAACATATTCAGTGGTTGTGCTATTACTCTGTTGTCCTAAATATTTAAAACCTTCTAAGTTCCCAAAATTCACCTGTCATATCTGAGTGCATGATTTAGAATACAACAACCCAGATTTAGTTATAAGTTCATTATAATGACTAGGAATTTCATAGAAAATTATTTAGAATGTGAAAATATTAGGATTTATGCACTAGCTTAGGACACATGAGTACATTGGAAATCTAACTGGAAAAATTAAAGTACAAATTTACTCCAAGAACCGGTAAAATATGCAGAAGGAGGGATGAAGGAAATAAAGTCTTCTTTATAGATATAGTTAAACAATATAGGCTCTCAAAGAACTTGAACAGAAACTAAAATCACCATAAAAAGATATACCTATGGTACAAGCTATATTTCACAGAAGGTAACAAAGTACTCTAAGTAAAATCAGGAGAACTTTAGCAGAAAAGGAAACAGCTAGCTGAAAAGAAATATATTCAAAATGCTAAAATGCCAATCTAGAATTCTATACCTATATACCTGGCCTACTATTATGCAATAATGAAGGTGAAATAAAACCAATTGCTGACAAAAAAAAAAAAAAAAGTGTGTCACATTTTACCTTTGCTAAAAGAAAACAGTAAGAAGAAGGAAACAAAAATAAAGAAAAAAGGTGAAAAAGACATGAGGTTGAAGTTTGGGTTTTCAGCAGAGTAGAAACTGTTTGACTGCATCTGTGAGAAATTTAACCACCAGCTAGAGAAGGATGGATAAAAATCTGTAGCATGCTAGCAAAAAAAAATTATGCAATACCCTGTTTTAGACAAGGGGCTCAAATAGGTACTTCAAGTGAGGCAACATTGCTAATAGTCATTAACTACCTAATATTTTGAGTGCCTTGGTATCTAAAACCTTTCATATTGGGCCCAAATAAAGGTATCTTTAGCTTCTTTTCCACCACACTTTTTGTCCTCATGAGAATTGCCTAATTCCTGATAATCAGATACATGATGCATTTTAATATGTCATAAAATCTCTGAGGAAATTTTAATAAAACGGGATGGGCATTGAGCTGAAAATAGCTAAAACAGACTTTTCCTGAAGTATAATAGTTTAACATAGAAATGCATCATTGTCCTTGCAGGAAAGCTTTTTACATTAAATTGAAGAAGCTTATGGAATATCTTTATTTGGAGCCTTTTAAAAAGACTAGATACTATTCTTTTTGGAATGATTTAGGTAAACCCAGGAGAGATAAACAAGATGAACTTTAAGGTTATGGACTGTTGTAGGAGTTTTGGGGTGATTAATGACTGTATCTAAATAAGGCCAAAACATCCAGATGGGATGAAGAGAGAAGTTCAATTGGACATCTGTATATTCTCTATATGATACCAAAAATCTAGATATTTAACAATTGAATACATTTAGTCCTATATGCTACACTTATAAACAACCATGTAGGAAAAGCATCAAATGGGATATATTAAATTGTAAATAGAAAGATGATTATGTGATTTAAACTTAAAGTGCTCTAGAATTGCTTTTGTTTGATCTGAGAATAATGGAGGAGTGTAAAAAAACTTTCTTGGTGCATTTCTTGACTATTCCTTTTTCTCAAATAAAAGCTAGAAAATGGCTCATCTATCCTTCACATATTTATATGATTCTGTATTTTGAATTTAGGTATGTGTCTTGTGTCCTGGGCTGTCCATATGAAGGAAGCATCTTACCACAAAAAGTGATGGAAGTAAGATACCCTCAGTTTTCTGGTTCATGGTAAAATCATGTATATTATTTTAAAGAAGTCATTTTCCTTACTCTTTACTGCATCTGCACAATAGGAAATTCCTTGTATCTGTCCCTGAAGACAGTGTTACATAATAGGTTTATTTTAATCCTGAAGACACTACAGATCAGCTATAAACTCAGTGTTAAATAATATTTGTATCTTATTTAGGTGCTCCAACATGAAGACAACAAAACCTGCTGTTTTGGTTCTTTGTAGACAGAATTCCTTTCAATTTTCTATCAGAATGTCAAGGCAGTTTGTGTATATACACTTAAACTTTGCCTTGGCTGCATAAGTAACATTCCTTTGTTTTGCTCCTCTGAACATAGTAGATATACTACTGCTGTTATTCCAAGAATTGCACTACAACAGATTATAGCCATTCGTAGATTAGTGTTTCAAAGACAGATCCCATATATGACTGTGGTGCCTATAGAGCATACTGTATAGTCTACAGCATACGTGTATAGTAGGCTTCACCATCTAGAGTTGTATAATTACACTCTAATAACTGAACAACAAACATATCACCAAAGAATACATTTCCTAGAACTTAAGCCCATCATTGAGTAATGTGTGTCTTCATTGCTATTTAAAAGTGCTTACTGGAGTTTGTTTTCTCCTTCCAGTTTCTGTTTATTACTAAAAATACAAATAGTGTCTTTGAGATTATATTAGACTGTCTCAGGAACTCATTTGTTAATTTTAATAAATTTAATAATATGATACTAAAGCAGAGAAGGTGTCATTGTTAGAAAATACAAGTATGCATGATAAACTTTCAGTTTAATCACTTCCTTTTAACTTTCCAACTTTTGAAAATTACTAGATTTCTCAAGTGAGAGCTTTCCATAGTCTTTTTAAGCAAGACCTTTACATACAAACAGAGATAACTATAATATAAAATAATGAAGCTTTAATTTTCTAGTACTTCATTCACATGGGCCATATAGGAGACTCTGTTAATGCAGATTCACTATTGTATATTCTTTTTTTACGGAACTTGTCCAAAATGGCATAATTTCAGGATCCATAAAACCTGGATCTACCACTGACTATTTACTAAACTGACTTTGTTTTTTTGGTTTTTTACCTTCTACTTTCTCTGGACAGACCATGCTCAGACTGTGCTCCTGCCCCAGGACACCTGAGGGGTTGCTGAGCAGAAGCATGAAACATGCAGATTAGAAACATTAGAAATTCACACCAGCAATCTTCTGTAGTGTTATAATACATGTGTTCAACTTACGCTTTTACTCTCTAAAATGACTATTTCAAACTCTGTTCAGTTCTCTAGTCTTTCCTCTCTCATTTTCTCCTCTACGCGTGTCTGTGTATATATAGAATCCTTCCCATTGACTCTGGAACAGTTTCAAACCTCTTCTACCTGAAAACTTCTTAATTGAACTTCCCTTTCTATTTATTGACCATCTCCACCTTCTACGAATTCTTCAAAGGATGGACTACAGAAGTTTCCATTTCCTCATGTAATACCAGCTCCTCATCATACTTTATAATGACCTCTGGATCATTCATTCTTTATAATGACCTCTGGACCATTCATTCTACTAAAATTACTCTGTAAGATCACCATTTAGCACTTGTATAAAGAAATAACAGATCATATTAAGTCCTGTTAACCTCTCAGCAAAATTTGGGACTGGTGACAATTCTCTTCTTCCTAAACACTTGTATTTACCCCTTGATGCCGCACTTCTGGATTTCCTCTAACTGGTTCACTCTCTTCTTTGAAGCCTCATTCTCTGCTACCTGCCTATTAGGGAATTCTAGTATGCAGTGTGCAGTAGAGAAGAGTGAGATTTACACTTTCATTATCAGGTTTCCATCCAATAATAGTTTCCTGTTGAAATTAGGCAGCCCTTTCTGAGGATCTGCCAACCTGCTTTAAGATATGGTTATTCTGATTTACTTCAGACGGGAGCATGGGGGACTGAGGTGATGGTGCACTGGTGATATGGTGATGGGGAATACATGGGGATTACAATTTATGTCAAATATATGTAAATTTTAAAAAATATATATTAAAAAAATAAATCATGTACACTTACAAACTCAAAAAAGAAAAAAAGATATGGTTATTGCCTTTCTGAAACATAAGTGATTATATCACTCTCCAATTTGTATCATGGCTTTCTACTCCTCATATGATAAAATCCTGAACCAAAATCCTAAACTTGGTTGGTGTGCAAGGCTTTTTATGGTCTTCCCCACACCTACCCCTCCAGCTTTATGTGGCCTCATCCCCCATTGGTTCTGCCTGTATGCTACACAGCCCTTTGCATTTGACTCTTCTCCTGCCTAGATACTTTTTGCATTTTGGATTTTATCTGCATGGAATACACCAACCTTTGCATTTGACATTCCTTTTAGAACATTCTGATACTCTTCCATCTCACACCTTTCAACAAGTTAATGCTTACTTTATCTGAAGCTGTCACTTGATCCTTTTCTGTTTGACAGATTAAAGTCAATTTCCTTTGCTACATGCTCTTAAAACCCTGTGTCTTTGTTCCAGAATTCTTCTTGTAAGTTCTGTTTACACAAATTAGATTTGAATTGGTTAATGTCTGTCCTTGTTAGGCTTCCAGCTTCATAAATAGATAATATGCCTCAAATATTTGTATTCCCAGCACCCAGCACAGTATCTGGCAAAAAATGGGTACTGAAGAAATAAGTAATGAATGAATTGATGAGTGGCCATGTGTCAGGTTTTGTATTAAGTATTTTTTAAAATACATCCTCATTTCATTTTCATGAATGGCTTTTCATGTAAATTCACATTTGTCTGATTCTAGAATCCAGATCTTGGTCAACACCTCCTTACTGCCTTCATACAAATTCACATTGTTTTTTGAAAATTATATTAATTATTCAGCTTGAAGGGACCTTACAATTTACCTCACCTTACTTGGCAAAGTATCTCAATTAAATGTCTTCTTTGAATCAGAAAAAATAAGCTATCAATTTTAAGGGTCTCTATGAATTACAAAACTACATAGTGATAGAGCTAAAACACTATTAACTCCTAATCTACTGCTTCCAAAATAAAAGTGTAATGCTTGTTTGATTAAAGGGTTGAGAAAAAAGTACACCTCCTATAATTGAAGTTGTACCTTATTATTTAATCAATGAACAGATATATGACTCTATTCAAAGTTTTCTATAATGCTTTGTATTTAATGATCAAGGGAAAGAACCAAAAACTCGAGTATATGTTTACCATGGATGTGTAATCTAATATGTGGGTTTTTTTTTTTTTTCCTTTACAAAAGCGTTTGTCAGTTCCTTTCCATTGCTTCATTAGCACTTCATCTTTCCCAACAGGTGTCTAAGAGATTGTATGGTATGGGCTGTTACGAGATTTCCCTGGGAGACACAATTGGAGTGGGGACTCCAGGAAGCATGAAGAAAATGTTGGAAAGTGTCATGAAAGAAATTCCACCAAGTGCTCTTGCTGTTCACTGTCATGACACATATGGACAAGCCTTAGCAAATATCCTAACGGCCCTTCAGGTATTCTGTATTATTATGTGTATTATTTAAGCTGTGTATCCTTATTTATAGTCTAAGTACGTTAAAAGCTTTAGTGAGATATTTGTAAATTACTATATCTGAACAGTGACTGCCACATGACACTCAGGAATTATTTGTAAATTCCACTTATTTTTAGGAAAGTAATGTCTCTTATTAATAATTTGTTTTGATAAAATCCATGAATTGGTTTTTAAAATACTAATCGTTTTCGAGTTCTGTCTGCTTTTTCAACTCCCATGTGCTGTCAACCATAGAATTTAATAGACTCAAATGTCATGGCATTTTGAGGAGTTAAAAGCACAAAGAGTAGACTGTGCTGTTGAAATTGTGTAATTAATGCAATTTTTGATATTTTGGTGTTTGATGATGAGATTTATGTTGAAAATAGGATACTTAAGATGTTTTCCTAGTGCTGGTAAGCATACCCATGGAAGACCCTGTTGGTTGTTTTTTTTTTTTTTTTATGAAGTATATTGCTTGCTGATCAAGATGAAGAGATCTAAAAAGTTAGAGTATTAACAGTTACTAAACTTTAATAACTGTTATTTTGAATGTATTTCTTTGAAATAGATATCTAAGACTATTTTAGATGAATGATAGTTGTTTAACTCAGCTAAAAATAGATTCATTTGATATTCTTAGAATTCAATATTTTGACAGCTAAAGATAAGACTATGAAAGTTTTTAGTGATGCTGAAAATCAATATGTAAAGCTTAATGTCACAGTCTTAAAGTATTGGGTTCCTTGGCAAATGTTAAAAAACAATGTGAAGATCAATCCCCACAAGGGCTTACTTTGACTTTGTAACATATGTGCATAGATCCTCATTTATCCTCTGGAAGCAGGCAAGGAACATTGTATTGAATTAGAGACAAGAGAAAATTATATCCCATGGACTTTAGGGCGTGGGAACTTTTACAATCTTCCTTCCCTGGGTATTCTAGTTTCTAAAACAATAGAGAACTAGGCATCACTTCAGGATTTTGTGTTCAGCTACAACTGTAACTTATTAAGTGTTCCTGACCAGCAAGTTCCTGAAAAAGTTTTTCTCTTTCTCCCTTCCTTTCTCCTTCACCCTCCATTTCTCCTCTACATGGTAACACTTTGAGTTACATTTTTTTAGTGTAGACTATATACAGAATGGTAGCTTAGTTCTTTTGGATAAGGAGCAAAACATGGGAATCCATACCTCTGCTCTGGACTCTGCATTTGAGCATTTTTTAAAAGTCAGGCAAAGATTGTTTATTCCCCACTGTGACTTTAGGGTTAAGTAAGGTCTATCTGAGAAAATAATGTTCAAAATCAGATCTAAAGAATGTAAAAGAAGTAACCCCAATAGATGTGTACATGTACTCATGAAAAGATTAAACAATATGGAATTCTTATAGAAAAAATAAACAGTTCAAGTAGATGAAACACCATTTGGGCAAAAGGCCTTGGGAGTGGGGAGGATCGTGTTGTAAGAACCGGGAGGAACTAATATGTTCTGAAGCAGAGAAAGTAAATCGTATAACATTTGCTGAATTAGTTAAATTGCATAGCCTTTTTCAGAGAGGTGAGAACTGAAATCCTGGAGTATGTACCCATCCTGTCATATCTGTACTGGGGCAGGAAACAACCTCAAGCCCAAGCAAGATGGGAGATATAGATGAGAACCTGTATAAGACTCAGAGTCCCCAAAATACTACAGCCTCAGCGAAATGTTGAATCAGCAAAACTTCACCTCATACAGAGAACAGGAAAAATATTCATTCCCGTGGCCTTGGTAATAGGTAGAGGAGAAATGTAGTCTCCGTTCACATTCTATACCTTTTTTTGACTCTCAGGTGGTTTTAGGGTTCATAATCACTTGCCAAATAGATAGATTATTTTGAAAGAACACATCTTCACTTCAAATTGAACTATCTGGTGTGTGTTGGATAGTCTGCTCTTCAGCTCCTCCTTTTATAGTTACAGCTACATCTAGACTCACTTCCTAGTACCTGTGTTTTCTATTCTTTCACTAGGTGCACTAGCTTGCTCCCTATATGGGAGGTAGAGAGGCAGAAGGGGGCCTGGAAAAACAGTAATGTACTTCCAACTTCATATATATTGCCCTGGAGCTCAGTTTATAGTCACAGAGTTAAGCGGTTGGAAAAGAGGTTAGCAGTGGCTTGTATTATGCAGCATGATATGAAGTCTGTGAGGTTAGTACAACAAATGATTGAGAAAACTGTCAAAAAAGCAGATTGCTAAGGAAACTGAACTTGAAGGTGTAGAGTTTTTTGTCTTTACTGCCTTCCACTTTCATATAGTTTGACCATCTATTTGATGTAAGAACATAAGAAAGAGACATACTGCGCTCTCTCTCTGAAAATGTGTAGCTAGGGTAAACTTTTAAAGTTTTGGCACTTTTATGTTCATCAAGACAGCCAAATGTCGCACTGGCATAGCAAAACAACCCCCCCTCCCCACACCCCCAGCAAGGTGGGGTCTATGCTGCCCTTTCCTTTTCTTAGCCTCCTCCCCAATACCAGCGGTAACAACAAAAGAATAGATCTACCTTCAGCAAAGGAAAAAACTGTTGGAAAAAACTGCCAGTGTTTAAAATAAAAGAGAAGTCAGAGAAGGTCCCACTTGATTATGAAAGGGCTAACCTTAGATTCAGGAAGCAGTGGTGATACTTCGTTTTTAAAAACGAAATCTTTGAAGTGGTTTCTATTAAAATTGGTGGTGGATGTGGGGTGGATACCATTTGCCTTAATTTAGGGGTTGAGAGAGTTTACAGTGCTCCAAACTGGAAATTAATATTATGGCAAGGAGACATATAATAGTGGAAACTTGGCCACAAATGTAGGAAACAAATGAGAGTTATATGTGGAACATCCCTCTCTGCCTAGAAAGCCCACACTAACGATATAGTACAGGGATTGTTCTTGGATTCCCAGCTTTCATTTTATTTTAAATTACTTAAACACATGACTTACAGGAATGTAGATGACTAACGTCGAGAATTCATAATTATCAGATATAGATTTGAGTGATAAAACTCTCAACATTTTAATAATGAACCAGAGGGGAGGAGTTGGAGAGCCAGTAGACCAGGGTAGAGGATTATGGGTACTTTCCTGGCAGTAGTGACAAACATCTGAAGATATGTACACCTATTGCCCTGAATTATATATAATGTTGTAAACCACTGTTACTGCAATAACAAAAAAAAATTCAATATAAAAAATAACATACTTGTTTTAATTTTATGTGAAAAGTGAGCTTCACCCTCCTCCTATTCCCAAATACCAGTCAACAAGCGTTTAATCTGCTTAGTATTAAACTGTCATATACTGTCTACACTCATATGATTTGATTCTTCATAATTGGGTAGAAGCAAAGTAAAACAAATTAGACTCAATACCACAAGTAATAAAGATAAACCAGCAGTATTTTGTTTTCTCCTGAACAAATACTGTATCTTTTTCCCCCTTAAACTTAATACACTTTCAGCTAATGTGCCTTTCTTCATAATGTCTTCCATATACTCCTTTTTAGAAAGACTAGCTTATTTACCTAATTTTTACATCAAAGCTTTCATTTTCTTTATTGGTTTAACTCACCAAAGTTTAAATACCACCAAACAGCAAATATTTCTACATGTCGGTTGCTTTTGAATTTCTCAAGGAGAATTTTTAAAAACTGCTGCAAGGCAAATGAGCATGTGTTTCTCTCTTCTTTATCTATAGAATGGATACATCGATGTCTTTGTACATAAATTAAGCAATTCTCAGTTGAGATGTAGTTTCTAGAATAGTTGCATTGGTGACTGTAGGTGTGGTTAATACTATCATTACAATTATGGCTACTAATAAGTACAACTTTGTTACGCAATTTGCGAGTAGTGCTAAATCACATAATGGACTACATTACAAATGTGTTTTGTAAATACACTCACTAGATCTTATTCCTTAAACACTATTAAAAGAGCTAAATAGAAATTGATGAGCAAGAAAGAAAATAAAAAGTTAAATCAGATCCCGCTGATTTTCAAGAGAGAAAAAGAAAGAGCTTTTAGAAAATGCATCATTGATTTATTCAACAGACATTTACTTTTCAAACATTGTTGTAGATGTTAGATTCAGCTGTTAAATCTCTAGGTAGTACTACTGTGAAGAAAACTGCTTTAGTTTGACTCAGTATTACCAAGAGCTCTTTGATTATGAAAGTTTTGTTTTTTGGTTTTTCTTTGCCTCACAATTAACTTTCTGCAGCCCAGCATTCTGTCAAAGAAAAGTATTCCCTTAGGAAGAATAGAATACTGTTCACTTTTCGGTTGTGTACAAGCAAGGCTTCTGATTCATTTAAGTTAGAAAAGGTAAACAAAGTTTATATATATTAGGTATTCCATAGCTGCCTTGCTTATACCAGTAATGAAGAATGAGTAAACAGAATATTTTATTTCTGTACCTTATTTTATTAATATAAACTGTGTAAGTAAGTGACAAGTTAGTTTGTCTACTTCTAAATATTCAGCTGTTAAATGGTGGTTGGTAAAATGTTGCTTCTGAGGGCATTTTAAACTGACATTGACTTAATTAACATTTTAAAATAATACATAAATTGTATTCTAATATGCTAAAAATGATAGTATGTAATCTTTACAGAATAGATGACACTTGCTTCATAATACTCAAGCTTGCCAATTAAGCAAGCATGTCCCAGACTGCTCTGAGTGCCCCACAGCAAGTAGTGACGTCACTGAGATGGTAACATAGGTTGTTCCTGACTTCCCCCCACCCCACCTGCTCTCCCTAAAAACAACTAACTACCAACTACTCATGAAGAAGTTACTGCTGAGGAATTCTAGAAACTAGGAGAGAGGCAGAAGTACTTCCCTGCATCACAGAGATCCAGACATAGGAATCTGATTGTGATGGAGAAAGAGGTAAAGGATTCCAGCACTTAAATCTTAGAGCAAGTTCTTCCTTCAGGGTCCAGTAGCAGTCACAATCAGTGCTTTGTTCATATACAGAACCAGTTCAGTAGCACAGTGTGACCTGGGAACTGGGTAGGGTAAAAGTTTGCCTCATTTGGGTCCTCAAATGAAGTTTTCCTTAGTTTTTCTGACTGTGGACAGAGCAGACCCTGCGTCATTGCCTCACTTGCTGCAGATAATGGCTCCTGGCACCCCAAGACCAGAAAGACTAGGAGTCAATCTGGGAGTTTGCAGAAATGGGCCCGCCAGCCCCACTCTAGAAGGAGAGCTTAGTCACAGCTTCACCCACTATAAAACCTGGCCTCCAGCCCCATCTAAGAGCAGAATACTTTTAAAGAATACTTCTAAGCTGCATAAAGCAGCAGCACTCAAACAAAAAGAAGGGTGGACAGAACTGATATTCCTCAGAGCAAATCTGGTACCAGGCGGGGGAGTTAACTTAAAGTCCTGTCTACTGAAGAGTAGTATTCCAGATCCCATCTGTCAGGATGAGCTGGTAAGAACACCTGGAGGCCTCCCTAATGGTGCAAGGGGTTAAGCACTGCACTGTGAAGCATCTGCAGCCACTACAGTACGATTTCGATCCCTGGCCAGGGAGGTGACCCACATGGCGCAGCAAACCTTTCCTGCCTCACCTGCTGCTCCACTCAGCAATGTATTTCAGTAGCTCCAGCTATTCTGCTCCCCACTCTGTCTCTGGTGGATCCTCTCACTGCCCCACACCTCTGGCCTGTACCCCAGTTCTTGTATGCATAAATATTTTTTAAAATTAAAAAAAAAAAAAAAAAAACAGGACCTCCCTGGTGGCACAGTGGGTTAAGCAACACGCTATGAAGCAAACCACAGCCACTGCAGCACAAGTTCGATCCCTGCCTCCAGCCAGGGAGGGAACTCACATGGCGTAGTAGACCTCTCCTGCCTTGCTTGCTGCTGCCCTTGGCAGTGTGTTTCAGTCTGCCTGCCTGTTCTCCCCGTTCTGTCTCTTGTGAATTCTCTCACCTCCCTGGACTCTGGCCTGTACCCCAGATATTGTATGGATAAATAAATCTTAAAAAAAATAAAAATAAAAATTTAAAAAAACACCTAGAAACTATAGCATAAGCCAGTAACAGCTGCTGTTCTCAGTTGCTGAATTGAGAGGTAGGTAGACAGAGCTGATTATCTCTAGAGCCAAAGAGGAAACTCTGATTCACTGGGGGAATTTCAGTTTGAATGAATGCCATGAGCAAAGAGTATTAGTGGAGTGGTCTTGAAGCTGCTGCTTCCACTGAGCCTGGACAGGTACATTAATACATAGCTGCATTCATTGCTGAACACATCCTTCAGCATGCTAACCTGAGAGTTTCATCAGAGCACATGGGAAGCTGCATAGCCCTTTCAGTAGCCCTGCTTCCAGTGGGATTTGAACATAAAGCAGGTTCATAGATTTCTCTGTCTGCTGAGAACTATCACTGGCCAGAATACTAAGTGTAAATGTAAACTCTTGCCTGATTTGGATCCCCAAACAATGTGGCAGGGAAGAGAAACTAATTCATAACCCTACCTACTGCTGAGTATAGTATGATGTAGTCATGATCACCTAGTGGGCCTGACCAGAGAATTCAGGCAACTGCAGAACACATCCCAGGACTCACTTGAGCAGTGGACTCACCTATGGACTCTCCTATAATTTCAACAGTCTTATCCAGCTTTTCTCAGTCAGTTTTACCTATAAACCCAGATCTCAGAGCTTGAACATTTGTCTCACCAATTTAGACCCTAGTAGCAATCCCCACTGCCAAAAAACATTACCAGCAAATATGTTCAGAAACCAAACTGAGTTGATTGGTGAAAAGCTGTCTCTGCCAAAGCAAATCTTTGGCAGTCTATACAAGAAATCTCTTACTCGTGTGCAGATATTTATGCAAGGAAGGTATCACAAAATGCAAGGTAAATATGGTACAACTAAAGGAAGCTAATAAAGCACTACTAACTGTTCTAAAGAAGAGGAAATCTATGAACTGTCAGAGTTGAAAACAATGCTGAACAAGCTCAATAACAAAATAGAAATGATTGAACAAACTGAAACATTAAAGCTGAGAGATATAGTGACTAATCTGAAGAATTCAATAGAAAACTTGAAAGACAGAATAGATCTTGCAAAAAGAAGACAAATCAGTGACTTGTAAGAGAGGGAATTTGAAAGTATGTAGACAGAGGAGCAAAAGGAAAATGATGAAAAAATGAGTGAAGAATGCCCATAGGATTGACTACAGAACTGATAGGACAAAATGGAAAAAAAAAAAAAAAAAAAAAAGTATTCATATAAGCTTTCCAGAGGGGGTGAGAATGAGAAAGGAACAGAGTATATTTAAATCAATTACTATTGAAAACATCCTGAACCTGTAGAGAAAAATGGGCATCCAGATCCAAGAAGTCTAAATGCCTTAAAACAGGCTGAACAAGACAAAGGTACCCACTATCACCGTACCTATAAAACATAAACCAGGAGTCCTTGTCAGAGAGATTTGGCAAGGAAAAGAAGTAAAAAGCATTGGAACTGAGAAGTAAAACTGCATTTTCAAATGACATAATTTTATAGATTTATTTTTTTTCAAAGATTTATTTATTTATGCATACAAGCACTAGGGTATTTGATAAATGATGCTGGCAAAATTGGATATCCACTTTTAAAAGAAATAGTAGCAATCCCTACCTTATACCAATCACAAAAATTTGAATTGGATTAGATTTCAGATAAGTCTTAATTAGATTTAGGGTTAGACTTAATCCTAAAACCTGAAAGTATAAAACTCCTGGAGAAAACAGAGATATCCAGTTCCTTTGCATGGGTCTTGGCAATGATTTATGATACTTCAAATACAAACAATAAAATAAAACAAAACCATGTTAAAACTTCTGCATAGTACAAGAAATAATCAACAAAATAAAAACACAAATTCTAGAATGAGAAATAATATTTGCAAATGAATTATCTAATGGGGGTTAATATCAAAATGTATAGGAACTCATTAAACTCAATAGAACATATCAAACAAGTAATATAATTAAAAGTGGGCCACAGACTTCAAAAGACATATGTGGCCAACAGATTAAAAAAATGCTTAACAGCACTAGTCACTAGGTTGCTAAAAAGTGGCAATGAGATATCACTTCACATCGGTTAGAAGGCCATTACCAAAGAAACAATAAATAAAAAGTGCTGGTAAGGAGATAGATAAAAGCAAGCCTTTGTGTACTGTTGGTGGAATTGTAAACTGGTAAAAACACTATGGAAAACTGTATGAGAGATCCTCAAAATAATAAAATATGGAAATATGATATGACAGTTTATTTCTGGAAATATATCCAAAGGGAATAAAAACACCCATATTCACTGCAGCATTATTTACTATAGCCAAGACATTGAAACAACCTAAGTATTCATGAGTAGATGAATGGACAAAGATGCTGAAATACAATAAAATGTTATTGACCCACAAAAAAAAATTACAAATACCGCCATTTGTGACAACATGAATGGATAGTCCTTAAGAGCATTATGACAAGTGAAATAAGTTTGACACAGATGACAAATACTGTATGATCTCATTTTTGTGTGGAACCTAATGATTAAAAAAAATAAAAAGGCTGAACATTAAAAAACTGAACATTTAAAAAAGATCAGATTTGTGATTGCCAAATGCAAGCAATGGGTGAAGGGTATATTTGGGGAAGATGGTTCTAGTTATAAGTTCTAGGGATGTATGACAACATGGTGAATATAGTTAAGAACTTTCATATATGTATGTATGTATCATGTTAAGACAGTGAATTATCACAAGGAAAGTTTTTTATTCCTCTATGGAAGGGATGCTAAATAAAATCATGATAATCATTTCACAATATACACAAGTCAGGCTGTCATACCTTTAACGTACACAGCGCAAGTTTATAAACTTACACACTGCTACTTATCAATTTTATCTCAATAAAATGAGAAAAAAACAAAAATAGGAAAATACTAATTTTTATATCAGTTTATGTTTTACTATTTTTATTCCCTATGAGGTTAAATGTGTTTTTCACTTCATTTTCTTGAAATCCCTATGTCCTCACAAGGGGTACTTTCCCTTTTCACTTAAAACTTGCATATATTATGCTGACCAAGATGCTAATATCTCCATTATTGAGAAAAAAAAAAAAAAGATACTGGGAAAGTCTCATATTTTTCAAGTTCCCATTCCCAAATATAAAAGTGTGTTCCATTAGAAGTAAATGGTATTTTCATGTTCAATATCTTTCACTTCATTTTCTTCATCAGATAATAGTTGAAAAGATTAAGTTACTCAAAATAGCTTGTTTGCTCTTAGCAATTTTTCTTTAGTAGTATGGCCATATTTTTCTAAAAATTAGACTAATAGAGGTCTCTGTCTTCTGATTACACCATTGCTAAACATAAAACAGCAATATGAAGCTATTGTTTTATTTTCTTGACACAAAGGAGGACCAATTTATCTTCTTGCTTCTGCCTCTTTAAAAATAATAACAATTCTTAATTTAAAATTATTCCTTGTCTCTGCTGTTCACTTGAAGGGGAAATATCTATTCTTCTCAACTAGTATTTCTTTAGGACTTTGGTTTGTATATAGTTTTATATATATATAATGTATATATGATAAAAAATTCAAACCTCACTACGTTTTTGAACATCTTGCTTATTCATTCTGTAATGTCTCATTTTAAAAAAATTCTTATTTTCAGTACTTTTGCTTTTAACCAATTGTCACATTCCTCTCAACAAAAGTGGCTTTAATGTAGAAATCTTGCTTTTATTTTGTTTAAAACATATTAAGCTTTTGTGTTTTATTTTTCTCAACTGTTTCCCCTTGAAATTAATATTTACAAGGAAACTTAACCCTTGCATACTCTTGACCCTGAATGTAGTGACATAATCTTTTAGACTATTGGTTTGAAATTACTTTAGTAGTTAAAGTAAACCATTATTCTTATGACTGTTTTGACTTTATATAATGTTATCAGTTACAAATGCATTCACATGTATACAATTTGAATCACTGATATCTAGGTAGCCAAAATTCAACAGTCTTTTTACTTTAGTCTTTGAACATCTTAGTCATATGTTACCAAAAGTTTCTAGTGCTGCATTTGAACTAAGTGGGGGTAATAATTGCTATTAGATCACTCTTGGTTCATTTTCACAAAATCACTTCTCAGTTTTCATTGGCAGACCTATTTAATATCAATATTCAATTCAAGACTGAAAGACAGTGAATTTTGAAGCCTTTGATGAGCTCACGTTAAATATGTGAAATCCCAATTGGGAAACTACAAAGTTTTTCCATTTATAAATCCCTTCAATATATAGCAGAAGATAAGTAGAAATTATATTTGTCAATTACTTAGAATTATTTTAGGATTTTAAAATGCTCTTTTAACCAGAAACTGGTTTTTGTCTACTTTCTGTGTGCTAACTCTGTTACCACATATAATAGATAGGATATAATAGATAATAAAAAGCAGAACAAGATCCCTTTAGTAAATAAAATTTTCATCTATCAAAAAAAAATGTGAAAATAATTGCCTGCTCAAAAAGTCAAACTGTTTTCACAAAGCTGGAAACAAATTATAGTGACTTAAGTATTTTAAAATCTGCTTAAATTATAGTATTAATAATCAGGTTATGGGCTAGATATTTCTGCTGAAAACTTTGCAAGTTAAGTGAAATTACTTTTGCAATATTTGTATCTTATTCTGAAATTAGAAAACACCAAAGAGACATGAAAATTATAGTAGCTTGTACCATTTTGTATTTCATTTTTATACATAATTTTATTAAGTTAATATGCTGATTTACCTTTTAAAATAGGTAGGGGTGTGTGTGTGTGTGTGTGTGTGTGTGTGTAAAACCTATTTCAATGGAACTCAAACAATAAAGTGCTCAAGAGCAGAGGAGGATGAATGCAAGCATAAGCTCCAGTTTCTAGCCTGAGGGAGTTTTCAGTAGGAGCAGAGGGAAGTCAGGTAAAGTTTCAAAGGAATCTAGGGGACACCCTTTTACATCAAACATAAGAAGAGGATCTTTTGTTTTACTTTTATACTTTTTGTGGCAGTGGTTAGCTATTTGGTATGTTTAAGTCAGGATGACTTGATTAAAACCTTGTGTTAGGAAATTCAAATTCTATGCGGAGTATGGACTGCTATGATTCTGGGCGATGCAAAAAACGAGAAAACAAAGTGTACAGAGACCAAAGAAATAGATAGTAGGAAGCTGACTGCTGCAATTGTCCACTCTTGGTGGAAAATGATGAAAGTGAAGACAAAACAAAGGATACAGAGGAGCTAAGTTATTATAGTGAAGAATCAGTGGAATTAAAATTCGTCAGCTCACTATCAAGGAAGGTGAAGGTGGTTAGGGAGAGAGGAAGGGAATATGGAATTTAAGGCAGGAGGTTTACAAAAATAGGTGATGTCATTGGTTATTTGATATTTCTGAGGCAGTGCCAGCTTTATGAGAACAGATGCAGGGGTCTGTTAATGATGGTAATCCATATTTCATGAACTCATATTCCACAGGGCCATATTCATTCTTCAAAATTAGCCTCACAAGTACCATGGGGCTAATTTTTTGGTGCCTCCCCTGTCCCTCAGGCAAATAGACTTTGGGAAGGCCCACCCACAAAATATTGCCCTATACATTAAATTTTACATTTATTTCTTTATTCTTGTTTTAAGCAGTATATGCGGTCCTTTATGGCTAAAGTCTATGTTAAAATAACATCAGGGATGATTCAAGATGGCAATGTAGACAGACCTACTGAATCTATAGCTACATATGGGAAAAATCCTCTGAAAATGCCTTCAAAATTAGATAAGCAGCCCCTTCATATTAGCAACTATGAAAAGGGCCACATGGAGGTGGGTAGGAGAGGTTGAGACACGTACATGGTCTTACCATAAAATCCAAGCCAACTCCATGACCCACAAACAATAGTAAAGTCCAAACCTGGAGCTTCTCTCTGAGGAGCAAAAGATTTATACCCCCACCCCAGTTCAGGTAGCCCATTTATAAGATCTACACCTGAAAGATGAATCCCCAAAACATCTGAATTTGAAAACCATCAAGGCTTCATTACAGTACCCCCAAAAACTGTAGTCAACTGAGAACCCTCTTTTAAAGAGTCTGCATACAGACTCACCATCAGGGTTTAGTGCTTTTGAAAGCACCTAGACCCTGTGAGACTCATGGGCTATCTTAAGCTTTGGAGAGAGAGGGAGGAGACCTGATGGGATAACCTCTGGGAATGGACACTCTGATGGCATCCATTGCTTAAGGCAGCAATACTACCTTGGCAGGTGCCGTCTTTGTTCTCTCCTTTGGCCTGTTCCACAAGGTCTGTATCTCCAGGATGGGAGCATTTACACATGCCCAATGCCTAGTATTTTATTTTTTTTTCCCCTCAGGTGCCAAGTTTTTGTGACTACAGCCCAAATTGAACCCCTTGATCTCCTAGCACTATAGGCCAGGGGTGCCTGTGTTGGAGCATCTCATTAGACTGTAATAATTGGAGAGAGGTGTCTTACCAACTTACCCCCCACTGTCCCCAAAGGCCCTACATACACAGCAAATCAAACACATGACAGTCTTTATGAAAAAGAGGCCTGTTTGCTTCTCCCAGAGCTTTGGCACGAGGGGCAGGCTTCAGGTTTGGCACACAGCTAGAGACCTGTGGAGACACTCCAGGGAATGTGGGCTGCAGGATGCCATCTGTGCACTTTCCTTCTGCTTCACTATAGCTCACTGTGATTCCCCATAAAGCAGCTTATACATTCATCTATAGCCTCACATTTTACAACTGTTAACTGGGGGACACCTGCAGATTGCCTGATCTGAATACCAGTAAGTCATACAATTGTGGCGCCACAGGACTATCTATGTTTGCATAATGTAAAAGCTGTTTCCTGGGGGTCTAGCTGCTAATCAACTAAAATATAGGAGCTAACTGAGATTCACCCCTGTGATCTAATGTCCCTATGGCAAGTGAAATAAAAGCAAAAATAAGCAATTGGGACTCCCTCAAATTAAAGAGCTTTCTTGTAGTAAAAGAACATAGAAGTAGATTAGAAAGATAATATTACTGTATGTTGGAATAGATTTACATATTACACAACTACAGGGGTTAATATCTAAAATATTAAAAAAAATTCTGAAAAATTTATTCAGTCTAACAACAAAAAAGAACAAACTCTGTTCAGTAAATGGTGCTGGGGAAACTGGCCCACCACATGCAAAAGAATAAAACTAGACTACTACCTCACACCATGCACAAAAATCAACTCAAAATGGATAAAAGAACTGAGTATAAGATCTGAATCCATAAAATTTATAGCAGAAAACATAGGTAAAACACTGCGAGACATACATCTGAGTAACATCTTTAAAGACTCATCCCCAAGGCAAATAAAGTGAAGGAAAAGATAAACAGCTGGGATTACATCAAATTAAAAAGCTTCTGTGCAGCAAAGACACATTAACCAAAACAAAGAGACACCCTACTTATGGAGAGAAAATTTTTGCACTTCACACAATTGATACTGCATTGATCACAAAAATATACAAAGAATTCACATGACTCAAGAAAAGCAAACAATCCAGTCAAAAAATGGGCAGAACTTAAAAGACATTTCTCCAAAGAGGAAATGAAAATGGCCAACAGACATGAAAAAATGTTCAACATCCCTCATAATCAGGGAAATTCAAATCAAAACCACAATGAATTACCACCTTACACCAGTAAGAATGGCACCTAGCAAAAAAACTAGCAACAGCAAAAGTTGGTGAAGATGTATTGGAAAAAGGAACTCTACTATACTGCCGGTGGGAATGCAAACTGGCCTAACCACTATGGAAAGCTGTATGGAAGTTCTTCAAACTATTACAAATGGCGCTACCACAAGATCAACAATTCCACTCATAGGGACCAACTCAGAGACACCAAAACATTAATTTAAAAGGATACCTGCACCCCTAGGTTTATTGCAGCACGATTTATAATAGGAAACAACCCAAATGCCCAAAAGTAGATGACTGGATCAAAAAGATGTGGTATACACAGTGGAATGCTATTCAGCAATCAAAAAGATAAACTAATGCTATTCACAGCAACATGGATGGAGCTAGAAGGGACCATGCTCAGTGAAATAAGTCAGTAAAAAAAGAAAAACATCAGATTGTTTCACTACTAGGGGCATAAAAGAGACAAATAAGGGATCAGGAAAAAATAGTAACAATTAAAAAAATAACAAAACAACAAAAATAAACAGATAATTATATATCAAAGACATTCTACAGGGAAGGTGGAGGGAGAGGGATCAAAATGAGAGTGGGAAAAGCACAAAGGACTATGGAGATGGCACACGAATGAACTGGTAGTAGAAATTCTATGGGGACTACACCTAAGTAAGTAAACACTGTTTAAAAAAAAAAAGAACAGTTATGTAGAATATATATTAATGATTTTTATAAAAAATAATAAACTCAATAAATGATATGTGAACCTTAACAGACAATTCAGGCTATCTGGAAGGCTGATATACTGAAAAATGTCTATTATCACTTTTAATAAGGGAGATGCAGCTCAGAACCACAACTGTGAGAATGATATATGTAAAAACATCCTAACCAACAAATGCAGGAGATGATGCAGAGAAAGAGAAACTCAGCACATTGTTGGTCAGACTGCAAACTGGTGTAATTATTTTGGAAAGCAATCTGGATTCATTTTGAAAAAATAAAGTAGATGTACCATATGACCCTACAATGTCACTTTTGGGCAGCTAGCCAAAGAGCGTGAAACTATCAATTCCTGGAATTACATGCGCTACCATGTTTATTGGAGCATTCTCTACAATAGATTGGACATGCACTGAAACTGAGTGCCTATTTACAGAGCACTGGATTAAAAAAATTGTGGTGCGCACACACACTGTGGAATACTATTCAGCCATAAGGACAGACGAGATGATGCCTTTCATAGCAAAGTGGAAGGAGTTTGTGAGAATTTGGTGAAGTAAAGCAAGTTAGAAGGACAAAGTTAAATACTGCATGTTTACTACTAGACAATTTAGGAAAACTTATTTTTAAAAAACCTAGTAGAAGTAAATACTACAAGTGAGGTTTCTGAGGCTAAGAGAGACGTGAAAGGATGAAAAAGTGAATGGGGATACAGACAATAGCTGGCACTGGGAAAAACATCTGTGAGGAATTTAAATGAGTTTCATTTGATCTAAAGAGGGAAAAATTGAGTCCTTAACAATTATGATTTTTCATTATGGATATAAAATTATAAATAGAAACTTAAGGGAACAAAACAACCCCAGTAGACAATCAATAGATTTTTTTAGTAGAAAATAAAAATATGTAAACCAAATATGACCAATGAAGAATACTCTCTCTGGCAAATTTATCATTCAGGATTGAAGGAGCATAGTTTTCAAACAAAAGAAAAAAAAACAGTAAAGGAGTTTATCTCTATAGTAATTAGTAAGGATTATACATCATAAACAGAAAATATATATATGTATATAATTATGTGGATATAGATGCATGTACATGTATGGAATACTGTACTTTAACAATAGCAGTATTTTCTGTGTTATCAGATTATATTTACTTTTTGTAAATATTTTAAATTTAAAAAAATGTATTTTTGCTCAGATATTAGCATGTAATGAGTCAGTATTTCTATATTTTGTGAAATGATCAATGCAGTAAGTGTAACATATATATATATACATATTTATAGGATGTTTTGTTTCTTGTGATGGGGACTTTTAAGATTTATTAGCAACTTTCAAATATGCAATATAGTATAATATATGGTAATTTTGGTACCATTAGGTGCTTGTTATGACAGGAATATACATATCTATATGTTTATATGGCAATGATGTTACTAAGAGTAGATTAAGTTAAATAAGCCAGTACTTTGTTTTCTACAACCTCCCATAAAATACATGCATGTATGTATACATATACATGTATATTTCATTTCTATTTATACATGCATCTATATATAGGCACATATATGAATTCCTGTAAATAATACAATAAATTATATTACAAATTTAAAAACTTTGTTTTGGTGCATGTTAAATTTTTATTTATACATTATTCAATAACCATATTGAGCACATACTATATACCATATATTGTTTTACGCACATGAATAAAATCACCTTATATCCTCAAATAGCTTATATTTTAGCAGTAATAACAATGATTTAAAAAACACATGATACAGAAGCAATTTTAAAGTTTATGAATTGGTGATAAATGAAATCAAACAGTGAAGGAGAAAGGTTAACAGATAAAGGAGATGGGAGTTTAAGGTACATGGAAGATGAGCTAGTAAAAATATTCACTGGGACGGTTGCAAAAGCAACCATAAAGTGATAAATGACCAAATTGATGTTACTCCACTTCACATATGGAGGAAAAGTATTCAGATCCAGGGAAAAGTGATAGCAAAGAATTTATAAAGTGTGTTGAACAAACAGCACAATGGTCAGTGTGACTGGGGCTTTGTAATAAAGGAGAGAGTAGAAGAGCATTCTTATAGTCCATCATAAGTCTTGACTTCTATGCTGATGAAATGCAGAAAAATTGAAGAATTTTGAGTGGATCTGGATTGCATTTTAAAACAATCATTCTGGTCGCTCTATTGAGACTAGATGGTAATGAGGAGCAAGATCAGAAGCAGGGAGAAGAATTGGGAAAATATTTCAATAAGCCAGGCAATGGATGATGATGATTTGGATCAAAGTAATAACTACTGAAGTCATGAGAAGATTATGAGTATGTTTTAAAATTTTAACTGATTTTATAATGAATTACTTGTGGATTATAAGGAGTGGAAATAGATCATAATTGTACTACTATCTTTGCCTAACAACTAGAGTTATGAATTGGTATCAACTAATAAAAGATAAGGACGACTTTGAGCAGGAATAAAAGTATTTCAGTTTGGATTATAGCAGAGAAATTTACTAGACATCTAGGTAGAGGTGAAACATCTGGATAGAGCTGCTTAGCAGAGATGCTGATGATGTGTGTGTGTAAAGACAGTTTTTGGGTGACATGATGTTAAAGATGAATTTGGAAGTAATCAGTGTATAGAATAGCAAGTAAAACAAAGGAAATGTAGAAGATAGTAGGTAGGGAAGACAAGAGCTCTAAGAATCCTAAAGCATCAAAACCTTTCATCATTAAGAGATCAGAAAGAAGAGACTGAGAAAAGTGACTTGAAGAATGAGATAACTAAGATAGTATTCAGTCCTGAATTCTAGAGGAAGAAATACATTAAGGAAGTAGAGATGACCAACTGGTCAATGCTGTTTAATGGTAAAATAACATAAGGATCAAGAATCAATGTATTGTCTCTTTTTTATCATTTCTACTTTGGGAATTTCGTTTCAGAGTATTTTCAGGACTCCAAATTGATATTCATGATTACTTATGGCATTTTTGGTTGTTATAATCCAACCTTTAATTCACCTGAATTACATATACTTTTATTTATGGTACAAAGTATTTTTATATAAACACATTTTTACCCATTCATTACAAAGCATTTTTTCTTCAACACAGGAACTATAGAAATGATACCTAAAAAAGTATAGTCTTCTTTCTTAACCAATGCAAAGGTTGGCCTATAATAATACTACGTTATTCTATTCTTGTTTGTGTCTGTAGAGGTTTTATTCTGTCATGAAAATAACTGGTGCTTATTGATTTTTCTATGTGTTGTACCTGCATTATCTTATTTTCTACTCACAATATACCTATTATTTTTTCTCCACATAAGGAATGACGACTCACCCAAGGTTAAGTCAGTTGCACAAAGGCCTGCACTTGAAAGGCACAGAACCAAACCAAAAACCCAGTTATCTTGATTTATCTCATCCCTTTGGTCTAATTATTTTGTACAAGTGTCATAATTTTAATTCACCTGATTTTGTTAGATTCTAAATCTAACTGGCATGGTATCTTTATTAGTCTTTTATCAAACCCTTCATTCTTTTATATATATTCTGTCTAGTTGAACTTAGCTAAATTTGCCAAAACCTCATCCCCAACATATCCATTTAAATACATAATTTAAAGAATTGACCACATTTTCTCCCCACCCAGGAAATTGGCTTATATTTCCATTTATTTGGGTTTTTGGTTATATAAAAATATTTTTTTTTTCATAACTAGCCTGTGAATTTAGATTCTCTTGTCAAAAATAACTGTAGTACACATTTGTTTTTCTTCCTAACATTGAATTCTGCTTTCTTATTCTCATCAGTCTCTCTTCTTCCCTTCACTCACATAGTTCTCCACAGGGCAAATTTCCTCATCTAACAGGGATATTTCTTAAATTTCTCAGAACTTTTCCTTCACTTAACTGTGCTTAAGACATTTAAATTTATTTATATTAAATGTATGAATACCTCAAGTATTTTCTTGGAAAAAAATTTTCCTTGCAGGATATGGAAAGTATTTTTACGACATCAATTTCCTGAGATAAAAAAGTTGAAGTTTTAAGAGGATGCTTTGAGAATTAGATTCCTTTTACTTTGATCTTATAATAACTACAGATAACTAAATAAAGCTCATATTGCTTGGTAAAATGTTTTCAGTTCAGTAAACATTCTTAAAGGAAACATTTGCTTCAGTAACCAAAACCCACTGTTTTCATTGAAGGTCTAAATTAAAAGAATACTGTTTCTATTCTGTAAGGAAAGAAATCTTATTTATTTTTCTAAAATAAATTTGGAACACTTTCTCTTAAAAATACACAAGACTTTATAGATAACAGATTTTAGAGTGAAAAGTAGTACCCACATCAGCTGTAGGAAAGCTGTTACCAAAATCTACTTTTAAAGTATGAAATAGTAAAAAGAATTGGAACTCCTCACTTGCTAAGACATAACTTTAATAAAGAAGACATCTTTTTGAATTTTACCTATATTACTCTTGCCTCATTTGATTCAAAATAAAGACAGAACTTCCCAAGGAAACATGGTAAATATGTATGTTATTTCTCCCTTAGTCTTAGTGCACAAAGTTAGTTAAACAGGTAAGTAGATATATAGGCATTGATGACTCCATACTTTAACAATGAGAAATCCCCTGAAAACCCTGTTTTGCAGTGGATTTTAGAATGCCCATTTGTTTGTCAAAGTGAATTCCTATTCTCATATGACAAATATAAATCATAACTAAGTTATAAATAACCCTTTGAGATTGGGTGTTCCTTCCCTAGTTCATATGGACTGGATATGCTCCAACTGCTTAGGTGAGGTTTGCATTTTTACTTTTGGAATTTATATTTTAGAAGCATTTGACTTTTAGAAACCTGATACAAATTTTTGAAGGAAGAGATAGTGGTAGTGGGATAAGGAAATGAAAATTGATAAACATAATTTACTAATCTAGGATCCAAACCAAGATTGTAAATTCAGTAAATTAGAATTATTCTGGATTAAATTAGTAGAAATTGGAGGTTAAATGGATACTGTTAAACTGTGGTGAGCTCAGTGAGTAGAAGCAGTCAGTCAAACATATATATTTGTAATTATCTTTATTTCCTTTTAATGTTCAGTCTTGCACACCCTGAATATTTTTCATATAAAAAAGGAATCATTAAATATCTACAAGTGAGTTTCCATACTGTAGTAGCCTACTATATCAATACAAAAATGAAAAAAAGAAAAAGAGAGAAAGGGGCCTCCCTGGTGGCGCAGTGGGTTAAGCAACGCACTATGAAGCAAACAGCAGCCACCGCACGAGTTTGATTCCTGCTGCCGGCCAGGGAGGGGACCTACATGGTGCGGCAGACCTCTCCTGCTGTGCCCGCTGCTCCCCTCAGCAGTGTACTTCTGTTGATCTGCCTGTTCTGATCCCTGCTCTCTGTGGTGAATCCTCTCACCCCCCACACCTCTGACCTGTACCCCAGCTCTTGTATGCATAAATAAATAAATCTTTAAAAAAAAAAAAAAGAAAAAGAGAGAAAGATAAGGTTACATAAGGATCACTTGTCACTATAAATGAAAAGGTTAGGGTTAAGAGTGATGAGAGATTTGCAATTTCATATTGTATGAAAATGGTTCAGGAAATATATTAAGCCTCTTCATATTTTATTAGGATCCTTATTACAAACAAGCCACACCCCACCTTTCAGATGTAGCCCGGCCCATGTAATAATGCAGACATATGGCAGCATCAACATACAAAGATACTGTGAAGAAATGTGTGGCACTTATATATTTTGAACACTGTTATTTGTTATAATTAACATCAACAAGACTGGCATGATCGTCCACACCAGATGCTAGAATAATGCCCATGGAGAACGCTTAAAGGTTGGTAAAGGCTTTTCCTGTGAAAAAGCATATAACACAAGTGTAAAGCCCAAGTCTGGTGAGGATGATCCATGCCATCCATAAATTTAATGTCTCCAGCATAAAATGCAAGAGTTAACTGGGTGATGGCTTTAATTCCTTTCAGTTTTAACTTGGTTTAATATCAAAGACACTGGAAGCTATACATAGTCCAAATTACTGCTAGAGATAAGAAAAAGGAGATAAATTAATACACTCAAGGACATTTCCTGTCCATGGTCTTCCAATTTTTAATTTTAGGTAGAATAATACTAGTGAAGAATAAATTTCTAGGAGAATTGCCTCAACATATTGAATTTATTTATCATGAAGATAAATGTAAGAGTTATTTAATAATTATGATACGAGATACCTATTTCAAATGTAGATGCTGACCCCACATAACAAAAAGACTTGAGACAAGAGGAACCTCTGCCTGTAATGGTTCCTCACTGATGATTTAAGAGCTTTACCCTATGTTTGAAAATATAAACAAATACATAAAAGTTTTAAAATATCTTTATAATTACCAGCCAAGATCCATGTCTATTTTTAGATTTTCTGTAAACAGTTTCATTTTTAAAACTTTTGCTTATATTCAGTATTTTGACAAGAAATTTCTTATTTGAGACATCTATTTTTCTCACAATCCATTTGCTCAAAGAAGTTTTGCTCTGAAATGTGTAAGATTTCTCTGTAATATGTCCACATTCAAATTCATAAACTCATTCATATATGCTACTATTGTACTCGATTTTACTTCTCATCTGTGTTTTAAAATTTATGTGAAAATTCAGCTACATCTCTTCCCAGAGTCTATAAGAATTTGTTAGTTTTCTGTGAATTTTTAATTTACTCATGAGCTGTTTTCATTTTAATTTCTTAAGGAGAGATGTGAAGGTGGAAGCATTGAAAACAGGTACAACTTTTCATGTGATCAGTAGTCCAGGCTAAAAATAAAAGATTACTCTGAAAATAGTATGCCAATATTTTTAAAGAGAAATGTAGAAGAAAATTCATAAAATATAAATCAGAACTGATAAAGAAATAGGTCCTCATCAAATCAGTGTTTCTATTTTTTTTTTTTTTTTCACAATATAAAACAGGACCCAGGGCCTGCCCTGGTGGCACAGTGGGTCAAGCAATACACTATGAAGCAAGCCTCAGCCACTGCAACACAAGTTCAATCCCTGCCCCTGGCCAGGGAGGGGACCCACATGGCGTAGCAGACTTCTCCTGCCTCGCCCACTGCTCCCCTCAGCAGTGTGTTTCAGTCAGTCTGCCTGTTCTGCCCCCTGCTCTGTCTGGTGGATTCTCGCACCACCCCCACGCCTCTGGCCTGTACCCCAGTGCTTGTATGCATAAATAAAAATAAATCTTAAAAAAAAAAAAACAGGACCCAGATGATTTTATTTTATTTTTTAAAGATTTATTTATTTATGCATACAGGAGCTGAGGTACAGGCCAGAGTCCAGGGAGGTGATAGGATCCACCAGAAACAGAGTGGGGAGCAGAACAAGCAGACTGACTGAAACACACTGCTGAGGGGAACACCTTGAGGCAGGAGAGGTCTGCTAAGCCATGCGGGCCCCCTCCCTGGCCAGAGGCAGATCAAACTAGTGCAACAATGGCTGTGGTTTGCTTCATAGTGCATTGTTTAACCCACTGAGCCACCAGGGAGCCTCCCAGATGATTTTAAAGAGAACTATATTGAATGTAAAATATGCAGTAGTTTCAGTGTTGATCACATATTTTCAGAACCTACACCACTTTACAGTAATACACACAAAGTAAGGACATTATATGAAAATAATGAAGTAACTCCTGTAGGAATTAATATAAAAGCATGCAAGGTTACTCTGCTCTAACCTTCCCCTCCCAAATAGAGGATCATAAACCAGAGGGACCCTGTCTGCACTTTGTTCTTTTGGGTGCCCTCAGAAACTCGGTACTTAACACTCCTACACATGAATATTGCTGTCACAAATAAAATAAATTATTAGTAAACCAAATCCAGTCAAACCAACCATGTCTTTGATGTATAAAAAGGTAGCATGTCCCAAAGAACTTTGTTTTACCCAGGAATTCAGTTTATGTATAACTAAAATCACTTGAAATAATTTCCTTAAAAGACTAAAAAGGAAAAGATAACATCTCAACATGTAACAGGTATAACCTATACCTTATTTATTTATCTATTACCCTGTCTTGGAGCATTTAAATATCTAGTTTTTCTCACTTCTGTTTTATTCTTTGTTTAAGATCTTAAACACTAGGGAATCAAATTCCTAAGTTGCTTCAAGAGCAGCTATTGTTCTTGAGGCTCCAGCAAAATATTAAAATTTAACTGTCTCAGGTAAGGGAGTGATAAAAGTTTCTCTTGATTCTGTATGGCCTCAGTCTCAGCTTGAAATAATCCACATGCCAAGTAACTCCTCTTGAGAATATTGTAGGGAGGAGGCCTGTTATGAACATCTTGGGAGGCCTAGCTTTCAAATCCAGTCAATTTTAAAAAAGAAAAGAAAAGAAAAAACAACCAACCTAATCATTTGACCCAGTTTGGGTTTATTACAGAAATTCTAGTGAAATATTCTGAAACCAATGAGTAGAATTATATTAATAAAGAAACTATCTTATGGCCATCTCAAACAGCATAGAAGATTATTTGCTATATTCATCGAAGTAGGAGATTGTAGCCAGCACAATAAAGAAAGGAAAAGAACTATAAGGTATACAAACTGGAAAGGATGACATAAAATTATTATTTGTGATGTGCTATATATATATTCAAAATTCAAAATACCAGAAAGAGAGGGACTAGAGAACAGAGTAAACATTCGAAGCCATCATATCTGTGGCTATTCCAAAATTAATGACACCAAATCATAGATCCAAGAAGCACAGAGGACACCAAGCAAGATAAATATCAAGTACATATACAACTATGTATATCATATTTAAAGTGAAGAAAATGAAGACAAAGAGAAAATACTGAAGCCAGAAGAAAATAAACATCTATAAAGAAAAATGGAAAAGATAACCATTAGATTTCTCACCAGAAACAATACAAGTAGTAGGAAAGTGAAATATTTAAAATGATGAAAGAAAAATACCACCAGTGTAGAATTCGGTATTCACAAAATTAAATTTCAAAAGTATCAGAGAAGCAAATGCTTTCTCAGACAAAAACTGTGGAATTGCACCATGAGATGTGCCCTACTAAAAATGTAAGACAGATTCTTCAAGGAAGGAAAATGTGTGTGTGTGCACATGTGCATATGTGTGTAAAATATATATCAAAGTCAGAAAGGAAAAGCATCAAAAATTTAATAAATGAAGATAAAATCTTTTAATTATTCCTATTTTATGTAATAGACAATTTTTCAAATAATAATGATGGATAATTATAGGGTAATTTAGGTATATGCATAATTGAAATGAATGACTGGATGTTATAAACTATGAGAGGGAGAAGAACCAAGATAGATACAGAGGAGATCCTTGCTTCCCTCCCAGGAGGATCATATACCCTGATACACATTCCAACAGATTAATAATTACTAATAGTTGGGTGTGTATTGTTTAAAACAGAGAACATATTTGTGAGCTATTTAACTCTAAAAATACACAGATAAAACAAGTTTTTTTAAAAATGAGAATTTTTTTTTTAAGTAAACATTTCTGATTGCTGACCTAATCTTTTCAACTTTTTTTTTCTTGGTACTTATCACCCTTCCCAATTTCAGTAGTCCTTCACTATTTTTCATCACGCTGTTTCCCTTTGTGGACTTATATCCTTACATATTTTATATATATATCCTTTATTTCAGTCTTAAATAAAAACAGTATGGTACTGGAACAAAAACAGATTCACAGACTGATGTAATCAAAAGAAAACCCAGAAATAAAGCCACAAATATATAGAAAACTAGTCTTTGACAAAGCAAAAAAAAAAAAAAAATGTAATGGGACAAAAACAGTTTGTTCAATAAATGGTGTTGGAAAAACTGGACCATCACATGCAAAAGAATGAAACTAGACTAGTACCTCACACCATGCACAAAAATAAATCTCAAAATGGAGAAAATATAAAGAATTGATAGACCTGAAACTATAAAATATATAGAAGAGAATAATAGCAAAACACAAGATATACATCTCAGTAACATCTTTATTTTTTTTTAAAGATTTATTTATTTATGCATACAAACACTGGGATACAGGCCAGAGGTGTGGGGTGGGAGAATCCACCAGACAGAGTGGGGAGCAGAACAGGCAGATAACGAAATACACTGCTGAGGGGAGCAGCCGGCGAGGCAGGAGAGGTCTGCTGCGCCATGTAGGTCCCCTCCCTGGTCGGAGGCAGGAATTGAACTCATGCTGCAGTGGCTGTGGTTTGCTTCATAGTGCCTTGCTTAACCCACTGCGCCACCAGGGAGGGCCTTCAGTAACATCTTTAAAGAATCATCCTTCCCTCACACCCAATGCTGTGAGCCTCCCTGGTGGTGCAAGGGGGTAAGTTGCAGAACTATGAAGCTCTCCGCAGGCACTGCAGCATGAGTTCAATCCCCTGGCCAGGGAGTTGACCCACATGGTGCAGAAACCTCTCCTGTCTCATCCGCTGCTCCTTCAGCAGTGTATTTCAGTCAGTCTGCCTGTTCTGTTCCCCACTCTGTCTCTGGTTAGTCCTCTCACCCTCCCCCCATACACCTGGTCTATACCCCAGTTTTTGTATGCATAAATAAATAAATATTTAAAAAAATACTCATCCCCAAAGCAAAGAACATGAAGGAAAAGATAAACAGCTGGGATTACATCAAACTAAAATGCTTCTGTGCAGCAAAAGAGACATTAACCAAAACAAAAGACACGTTACTGATTGGAAGAAAATGTATGCATTGCACACAACTGATAAGGAACTGATCACAAAGATCTATAGAGCTCACAGGACTCAACAGAAACAAAGTAAACTGTCAAAAAGTAGGCAGAAGAACTTAAAAGACACTTCTCCAAAGAGGAAATGCAAATGACCAACAGGTGTATGAAAAAATGTTTGACATCAATTTTAATCAGGGAAATGGAAATCAAAACCACAACGAGATACCACTTTACACCAGTAAGAATGGCACATATTAAAAATAAATAAATAAAACCAAAAAATGTTGGCAAGGAAGTGGACAAAAAGGAACTCTCCTACATTTCTTGTGGGAATGCAAACTGGTCCAACCACTATGGAAAGCTGTGTGAATGTTGCTCACACTACTACTAGCTACCATATGACCCAGCAATTCCACCACTAGGGATCTACCCAGATAACACAGAAGCATTAATTCAAAAGGATACCTGGACCCCTATGTTTATTACAGCACTCTTTACAATAGGCAAGATATGGAAACAACCCAAAGCCCAAAAATAGATGACTGGATCACGAAGATGTAGTACATATATACAATGCAATACTATTCAGCAATCAAAAATGATAAACGTATGCCATTTGCTACAACATGGGTGGAACTGGAAGGGATTATGCTCAGTGAAATAGAAGAAAAATACTGGATGGTTTCACATATAGGAGGACTATAGGAAAACCAAGTAAAGCATCAGGAAAAATAGTAATAAAATTACTGTGCAACTATAAATCAGAGACATTGTGCAGGAGGGGGGACAGAGAGGGATCAAAACAGAGGAGGGAAGAATATAAGGACTATGGTGATGGTTTACAGAATTTGTGAGACTTTTACAGGGATTACACTTAAGAGGAGAAAGCAAATACTGTACAAAAATGAACAATGATATAAAATATATATAAATAAATTTTAAGGTTAATAAAACACAGAAGTGAGGGAAAAAATTGAGGCCAGGTTCTGTCTATATACCTGCAATTCATTCATCTCACAAAGAAATGATGTGCAGAGTATGTATAGAACTCTGACTAATCCATCACAAGTTAAAGACTAACCCAATAGAAAAATAAACAAATGAGTTCAAGAGACATTTTACAAAAGAACATATAGAAATGACCATTAAGTATTAAGTATGAAAAGGTATTCAACATCATTAGTCATCAGAAATGTAAATTACAATCACAATGAGATACCACTGCATAATCAAAAGTGTCTAAAATTATAAAGTCTAACAATACCAAGTATTTGAGTGGGAAACAAAGGGCACTCTCGCACAGTGCTGGTCAGGGACTCAAACTCAGTACCACTGTGTTGTCAAATATGCATGCTTCAGAAGCCAGCATTTACATTGCTACATACATAACTAGCCGATACATAGAGACATTTACACCAAAAGATATGATTAAGAATATTTGCACTATTTAAAGTTGCAGTTTACCTGATTTGGAAGCAACTCAAATATACATAGCAATTATATTTTTTAGTGATTATGACAATTTCAATTTATGAAAATGAGCTAGACATTATTGTAGGCAACACTGCTGACTTTCAAAATCGGTTGACTAAAGGAAGCCAGTCATGATAAGTGTATAGTATATGATCGCTTTCATGTAACACTCAAATCTAATCTGTAACAGTAAGATGGGAGCAGAATAATGTTGCAGGAGACATTAGAGGGGCATCTGCTATTGATATTTTTTTCTGATCTAGGTGTTGTCTTCATGTGATTACTCACTGATCTGTATGTACTTTGTATGGATGTTATGTATGAAGAGTTTACTTAAAAAAAAAAACTCAGAAAGATACCAGTAGGAAAATGGTCACAGAACTCATTAGGTATTACAAACATACAAAAGGAAGCACAAATGCCACATATTCATAACATATATTCAACTGATATTTTTCAGAAAAAGTACAAATTAAAATGTGATTCCACATTTTACCCGGTGTACAGACAAAAATTTAAAAACAAGTGTCAGACAACATCCAGTATTGGTGATGATGTGGATTTACAGAAAATTTCACATATGCTGGTGAGAATGTAAATTAAATTTGGCACTTCATACTAATTTTGAACACGTGAAAACTCTAATATCTAGCAAATTTTCTTTGGTGTATACTTAGAGGTTTCTCTTATATGCACAATAGAAGACATGAGAAAAATGTTGGTAAACTGTATAATAAAAACTGAAAGAGTTCAAATTTCCATCTTAAAATGAATTGGATGCAGTGTGACAGAGTCACACAACGAAATATAGTCCATGATAAGGAACAGTAGAGCTGTGTTCAATTACATGGATTGATGTCAAAAACCTAGTATTGGGTAGGGAAAAAAAGCAAATTTTAAAAGAATACATAATCAGTCCAGCTATGTAAAGTTCAAAACAACACAATAAACATGATAGTGTAACACTATAAAATTAAAGCAATTTGTGAAATTTTTCTGGAGGGTAGCGAACATGCAAGCAAGGAGAGTTACAGGCAGATTCGAAACTGTCAGTGACATTCCATTTTTTTAAACCATGTGGTAAATAGAACTACATTCATTTTTTAAACTGTGAATCACTTAAAATAAACTTTCATAATTGTACTAACAAAGTTAGGGAGAAAAAGGAATGAAATATGTCACTGTAACACATTTGGACTTTTGGCCATGATTTCCTGAACTAAACTGTTAATTAAAATAAGAAACATTTTTGTGTTAATTCCTACATTTACTTTAGAAACTGTTCATCTGAGATCTTTTAAGCCCATGGTCATTTGAGAACACAGTGGATAGAGACCTATAGGGTAAATCACCAGGACTTGTTTATGGAACAAAAAAATGTGGCTGGTAAAATATTTTCTACTGATGTTTCTGCAACCAGAGACCGGAAACAGAATGGAAATGAGATCCTTTACTTTTCTTGTGCCAACACAAACAACAATTATAGCACCATGTGAGAAAAGTTGTAAGAAATATTACTTGATTTTGGTGGTTCAACCACGTCAGCAGATTTCTGTCATTGTGGTAGATTGGTCCCTGAAACTTTACAGTCTTAGCAAGGAATGGCTCTTAGGCATTAAACTGATCCCTGATAAAACAACCCCGGGGTCATGAGAAGGCTACTCTGCCAATTTTATTTCACTGTGGGACCCACTGACATCTGGCTCAGCTGCGGAAGCTGGAAAACTTCTTTAAAATTCTCTTGACAGTAAAAATGGACATGTGGAAAACATTCTAATCTGTTAATCTTTGGTGCTCCTGAAAAAGGGACATTTGGCTTTATACGTCATGATGATGAATATGAAACCTCCAGATCTAGTTGTAAATAACTTAATAGCATTTGAATAAAGAATAAAATTTTCATTACCCAAATGTGCCAAAAGATGAATATGCACCTGCATCAACTCCATAACACAAGAAGCCCCCTGAATTCTCCCTTTATACTTGGGTTTGGACATTTGTCCCCTTCATATTGGTTCCATTTGGCCAGTGAAAACTAGTGAGTATTAGCAAATAATTTCTTCCCCTCTCCCTTGCCCTCCTGTTTATCCCTTTCTGTCCATACCTCCCTCTGCTTACTAGTTTGCGTGCTTTCTTCCCCTTTGTATTAAATATTTCAAATGGTCAAAATAAATGTACAGATTTAAAAAATAAAATAAAGCACAGCTATTACTCTGTTACTCCAAAGAATCCATTCCTGATATGCTGAATAGCAGAATGTAGTATATTTTTGTACTACATGTATGTATATTTTACATGTATACAGTTTTAAGCAGAGCATCTGAGGTCTGAATTTCCAGGTTCCAATTTTGATTCTGTGAACTCCGGCAAATTTCTTAACTTTTCTGTGTCCCATATTTCCTTATCTGTGAGACTCAGATATTAATAGTATATACTTGTGAGCTCTTCTGAGGAGTAAATGAATGTGAGTACATAGTAGACCTTATAAATGTTAACTTTTCTTACCTCTTCTATTGGCTACACTCCTCAGCTAACAGCCTGTCTGACCTTCAAACCTGAATGAGGTATATCACTCAATCATTCCACCTTTCCAATGAAAGGTTGACTTCTCTAAATCCCAAGTCTCAAAGATAAGTATTTTAATGGGATGTGACATTACTTCAGAAAAGAACATGTCTCTATTCCTCAAGGAATTCATGAAATATTCATTGAGTGTCTTCTATAAGACACTCAAATTCATGCTTGAGTGACTCCATTGTACTCTGAACAGCAAGTCTTCAAAATAGATCCCAAGCCCCCTGGTAGGCTGCCAGTGACCTACCACTGAATCCTACAGCCCTTATGCTCTTTTCAGCTTCAAATCCCCTGGACTGGATATCCTCACACAGCCTGTTCTTTATGTTACATTCTGCCTCTCTATACCGCTGGACAGCTTCTATATCTATTCATGTTTAAGAGTCACAGTTTCGACAAACTTTCTGAGCAGGTTATTTCTGGACTGAGTCCTTGTAACACAAACCTCCCCCTTCTCCCAGGGTCTTATTGCTCAAACAATAACTACTTACATTTTTTTTTTTTAATTTTAGGCTTACTGAGGTGGAATTGACAAATACAATTTTAAGTTGTTTACAGTGTATACTGCATCATGATTTGAATTACTATATATAGTGAATAAATTTCCTTTAATTGTATCTATTACGATTAACAGTTCCCTTAATTATCTACTACCCTCATAAATTTATGTCTAAATTTTTGATGAGGGACCCTCCCTGGTGCCATAAGGGGTTAAGGCACAGCACTATGAAGCTATCTGCAGCCACTGCAGCACAAGTTTGATCCCCAGCCAGGGAGGTGACCCACATGGCTCAGCAGAACTCTCCTGTTTCATTCAATGCTCCCCTCAGCAGTGTATCTCAGTCAGTCTGCCTGTTCTGCTCCCCACTTTATCTGTGATGAATCCTCTCACCCCCCTGCACCTCTGACCTGTACCCCAACTCTTGTATGCCTAATAAATCTTTAAAAAATAACAAATTTCTACTGAGAGCATTTAAGTTCTATTCCCTTAGCAACTGTCTACTATACAATATCGTGTATACAATACAGTGTTACTAACTGAAGTCATCATGTTTTACATTATTCAGACCTTATTTATACTTAATACCTGAAAGTTTACACTCTTATACCAAACTCTCCCATTTCTCCCCACCCCATACCCTCTGGTGATATTTTTCTTCTATTTCTATGATTTTTATTTTTACTTTTTATATACCATAGATAAGTGGATCAGGAGCTAATTGTGTGATTTATTTCACTTAGCACAATGGTATTATCAGTAGGATCTCAGGTTTGATTGAATATGGAGGGGTGGGGAAATGTGTGGCTAATATCATTGTGTTGTTTTTAGTTTTGTTTTTGCCATTATCTCCTGTACCCCTTAATGTATTATCTATAATTTACATCTGGAAAGCACAATACACTATAAAATCTATATTGCACACATATAAATAGAGCTTCATAAAATGAATCCTGGAATTCTTCCACCAACTGAAACACTACTTACTGAAGTAGGACTACCTGCTCTGGTCCATGTGACTAAGACCAGACAGCAGGTGGGACAGAAAATGAAAGTGAGGAGCTACCTTGCTTTTATAGACAGGCAGCTAACACCATGGTCAGCACTGAAGCCATTACATGTAGACACATTTGTTAATTTCTTAAACTGCCATGCCTGCCCTCCAAGAACATTGTACCACAGCTATGGAAGAGGCAATGCAAACAGAAGAGTTAAAGCACAGGGATGATTCCAGATTTTCAGATTAGCACAGAAAGTGGGACTTCGTCGACAACTTCCTGTGGCAATATATGACAAAGTGTCTGTTCTTGTTTTGCTGCATCATTCATTCCCTTCAGCTGACACAGTTCTAAAGTTTCAGCTCATCAGCTTACTACAAAATTTGTCTACCTCTTTAGTGGCTAGTGACACTACCTCTTTAATTACTCAAAATAAGTCATCAGATGTTTTCTTATTCCAATTTCTGCCTCACTACCCATAAATACTTAATGGAGTAGGGTCTGAACCTCAATATTGAACTGCAGAGAGGCAAAGTCTCCACAAATATATACTTACTCAGGCAGCGCTCAGTTTGGCCTATGGTCATCCAACTATTTTTCTTTTTTTAACCTTAATATGTTTTAGGAAAATTACTTCATTACTGATAGCAGAATATAATAAAGATTAGTGCGATGGTTTTAGAGTCAGACCAACTTTAAAATGGAGATGGGCATAAATGTAAAAAGATGAAGAAAGCATCTTATATAAAATGATACTTTTAACAGAAATTTTAAGTTGTTATAAAAATTGAACCTAGTGAGGATGAATATGACATGACCAATGTTATAGACTGAATGTTCATGTCCCCACCCCTTTAATTTTATGTTGACATTATAATCTCCATGTGATTAGGTCTGGTGATAACTGCTAGGAAGTAATTAGATTATATAGGTAGAGGGCTAGTGAATGGGATTAGTACTCCTATAAAAGGCACTAAGTAATTAAGTTTTCTCTTAGCCATGAAAAGACACAAAATGAAGACAGTCATCTGCAAATCAGTACCTTCATCAAATTGAGCTGATATACGGGTACCTTCATCTCCCGAACATGAGAAATATTTTTTTAAGCCACCCAGAAGTCTGTCGTAGCAGCCCACAGACTAGGATACCAAGTAATTTTTATACCAGGAATGAATGAAAGAGTAATTCCATAGCAGGAAATTGATGTAATCAGAATATTAGGAGAATAATAGATGAGAAAAACATTTTTAAAATGCAGGAAGAAAAAAACCCTGAAAAACATTCTTTCATGATAAATCTGATAAATTATGAGTAGATGGGGACTTCCTGAAGCTCATGAAGACAATATGTCAAAACTAACAATATCATGCTTAATAATATACTTTAGAAACAATCTCAATTTAAAATACATATTTATTACTATTTCAACATTTTATAGGTGTTTCTAACCAATGTAGTAAAATAGCAAAGATAATGATATTAAAAGTTATTTTTCAGATGATTGGCTTCAAATATTTTCAAATGATCATATATATTATTTTGGATTTTCATATAAACCATATGAAAATTACTGCACAGTTTCAATAACTGTGTGTATGGGGGTAGTGGGAATGTGTATAGTAATAAGACATTCAGAAAAGATTCAGGTTAAAAAATACTCATAAAGCAATGTTTCTACAAAGAAATAACAACCAATCAACATATTATAGAAGAAAAAGAATATTCAAGTTAGCAACAACTACAAAACTATAAAGTACTGAAGGAAACAATATATAACCAAAAATATACTAAAACCTTTGATGTAAAACCTATATATCAAGGATATCCACCTATAAAAGTGGAACTGAGAACACAAATCACAAACATTCACAGATGACAGAATCCAATATCTTAAGCATGGAACTGATTGAATATTTATATAGTTTTGAATTTTTGAAATGATTTTAACAGCTTTGTTCATGAAAATTGACAATGAAATCTATATGCGCCAATATGACAAAGCTACAGTCAAACTCATACTTAATGGAAGTCGAGTTTTTCTTCAAAATTATAAATAAGACAACGGAGCCCACTCTAAGCAGCCCTATTGAATACAGTTCTGAAAATTATAACTTTAGTAATATACAATAAAAAGAAAAGGCATCTAAATTGAAAAGGAAGACCTAAAACTATCTTTGGAGAAAATCCTAAAAGACACTACCCAAAAACTACCAGAAATAATCAAATTCTGAATGTTTCTGGATTTAAAGTCCACACATAGAAAACATGTTTCTATACAATACAAACATCTGAATGATAAACAATTATCATCCAAAGGTAAATTATTTGGAAATAAATTTAACCATGAGATGGAAAATAGACACAAAATATGTTTTTGATGAAAATAATGAAGATATAAATGGAAAGATAACCTAATTTCATAAGACCTACAAATGTTCAAAGGACTCCTGTATAACAATAAAGTGTACTCTGATACCAATGTTGCAAAGTAAAACAGTAGACACAAACAATTTTGGTCTGAAACACTGGCTCAACCACAGATTTTCAAGTATATAAAAAAAAATATCTACTTGCCACCTAAATATATTAACCTCTAAATATCTCTCCAGATAAAATCTTCACTGAAAAAAGTGAGCTTTCTCTTTTGTTGTTTCTGATGTAGCTTTCATTTTTCTACTCCACATGCTCGTGAGAGAACACATGAGATATACTTTCAGAATAAAATAGTTCCAAGTTGTTTTGAATATCTTCTGCCTCACCTCCAGTCTATGTACAAAATCGTTAGAAAAAGAGAACAGAAAACAGTGGAAATCTGGAACCACACAGGACTTTAGACTAAAATGTCTTATTTTGATTTTAGCTTGTTTCATTCCTCATTTTCAAATTTATTAAATTTTAGATTATAAAACTAGTAATGGGGCAGTTGTACAACTACTGAGATTTAACATTTTTGTCAAAGATACAAATTTCTCTAGACAGTGACTGTGAATAGAATGTCATATTCTAAGAGACTAATCTGTTAATGTGTGATGGCAATTGAAAACATAATTATCTCTGTCATTATATTTTTATGAAGAGTACTTAGTAGTGGTGGGACAGTGTGAACAGATTTTCCCAAATTGAGAAGGTAATTTGAATCCAAAGAATAAAGCAGGCACATCCATTAATTATACTTAAAGCTAACTGAGGGCAACTGACGAACCGGGGACCTCAGTACTGGAGCTGCTGGACAGACTTGAGGTTGAGGCAGTATTCACACTTCCCACCCTGACAGAGGTCTTCTTATACCTCCCTGTTGTTTAACATTTAAGTGAAGAGTAAGGACTTTTCTAAAACTACCAATGCTAGGTCTCTAGGAGACACATGCACACCTTTATTTTATAATAAGCTTATGTGTGGTTCATGGGTACAGGTTAATGTGAATGTAGAAAACTACATGGAATGGGATTTCTTCCCAGAGTAGGGGAGCTATCGATCACAGCCCCAGCTATCGGTCACAGGCCCATAATGGCATCCACACGAGATGGACTCCTACAGTAGTTAAAAATAAATGTTCAAGACAGTGATTTATTCTCTTTGAATATATGTACCCAGAAGTGGGACTGCTAGATTATATGATAATTCTGTTTACCTGTTTATAGTAACTGAACCAATTTACAGTTCAACAGAGCACAAACTCTCCATTTTCTCTACACTCTTGCCAACACTTCTCTCTTTTCTTATAGATGATAGCCATTCTTTTCAGTAACATTGCTTTACAGCACTGTATATGACTCAGAGGTATAGAACCTGACTATTTAGATGTATGTTACCACACTCCACCTACCACTGAGCCACCCATGTCTTCCACCACAGTTCATTGGGTGTTCTCCCTCTTTCTCTAGTCACTCTCCCCTTTTTTTCTCATCACTGTCCCCCTCAGTTGTAGCCTCAATTTTACCATAAAATTTCTAGGAGTTGGGTTTGGCTTGACCCTCTCAATTCTGACCATTGATCTGTGTATGTCTGTCTGTGCTAATATGAAAGTTTTTCTGTTATTCATCATAATTTTTTATTGAAGTAACATTTCATGGTAACACTATGTTTCAGGTGTGCAGCATTATAAATCAGTGGCTGTATATACTACAGTAAACTCACCTTTAATGTACAATTGACCCCTTTATATGATTTGCCCATATCTTCCCCCCATGACCATTCATTAATTTTATAGTCTAAAATTTCATTTTTGTTTCATTTAATCCTTTTGTTTGACTTCTCTATAGTCCATATGAGTGAAATCATAAGGCATTTGTCTTTCTCTATCTGATTTATTTTACTACTACTAATAAGTCTATCCATGTTGTTACAAATGACAAGTTTTCATTTTTTTTTAATAGCTGAGTAGTTCCTAGTACCCGCATATAATTGGGTAAAGAAGATATGGTATATATGCATAATGGAATAATAAGTACCATACTATTTTTGACTGCTATGCCTTTGTAGAATAGTTTGAATATGGGAAGTTTGATGCCTCTGGATTTGTTCTTTATTCCTCAGATGGTCCTTTGTGGCTCCATATAAATTTTAGGATTTTTTTCTATTTCTGTGTGTGAAAAATGTCAGTGGAAGTTTTCATAGAATTTCACTGAATCTATAGCTAGCTTTGGTGGTATAAGTATTTTAACAATATTACTTTTATTACCTAAGTCTAGATGAAATTAGAGTCATATAAATGTTATACAATAAATAGAGGAGAGGTTAAGAGAAGATATGTGGGGGAGAGAGGAGAGCTTCTAATGTGGTATAAATGAGAAGGGAGTAAAACACAGACTTAAAAGATAACCATATGTGGTCAGCATAGAAACAGATGAAATGGTTCAACAGATAAAGGTGAGAGTTTTGAGGAAAGCAAGATCCAAGAGTAGATTGCAGTATTTAAGATAACTGACTTGTGTTTTATACATGTGAACTTAGAGAAACAAAGGAATCCCTATCATATATTTTTTTAAATGCACAAAGTATTTTCAGTATAATCATCCTTATTTGTTGACTCTAATTTTGACAGCAGTTAGTTGGTATTAGGTGGTTCCAAAGGTACCCTAATATATGTAAATCTGCCATTTCTGGTGGGACCAAAAGATTGTCTTGATTGCTATAATCTGCCATTCATCTGGGTAACAATTAAATCATATAAACTTTCTCCTATATTAGATAACAGCCAGCATGAATTACCCTTAATTTTTTCACTATTTAATTTTCTTGCCAAAAGTTAGAAATATTATTTTCATTTTCAATGTGCTTTGCATAGACAGGTGTTTTACAGCAACCAGAGTAACCAATTTTATTATCTTAAGTACTTCTCAGTTTATTTAAATCCAAACAGTCTGATCAATTATACCTACATTTAAAATGCTAGTGATTAAATTCAAAATGCTAATGATTACTTTGTAGATAGATTTGTCTAATTTTATAGTGGTATTTTTTAAATATCTGAGTCTAAAGTTATGGTTAGTTTCTCCTATTCAAAGGACTATTTTAATTTTAAATGGAATCAACCAAAACTTGTTATTTTTTAAGAAGTCAAGGTAACATGAAAGGAAAATTTAGTTATATTCCTGTTTTATGATACGTAGAGTATTCTATGTAATGCTTACTGTATTTTAAAATTTGCAAATCTTTGTATATTTGGTTTTAGTCTCCTGACTCCCATAATTGATTACCAGGCATTGTAACTCTAACAAATTCTTTTTTATAGCACTAACATTTAGTGGATATAGTATTATGTATTCACAGCATTTAATGGATATATTATTTTGTATTTGCAAAGTTATAATGGGATTTGCCATACTTGTTTAATCTTTATTTTTAATTTTATTTTTATTCAGGTAATGTTGGTTTATACATTATATGTGATTTAGAGCTATAGGCTCACACCTCTTTGTATGTTTGTTAGCAAACTACATTCACCACCAAGGTGTCTAAAGCCCTTCACTATGGTCCACTGGGCTCCCTCCTCAACTTCCTGCCCATTTCTCTCTCCTGAACTGGCGGCATCAATTCTGTAGTCATAATTCTAGGATTTGTTTTGGTTTAGTTTTTTTCTGATCCTTTGGTACTTTTTTCTCAGTATTTGACATATGAGCTATTTGTCTTTTTCCTGCTGGCCTTTTGGTTTAGCGTAATCTCCTCCAGTACTATTTATAATGTTGCAAATAGAAAGAGTTCATTTTTCATAGCTGAGTAGTATTCCATTGTACACACATATATGCGTACACATGTCACATCTTAATCAACTCATCTATCACTGGGCATTTGTTTCATTAACTTGGCTCTTAAATAATGTTGCAAGGAATTTAGGATTTCAGATATTCCTTCAAATTAGCATTTTTCTGAGTGGATACTTAGAAGTGGGATTGCTAGATACTATAGTAAATATCTTTAATTATGAGAAACTGGTAGAATTTCTTTCTAAAGTATTATACATGTGTCATTCACAGCTGGAGAATTCAGAAAGCTGAGGAATGTGTTCCACATGTTTCTTCTTTTGACTCCAAAAAAACATTCACTCTGAAAAAAAATTTTACTGCCTGAAAGAATGTCTAGATAACTAAACAAATAAAGTAGGTCATTATTCTTTAGGATATTTATGTTGCTTGCCAATAAAACACCATAGAATAGATTCTATAAATTAGGTTGTATTTTTTTTTCATATTCAGGGCATAGAGTTAAATGATTTTGGTCCCAAATCCTGTAGCAGCACCATAAGGGCAAAAGTCTTAATAAAACACACTAAATTGTTTCTCATGAGAAGATATTACATCTTATATTTTATATATCTCATACAGATTTCCTACCTAACTTTAAGTTGGTCAGAAAAATGTTTAAATATTGCTAGTGTTGTAACAATCAACAAGGAATGTTGGCATTAAAATTTACTTTCATACTAAATTTCAGTATTAGTCTGTTATACACTGACACAAAAAAATGCTTAGGTACATGGACTACAGTGCAAACAGGTAACAATCAAATGTTTTCCATTCCTTGGATAAGGCTGACAAAGTGAACTCAATATATTTTCTGTGGGAAGTGTTCTGCCCAGAAATCATGTCAATATACATATTTGAGTATGTCTATATGTCATTTTTTTCCTAGAAAAATGATCTAATATTTTCTTCAGATTTTAGAGCAGTCTATGATTTATAAAACATTTAGAACCGTGATTTAGAAGAAACTTTTTGGTCTTCAGAACCTTGAAGTTTTATAGGACATTAAACATGCAATTTATGTTAAAATAGGCATTTTTTAAAATTTTCATATTAGTAGAATAATAAATCAGGAGTACAACATATGTTCCTTAATAGCAAACGTTACAGATTGCCTGCCACCAGGAAAAGTTATATTATCAACAGATGACATTTAGCAGGTGTAAGTATTTGCACCTTGAATATCATTTTATTAAACCATGAGCTCTTAAGCATCTCTCATCGCCTCTATACCTGGAACTCTATTCTTCCTCCTTAACAGAATATTTTTATATATTCTAAGATTTTTAAGGGAACTACTTTGACAGCTCACATTTCAAATGTGGAAAGTAATGTACAAAAATGTGAAGTGTTTTTTCCAAAGTCAAATGTCTAGTAACTGAAAAACTGAAAGCAAAAACAAAGGCATTTCTATTGTGCTTCAACAAACCTTGTCTAGTTTCATAAAAGTTCATAAGTGGCTAGTAAAAGTGGGAAAATGTTGGGTAAAATGAAATGTCAGTCAGTGCTTTCTATGAATTCATTCACCTGTCATTTGTTTCTAGTAATTTGTGTATACAAATGAATTTAGAGCTTTGTACCAACATGAAAATACTTTTGAGTATTTTGAAATACCAAGCACTATTTTGCATAGAGCACTATATTATGGTGTATTTCATTTCCTGTGAAATTTTGGGTTTCTCTTCACCTAGTGAGATATATTACCTGAACTTGTGCCACCTCCGATAAACTTCTATGTTAAAAAATGTTTATATATTTGTTAGGAATCTCACATACTTTGAGATGAGAAATGTTGTACATAATTGACAAAAGTTTAGGCACTGACTTGAAATACTAAACAAGAACAGACATATTTCTATAAAGAAATTCAGTCGTACTCACAGATGCCTTATAGATATTAGCTTAAAAGAAGGATCTCTTCAAGAATTATAGGTTGGGGCTCCTAGGGGTTAAGTCTCAGCGCTATCTCAGCTAAGGTCAAAGTTCAATCCCCAGCAAGGGAATAAACCCACATATGGTACAGCAGATCTCTCCTGTCTTGCCCGCTGTTTCCCTCAGCAGTATATTTCAGTAGATCGGCCTGTTCTGCTCCCTCCTCTGTCTCCGGTGAATCCTCTCACCCCTCACAACTCTGGCCTGTATCCCAGCTCCTATATGTGTAAATATCTTTTAAAAAAATAGAATACAAGCTATATAGTTATATGCTATAGTCAAAATAACAGAGTGATAGAAATGCATATCTCTGTTTACTCTTATACAGAGATATCCTGAACATATTTATCAATATAGCATTTGACTAAAATTATAAATATGTGTATATGCATCACAATGCAATCGTAGAAATACATTCTGTTAAACATGTAGTTACTTAAGATACTGTATCTTACTCATATTTATATCTCGCACAGTGAACTGTAGATAGAAATCATTAATTATATCTATTAAATAATGAATAGTATTTGGGATATTCCTACCAAATTGTGTTACATAGCAAGAGAGATCCAACATTATGTCCAGGGTAATGATGAACATCAGCAATCAGGAAACCGAGCCTCTGTCACTGTCTGTAGAACTTGGGCCCAAGTTCACTGTCTATAGAACTCTAAGGTCAAGTTCAAATCTCATTTACTTCAAGAAACCTGCCTTGATTAACCCAACCTGAAATGATTTCCTTTCTCTCTGAACTCCTAAAATAGTTTCCTAAGTTACCCAAGTTAGTACTTAGTCCTTGTATTTTATGTACTCACCTATATTTTCTAATTATTTATTTTCTAATATATTGTCTAATGGATTATGTTATGTGAATCAAGAGTGGTGTTTCAAAATTGACTGCAAGATTTATTCTTTAGCTCATATAAAATAAAATGAGCTTTTTGGAGCTATCATTCCACAGTAATTTTGAAAGAGGACATATCCTTATGAAATTAGAACTAGTTTAACTGATATTTATGAAATTCATTGCAGTGTTCAGTAAGAAGCTAAAGCTCACGTCTGTTACAGATGTTTACTAGGAAAGTAAATAGCAAAGCACAAAGTTTGACTTAGAGTACATTCCCTAGTACATTGTGCCTTAATCCCAAATACCATGGTCTGTCAAATACTGGAATAAGGTGCACTACTTACACGCATTTTTCTGCTCTAGTCCTGTCACTGAGAACATGCCCACTGGGCCTCATGGGCCCTCCCATATTTCTCAGATTATTTTCTAGCATTGTCTCGCTGGTCTCTCTACTCCACTCACTATTGCCTCCTTACTGCTCTCCAAACACATCAAACATTCTTGTTTTTCAGATCATTTTTCTGACCTTGTTCATTTTACTTTAAACACCAGATCAGATAAAATTCATAATTCACTTTCCTACTTTCTTCATATCTCTGCTCACATACTCCTTTTTTTTTAACAGTACTCCTTGAAAGAAGGTATAAATTAACATTTATCCTAGAACTTGTTTCCCTGCATTATATCTTGTTTACCCGTAAGAGATATTTTTTTTTTCTATCAGAAAGTCCATTCCATGAGAGAACAGATTTTGTAGGCATTATTTTTCATTATTGTGTATGTATCCCCCAGAACAATGTAGGACTTCAATAAAGATCTATGAAAGGATAAACAGTTGTTACTACCAAGCACTAGATGATGTTTTAAACTTCCTAAAAACAAATATATAAAGTTACCTGGATACGTAACACTAATCTTTTCATGGTATTGAGCTTTAAATGGAATATACTGAATGACTCCTACATAAGGAACTTAATGATTATTTGTTGTTTGGCATATTCAAAATAATACCCCCCTTCTAGGTAGTCATTTAACAACTGTTCCAACCTTGTGAAGACTTAGAAATTGCAGCAGTCTACCTTCAACCCCTGGCACTCAACACATACCCACCCCTGCTGGATCTGTGGGGGACTCCTTGTCGTAGTCCCAGCAGTCTTTGTATATTAGAGGGCTGATTTATATAAATGCCGTTAAAACTGATGCAATTACTGATTTAAATAACTTATTAGAGATGAACATACAACTGAAGGTGCCTTTATGAAGATCCCCTTTCCAAGAATTTTCTGGCTTAGCTCATGAAATACAACTTATTTTCTTATATAAATTCCTGTGACTTCTGGCATAACAACATGGAAAAGGACAGCAACAGAGAGGAAAAACTGATGATATCAGGAATGAGAACATGAAGTCAGGGTGGGTGTGAGAGTGGGTGTGAGGAAGGGAGAGAGATGGAAAGGAGAAAAGTTTTGGAATCCTTTCTTTCAGTGTTCCCCAAAATAGTCATCATCATCAAAGTCTTTGCACAGCCCTCTTAAGTAAATCAATACATTCCCTTCTTTCTTTACCTTAAATAATTCAACTGAGTCATTCTGATTAATATAGGATATAATAAAGTAAAATTAATGGTCATTATCTCCAGCAGGAATTTTTAGGGTAAGGGGAGAGGTCCCTCATCACAGGCACATATTTTTTAATGTTCTGTAATGACTATCAATAAATGTAAGAGAATGACCTCATATAGAATTTATGGAAGCTTATCTCTGCAGGAGTCTGAGATAATGGAATCCAGGTAATGTATCTTTTTGGTGAATTAAATTGATATAAGGCTAGAACTCTAAAAAGGACAGAAAGTATGATCCTTAAAACATCATTCTTTAATATGATCTCAATTTACTTCTTATAAGAACTAGTTCAAAGAAAATTCAAGATTAAAATCTTTGAAATGGATGCTAAGATTTGTCAGGATATATCCAGGAAGCAATAAACACAGAAAGAATTGAGTATAATAACTGATTATGAAGATGATGGGAAAACTATGAAGCTAAACATCAGACAATGAGGCAATCCAGAGATGTGCAGGGCCTGGATTAGGGCAGGGTACAGCAGGTGCCCAGGGTACAGAATTTAATAAGCACTCATTCTCAAGTGTTGACATTGTACTTGCCAGACCTGATAATGAATATCCCCTTCCACCTTGCATCTTAGGTGACTCACTTTTAAGGAGCAAATTGAGGTTAGCTACAGCAGGGAACCACCACTGCAACATTAGTGAGGCCTGTAGGCTGCAGGGACAAAGGAAGAGGACAATGTTACTGCATCCCAGCTCTAGAATCACCAGGAGGGAGCTGAAGTTGGAGGCATTATGAGCCAAGGGCAGATGGAGGAGGCGATGGAGCATGGCTCCTGAAAAATCAAATGAAACCATCAGATGTGGAAATGTGCTGGCCTCCTCCTTCATTAGTGCTTTCTATTGACTGAACTCAGTGGGAAGTTTGCTGATATGGGAGCTTGGGGAATGCAGCCCACAGGAATCACTATCCTATGATAAGGAGCAGAAAAGGGATGGACAAGAAAGACTTCTTATAGCCAAGAGGTGCATGACTATTACAGACCTGTGTCCTTGGGAAACCAAAAGTACCCAATACACCTTTCAGGTACTCTTGCTAAGATAGAACAAGCAGCAGCCCATTCAACATTTTTTCCATGATTAACATTTGCTGTCATTCCCTGCATATCCCTAAGTGATTATTTTTTGTCTGAATGTTATCTAGCTAGCCAGGCTACTGACACTTGATTTGGACTAAGATCTAAAGATTCTTATAATTTTTTTTAATGCACAATTACATTCCAGGTCATATGGAAACTTTTGTAAGTGTAGTGCTAACTGGCAGTCTTGCCCCAAATACCAAATACGTGTGGGTTTGGCATCCTTCAAAAAAATCTTGAGCAAGGTTTTTTTTTTTTTTCTTTTCAAACTATGTTTTATAGGACCTTTTTTTTTTTGGGGGGGGGGGGAAGGGGCACATTGACCATCACATCTGGAAGCCTATTGCTGTGGCCTTCCCAAGAAACCTTGGTGTCTTTCTTTAGCATTTGCCTGTCACATTCAGAGGCCACAGAATGAACCTCCCCCGGTAATGCATTTTCTCAAACTACTATGCAGAAACCCTTAATATTTTCATTTTGTTAACTATGTTTATAACTGTCAGAATTGGATGCTATTGAGGAGTTAAGTTCGACATTCATTTATAAAATGCCTTCGGACTGGATAAAATCCTGGAAGTCATTAACACAAATAGCCCCACTTACTGAAGAATTCCTTGAACAACCTTAAGATAATCTCTTAATACTCTAGTGACAAAAGGATTTTTATATTAATAGCTATACCATTTACTTTTAGGTAACATTACATGGGTAGAGTTATCTTTCATAATCGACCAAAGTCTACCTCTGTATCTTCTTCTGGAACCATACAGATTATGTGTATTTTCTTGACCACATAATAATCTTGAACTATGTAACTACAACTATCATCTACCTCCAAGTCTCATCCAACACAAATACTCACAACTGCCTTAACCATTGGTTGTATCATGTTTTCCAGATATGCCGGCTTATCCCAAACCTGCTTTGTGTGCTCTATATTTAACTGCAATTATACCTACTTTTGTTTCCCTGACTTCTTTGGGTAACTGTCTTTAATTGAAGAGAAACCCATTCTGATTTCATTTGTATTCAATTTTCTCTCCTTTCAAGTTGTACTCACCTCTTAGAAAAGTTAAATCACAGTTACCATAAATATATTTTACATTATTTTGATCAGTATTGGTTCTGGCATAAGCAAAATTGTTTTGGTAAGTAGTTTAGACATCAAATCTAAAGCTCTTTGAACAATAAGAATGTGTGTGGTAATGCTCAGACAGTGGATGTAGTATTATAAAATATTTTGAACTCCTTATATATATAAATACACTACCATATTCAGTTTAATGATTCCTCTGATTTAAATGCTGCCAAATAACTCTTAATATGTGAATATGTGTTAATCAGTTATTTCTCATGCACAACAATGTGTATTTAGTCTGTTCTGCCCCGCTTCCCTCCCGTGAGTGAGCACAGTTGGAAGGGAGCTTATGTACCACCTTGTCATTAGTCAAAGATTACCTGGTCTTATGGCATTCTTGGTCCTTCTTTGCTCTGCGATGCAATTCTCCAACTCCTTCAGCCTCTGTCCTTGGGATGTTTCTCTTGCAGGTCATGATCCCAGACCCTTTAAGGGCACCAGTACTTTCTCATCCCTAATGGAAAAAACAGAAATGGGTGATGTTTTGTATGCAAGGGTCAAGTGCCCTCTGCCTTTGAGGTTAAGAATCCTCCTTTACAGGCATTTTATTTTGCCTTTGCTGCTCTGGTGTCCCAAGTAGCTAGGCAAGAGCCTTTGAGTGCATTTATTTCCTAAAGTATATACCTTTGAAAGCAGGATTTGTCATCTCCGTTCTGGGGCTCTCCTAAACTTATCAAAATTTATATTGCCTATTACCATGACTGATTCTCTAGCAGATAGGAGGCATCCAGGCATGCTGTTGTATCTTTTTAAATGATTGCCCAAGAGGGGCCAATTCTATGGGTTATAAGAATGCTGTTAAGCTAGAAATTACAGTGCTTTTTTTAAATGCGTCCTCAGTCTTTAATTATTCCTCATTTATTTAGATACCATTTTTACCTCATTAATTTTAAGGTTATTCTTAACAGAATATTTTTCTCCTTCATTTTAAATACCTGCAATATTGACTTGATATGTTGTACTAATTATCTAACTGGTATTTTTCACCGATATAATTTCTTAACTGTTTATTCATTTCAATTATTGCTCCCTTAGTAATAAATACTGAGTAAAACAAATGCTGATGATGGCCCGAGTATTCATAAACCTTATGTAGGCCTTTATTTCCTAGAGAATAAAGCTTATGCCCTGTAGAAAGACATTCAGGGTCAACCATGATCAGATTTGGATGCCAACCACAAACAAAAGCTCCTGAAAATGAAGTCTCTGGGCCTCCCTGATGGCACAAGGGGTTAAGGCACAGCACTGTGGAGCAGTTTGCATCCTGTAGCATGAGTTCAATCCCCAGCCAGGGAGAGGACCAATGTGGCACAGCAGACCTCTCCTGTCTTGCCTGCTGCTCCCCTCAGCAGTGTATTTCAGTAGATCCACCTGTTCTGTTCCCCACTCTGTCTCTGGTGACTCTTCTCACCACCCACAAGCCTGGCCTATACCCCAATTCTTGTATGAATAAATAAATCTTTAATAAAAAAGAAAAAGAAAATGAAGTCTCATTAAAATCTCCTCATTACATCTTTGGCCTGTTCATCATTTGTCTTTACTTAGACTGTTCCCTCTCTGTAGAATCTGTATTGTCTCACTATCTCCCAGTTGTCAACATCCTTCAAGACCCAATTCAGAGCCAAACTATTCATCAACCTTTTCACCCTACCTCTATTTCCTTGATCCACTACAAAATAGAGAAAGCATCTCACTTTTTAAATAGCTTTGTTTATAATTATCATAATAGTTACCACATTCTACTTCTTACTATAGTGCTCTGTGTTTATGAATATCTTTGCCAGGTCATTAACTCAATGATGTGTTAGTTCCTACTCTTTGTTTCCAAGCAACAATGCCTAATTCATGCTACCTTCAACATAAAGGATTCTTTCATGAGGACACAGGGATGTCTTATGGCAACCTCTTGGAGGAAGTATACAAATCAAGAGAAGAGATTTGGAAGATTTCTACTTGATTCTGAATCTCAGCTTTCACCACTTACCAGCTATGTAACAGCGTGCATGATCATATGAAACATTCATTCTGTGGCACAATTTTCTCATTTATAAACGGAAAATGATATTAATAGTACCTACTTCCTAGAGTTATTGTGTGATTTAAAGCACTTGGCACCAGCTCTTACTAAATATGATTTCAAAAACAAAGTTGGGGAGGAAATGAAGCTGGACCTCAGAAAGAAATGAAAACCTCTCTGGAATTCAGGAGGCATTTCTCTGATGCAACTGCACTTCATTGTCCCTCTTACTGCATACCTAATTACTTTGCCCCCATTCTCACCATTGTTCATGGGAAAATTGCTGGTCGATAGCTCACATGTTACTTATGTCTTAGAAAGATGTATTCTTTCTTATTTATTCCTCATATGAAGGAGGGAACTGATCCAGTTTAGGGCCAATCGGCTGCAGTTAGAATTAATAGTCATTGGGCAAATAAACAGTTTCTGAAAACCCATCTTTATAAAAGATGCAGGTCCAAGAGAAGATGATTTAGAGAACAAACAACAGTGGTAGTGATCACTGAAATGTTTCATTTATTTTGGTGACAACAGTACATAGTTTTGTGTCTCTAATTAGATTATACATAGTAAAAACTGAACTGAATTCAATCGTACTTGCATCCAGGTTTTGATATTGCACCTAATTACTGTTCTATTCACATTATTTTTGAGTTATTCAACAAAATTTAGTAACATTTTATGTTTTAGTTAGCTACTAGGATATATCTTGGGGGTGTAACGAAGTGAGAGTGGTTAAAGTCCCTGCCCTCTTATAGAATATATATAACTTGCTGTTTTTACTTTCTTTTCAAAAATTTGGTCTTTCTAGTCTTATAAGCAACCCCTGGTTTGTGAGCATGGAGAACATGGTTTATTCTTTATCAGCAAGCCTGTGTTTTCAAACTTTTTTAAATTTTTTTTAAATTTATTAAAATCTGACTGTATTTTCATGTTGTTAGGGAGGCTAACATTCATTTTGGAATTGGAAATTATTTAATCTCCTACCAATGAAATTCCAAGAATAGCAAGCCCTGTGTTCTAATTTAATTCAGTTCTCATAACAGATGATGGCCTCATGACATTGGTGATCCCCTGTGAACTCTGGGGTTTCACTTCTTTTCAGTCAACCAACCAATCAATCATATAAAAAGATTTGACTAATTGATCTTTGTTTTATAGGCTTATGAAAAATAAGACTTCCAACTTGCTCTCTTCTCCCTCACCATCATTATTAGTATACTTCTACCCATCTCTCTTTGCACACACATTGAACATTGAGGATTGGGTAGAGCTGTGTTTAAGAGAAGTCAAGCATCAGGGAGCTGGAAATGGCAGGTGATCAACTCTCCTGGATTCTCAACAGAGGAACTCAATACTGTATTTCTGAGAATTCTCATTATTTCATTTCCTCAGGAATTTCAAAGTATTTTTTTTACATACCTCTATACCTTTTTTGTCCACTCCTTTCACCTTACCTCCATGGAAAGTTTTCTCCACTATCTTACCTCAGCTCCATGATTCTGTATTAGTATCATTCACACCTCTTTAGTTTTTCTCTGCTTAATTTTCTCCTCTAAGTTATATATCATTCTTTACTCCCATTCAGTTATCTGTGTCCTTTAAGACTTCCAATTTACATGTCTTGTATTTCCTCCATCTCTCTATCCACATACCCCTCCAAAAATTATCCCCCAGCTTTCTTTTCCACAGAAAAGAAAGTGAGGTTCTGTTGGTCTCTGTATCCTTGTAATATACATGTTAAATCTATTTATTGAATGTTGTGAACCGAATTAAGTGATTATTAGTTGCTTTCCATGAAAGATCTCATTGTATTGGCAACAAATCTGTGAATCAGTACTATTACATTCATTGTAAAGTTTGGAGAGTTATCAAGATCAGATTGTTATACAATTAGCTGAGGACATTTTCAAAAAGTTTGAGTGCTGAAACTGTACTTTTAAGTTCTGGAATCTTTGCTTCCCATCTGTTTTAAAATCTATTGCGAGCTCTACTTGCCATGCCTCCACTGAAACAACTTATTTCAAAATTGGTCGATAGCATAATCCAGCAGATTTTTCTTACCTGTCATTTTCTTTAACTATTTGAAGCATTTATCACTATGGTATAGGTATTTAGAAACACTTTTCATCTTGTCTCATGACATTCAAGTATTCTTGAACTCTTCTCTCTCTCTCTCAATAACTCCTAACTTCAAAAGATAAGGTTCAGCAAAAACCAGGACTTTAATTTCTGCTATTTTTATTCTAGGCAAGTTTCTTCAGAGAACTCAGAAGTGGAATAAACCAAGATAAAATTTTTTATGTTTAATTGCCTTAATAGATAACTGCTTTAAACAAGAGAATGTCATTATATTGTAGGTTTTCATATATGTAAAAGTAAAGAGGTAGGAAACAATAATATAAAGGAGAGGTGGAAGGAACTGAGAATCTACTACTTTTAAGTTCCTTTTATACATGTGGGTGGGGATTTTGAAGGTTGATTATGATTAATACAGTAGACATTATAAACCATAAAATAACTACTAAATAATTTTTAAGAGGTAGAAATATTAAGTCTATAGAAAAGATAAAATGGGATTATTAAAAACACTCAATAACAAGAAGGAAAAATGCTAGACTAGAAAATAGCCAAATGTAGATTTTGATCCAATCATTTCAGTTGGTTATTAGTTCTAACTGAACTACATAAAGGTATACACCAAAATTAATGACTCAAGTCTGTGGATATCTATTCTTCAATCACTAGTGCATTGCATAAGTTCCTGTCAATGGATCTCTCTCCTTCAAGTAGTCATTCAGCAAACCAGTCTCCTTCCATGTTGTGGCTCACCATCCCACCTTAAGGTCTCACTGTCATTTGTTTTTGACTATTAAAGAGTAAAGTAAAATGTAGTTTCTGAAAATATTTGTTTTATAAATGGTCACTTTGCTCACATACATTGGCTAATAACGCCACTGTAACAAAAGTTCAGCCTGGTAATGTAATCTAGCTGAATGGGAAAAGAGGAGGAAAATATTTTTGGTAAAATTCTAGCAGTATCTGCCACATAAGAAGGGTTCAATTGAAGGGTTAGATATTTTTAAACTATTACCCACAAGAGTTAACTTGGAGTTTGCAACAATGCATATACCTGGGCTTTATAAGGAAAAAAAAATCTGACTTGGGGTCCTCCCCAGTGTTGCAGGGGTTAAAGCAATGAAGCTATGATTTTGATCCCCAGCTAGGGACTCAATGTACCTGGCACAGCAGACCTTCCCTGTCCCTCCCGCTGCTCCTCTCAGCAGTGTATTTCAGTCAATCTGCCTGTTCTGCTCCCTACCTTGTCTCTGGTGAATCCTATCAACCCTCCATACCTCTGGCCTAGAGCCCAGTTCTTGTATATATAAATCTTTTTTAAAAAATCAGATTTGGGGACAGAGCACAGATGTCTGCATTTTTAACTAGAAACTTAGGTGATTCTGATACCCAGATGATCTCACTCAGAAACAGAGCACAAGACAGGAGGGGGAACCACTATGGTGACTGGACCAGGATGCAGTGATACCCGAGATGACTTCAAAAAGAACAATGTGTTGCCACTCAGGTACATTCGAGGGAACAGCAGCTTCAGCATAACTTGGCAGTTGTTAAAAATGCAGAAAAGTAACCCTCCCTTCAGACATCTTAAATAAAATTGTATACTCCTTAAAGTTTGAGAGCTAGTCACTTTTCGTCCTTTGTGTCAATATCCATTCAAGAATAAGCAAAAATTGAAGATGCTGAAATAAATTATCTGTAGAATTTGAAATGAATCCAAGACATGAGAAAACACAGTCTAAACAAGGTCCTTATCCTTTTGGGGGTATTGAACTGCTAGAAGTAATGGTGCAAAAATGAGTATGAATTCATAAGGCTTATTTTTCCTAATTACATGAGTGGTATATATTATAAGGAAATAAAACTAGCAGCACAAATGAATTATAGAAAACATAGTATCCTGTTGTCTTCCATTTTCTTACCTTTAAATGCTCTTTGAAAATGTTTCACAAGTCCATCTTACAGCATTTGTTACCTCTCTCTCTATTGTTAGACATTTAATTTATGAGCTTTTCCCACTGTTACAAATAGAATGCCAGAAAGAATATACATCCTTGAATATAACTCACATTAATAATTTTGACTACATTCTTGGACTAGCTTCCTAGAAACAGTTACTGGGACAACACCTTAGTTCCTCAAGAGTCTCGCTAATGTTGCTGACTTGTATAGAAACTTTTCAGAAAAGTGAAGAAAGTCTCATGAGGAAACACTATCTTTTGATTTGCCAGTGCTCTCCAATATCCTGTACCCCAAAGCTGATGTGTGGAATTAAGTGAAATATTAAGTGTGAAGTGTTTAATAATGTGTCTGACTTGCAATCTACTTGTAAAATGTTAACTAAATAATGTTAAAATGAATATTGAATACTTAGCATACAATTAAGATTGGGCTTTAGTCTCAGATTGTGTGAAAAAGGAACTATCATTGTTCCTCTGAGCCTCAGTTTCCTCATCAATGGGGCAAGTACTTGTACTTCCTACTTCAAATTGATTGAGAGGCTTTATCATGTGTGAAGCATATGGCACAATGCCTGTGACAGAATAAACATTCAGTAGATGTTTGCTAATTTATTATTTTCTGTTGTACCCAGTTTGAGATTTTTCTTGTTACCTGTTTGTTTTCTTACTTGCCCTATATGTATATTACCATTTCTATCTATATCGAAATGTACTAAGTGCAAGTAAGAATATCTCTTATAAATGTGGTCAGCAAGAAGGAGTGATGCATGCAGGAAAACACTTTTAAAGAAGTGAGATGGTTTATATATGAGCATTCAGTCACCATTCGCTTAGGTATCCATCACCAACCATATACGTGTGTGTGTACATATATGCCTATCATTTTCATTCCAATTTTGGTATATTCTTCAGTTTATTAAAACACTGGGTTTTATTCATGTGTGAACTATGTAGTTAGTGTGACCTGCATGGTATATTATGTTCACAATAGGCATGAATGTCAATAGCGTTCTTTCTCAGGTGGTACCACAACTTAATATGTCATAACTATTTAGCAATGGTTGAAAAGCAGCTCAAAACAAGATTGGGAATTATTGGAAAGAGTGCTGAGATTCAATAGTAATATCTGGCATGGCCATTAGAAACATAGCACCTCATGAATGGATAATTGTGATCCTTTGTTGGAAAGAATATTGGCTATGAGGAACAAGTGGAGAAAAACACATTATTTTTAAATTTGAATGTTTGCTTTTCCTGAGTAACATAGAACTAAATAGAAATAAATCATTATAAGAAATTCTTTCTAGTAAAGTGAACATGATTACATATTTTTGAAGGGTAAAGAAAGTAGAGATTATTTCAAAAAATAACATTAACAGAATCCTGTGTCTCTATAGATGTTAGTATACCTGATAACTAAAAATTGATATGTCATCAAATATACAGAAGATACATTTTCAAAATGATTTTCTCAGTACATATGGTGTTTCTCAGTTTTAATGAGGAAAATACGTTCTTCCAGCACCAACAAAACTTTGAGACAATACTTGCTTTTTAGTCAACCTATCAGCACCGCCTGGCCATCTCAGCACCATCAGAAAAATATGCTCATGATCTACAGTGCATTTCTCATTTTCCACTAAAATGGGCCACTAGTAGTTTTTCTTAACCATGAAGTCTAACCACATGGCTTAGACAGCTGCAGCAGATATAATATAATTACTTTGATTCAACAAGTTTATCATATTCTCGGGGTACTGATGCTTAGCTCAATGAGCTCTGGGACTCTGTATATATTCCAGGTCCCTTGCATATAGCTTGTGCTTAATAAACATGTTCAAGTCAAAGGAAGAATTAAAAATATACTGAATATATTAATGCATTTATGTGTTCCACACCATTGGTAAAATTTCCATATTTTAAAAAGAAAAATATTTCTTTGATAAGTCATTTATTTATGTGCTTGCCATTTTCTTGGACTGGAACACAGTGGGGTTGTATGCTTGACCTTAACTTGATAGATTTTGATGCTACGCTGCCACCTCGTGGTTACTCATGTAAAGATTGCTTTCTTTCAAAACTAAAACCAAGTGCTTTGTTTTTGTAATACCACTTGTTCTCTCTCTCTCTCTCTCAGTCTGAAAACAGGGTTTTATGTTTGGAGATGTGGAGCAGATTAAGAATAATCAGTTATACAGATAATCTTTTGTATTATAAAATCAACTAAGTGACCAGTCTATCACTTTCAAATACATATTGTAGTAAATGTAATGGCATCTGCTGTGATACCACAACTTCAATAAAAACACAGATACTTTCCATTTCCATGTATTTACTATAAAGAACTGATGAAGAGATGTTTTTCTTCCTACTATGTTAAGGACTTGTTTACATCATGTAAAATACAATATCTAATGATAAAGAAGCAGATATAAAGAAAATGTACACAGTAAAATAATTTTCTTATATTGCTATGATTCTAAAATCCCATAATAGCTTGTTTAGAAATAAGAGCACATAGTATATAACATTACCCTTTGTGAAAGTATTTATTTCTGGGAACGAGAACTTCAATTTAATACAGATAATAAAAAGGATAGTACCTAAAAGAAGTATTTTTCAAATGCGCTTTTTGAAGACAGAACTTAAAGAAAAACAATTAGTTTCACATTCTCTCTCACAGGTAGTTTGTGCCTTAATAAACTTTAAATTTGTTAATTTAAATTTTTAATCCACATATTGCTCTTAGAATTGTTTCACTTTGTAACGAGTATCTACTGAAAATATTCATCTTGTCTAGAGCTGGTGTGATAGTGGGAAAAAGAAAGGCCATTTCCAGTAGTCTTTCACTTAGACTATGTTTGTCAGATTATGGATCTAGACTAATCCTGTATTATGAGAACCTAGAAAGATCAATCATATGCAAAACCATGATGTTAATCAAGTTATTCAGAGTTAGTAAATAAGAATGAACATTAAAAAAAATCTATCATTCTACTATAGGCTAAATATTGCAGAAAAGATTTTTCTATTTATATATGTAATTAATGTTCATTGTGGGAAGAGTAGAAATAAAGGCAAACAAAGTATCTAATTATACCATTCTGTGATCACCACCACTGTTAGCATTTTGACATATCATCCAAATCTCAATTTTTAAAATTTTTTGATTCTATATACTGTTATAGCATCCTCTAACCGGTTTCTTTCCCTTAACCACAGATTCACATACCATTTATCATTTCATTTTGTAGCTACACAATAACTTAAATATTCCCCAGAACAGAATTTTGGATTGATTTCAAATTTTTTCTTATAACTTTTTCTGCCACGAATCAGAAATAGATTTGTATATGGTATTTTCATGTGTGACACACCTTCATTCACCCATATTTACATTTGCTTCTATTTCTCATCTATTATGATTCATGAAACACTCAAAAAATTTTTTGATAGAAATCGTGAACAATGAATACTGGCAATTAAGATTAATTGCAAAATAAATTGCTCACCAGAAAATTTTCTGTTTTCTGCTACTTTACGTTCTCCTACTTAGCTTTAGTTCCAACAACATTGCCTTTTATAAATAAAAGTAATCTTGCATTATAACATGGTATATAAGTTTCAGGTCTGCATCATTAAAAAGCAACATCACATTTGTCACTGATATTTATCAAAACCTAATACACTTACAGAAGGTGGCATAAATCATAAATTCAATCTTATGTGCAAGTTCACAACTGTTGTTATGGTTCAAGAAAAGGAATGTTGGCAGCATTCTGAAAGCTCTTCTTGTGTCCATTTTCACTTACTTATCAAAGAATAGCTATTACCCCTAACAACATCCCTTGTTATCAGAATGGAGTAATAATACGCGTAGTCTTTGGAGACTAACATATTGTTGATCTTGTCTGTATTCTATTTCCTTGCTTTAGAGTATTTCTTTGCTAATAATCCTTGTCTGAGTGTAAAATAGCGGTGTTTTCTTTTTCAGTCACAATTGGTAACATGAGGTTGCGTGTTTTCCTACCTTCACTTGTTTTTCATGTTTACTATATTTTGACAATGTTCATACATTGTTCTTTTGTTGTGACACCAGTTACTCTTTTATGAATAAACCTTTCACTTTTGCCCAAACAAAAGGTCATGCAATAGGTCACCTTGGTCTTTCATTACAAAATAGAAGTGACTTGCTTTTTCAGTCTCCCAAAAGACCAATTAAAACTGTGTTTTTTGACAAAGCAATTTGTCTCCTTGTTTCCAGCAAGTAACACTGTGGTTGTAGGGTCTTGATCCTTGGTAACAGGAAAGGAACAGGATACCCAGATTGCAGACCCCAAGAGGCAGTGAGTCAGTCCTCACAGAGGGCAGAAACCATCTTTCACCTCATGCTGGCACCTCTGACTTCTGCTCCCTCAAGGTTTTTTTTAATCTTCTTTCAGAAAAATGGTGACTAGTCCTGATTAACTCTTTACTACCCTGTGGTATAGAACTTCACTGAAATTAAAGCTGACCCATGTACACAACTGATAAAAGGGTGAGAGAGAAGAGAATTTCAGCTTCAAGCTTCCCATATCTACTGGACAAAAAAGTGGGGGAGGTAGGACTGGAAAGGGGGTAGAAGACTTAATAATGCAGACAGCTTAGTAATGCTACCTCATCAAACACATATCAAACTGATGTATATCCTTGATGTCTTAAGAATGAAAGTTCACCTGTCTTCCTCACACAATTCTAGAATTCTGGTCTAAACATGATAAAAATATCAGATAAGTCCCAATGGAAGAATATGGCAGAAAATAAACCACAAATGCTATTCAAAATTGTCAAGGTCAACAAAGACAAACTGAGAAACTATCACAGCCCAAAGGCACCTACAGAGACCTCTTAGTGTGAAGTGACATTTGGATAAGTTCCTGGGAGAGATAAAGAACATCAGGTTCAACACATGAGAAATCTCAGCAGTGAGTGGAATTCAGTTAAAAATACAAGGCACTATGGTGATGGTGCGCAGGTGAATTGGTGGTGAAAGTTCTATGGAGACTACACTTAGAAAAGAAAGCAAACATTGTAAGAAAAAATAAAAAAAAATTTTAATTGCTCTCAGGATTTGTTTTCTAGTTGTGAGAAATTTATTAGTAAGATAATGTAGCAAAAGGGAAAATCAGGTGCCTATATGTGGGAATGCTGTGTACTCTTCACAGATTTTCTGAAAGTCTAAAACTATTTTAAAATAAAGAAGTTTATCAAAAGGAAATCTCCTGTCCACCTTTGAATATACAGGTGCCTCTTTTTCTTCTTTTTCTAATAAACTTGTCCTTTTAAAATATAACAAAAAAATCCATTTATCAATAACAGAAAAAGGAGAGACCCCTACAAAGCAGCATTATGAGCAGCATCCAGCATCTGGTTAAACATCATTCTTGGGTCCCAGTTCAGACACCTGAATCAGCAATCTGGCAGATAACAACAAACCATGATTCTGATCCCAGGACTGAGAACTGCTGAACCGGCAAGAAGGCCAAACACTCTGCTGTCAGGTGCTTCTCATTTTAGATGAAGTCATGTTACTTTTTTTTTCAAATGCCCAAGAATGAAGAAAATCATTGGCCTCTTGGTAACTTCTGACTACACAATTATCACCTTTCTCAGAGGAATGGTATGCCTGCTTCTCTTCCCCTGTTCCTTAAATCTGATCTCCAGGACCCCTTCCAGCCCCTTGTCCTCATTTTGTACAACCTCTTCAGCACACACAGTCTCCTTCACCTCTGATATCCCCAACACATAAAATGTACAAACTCACAGGTTCCTGGGGGTTCACAAATCACACCAGAGTATGAACTCTGTGGTGGCAGAAGGGACCTGTGGTTCTTCATCTGTGGTTTGAGGAATATACAAAAGTATCTACCTCATATTTTTTTGAGGGTTGCGTGTTAATATTCATACAGTGTAAAGAATAGTATCTGGCACTTAGTGAGAACCCAATCAGCAAGAGCTGATGCTATTGTTAATGGTGAATGTCTAATCTCATCACTTCGAAAGCAACATTGTTTTGTTAACAAAAAAATGGGTCTGTAAGATTGGGTGAACTACTATTTCAAACACAGATGCCCCTTTTCAACATTCTAAGGCACCTTGATTGAGTTAGAATGTTGGAAATATTTCATGCCATTTACATAATGCTTTTAGGATAAATACAGCGAATTGTTTAAAGAATCTGTCTCTCTCATGAGTAAATCTAACCTCAGTCCCTTTTCCTCCTATAGTTGTGCTATTAATAAATAACACTTTTATTTCTGATTGAAGAATTAGGACTCTCCAGATCCTTAGAGTGTCTATTATCCTAAAAGACAAGATTAGTCAGAAATGAATTCTGCATCCCAGGGGCTGTTGAAAGAGCAGGCAGGTAAGTGAATATGTTTGGATAACAGCTTCTAATTTTGCTCTTTGGAACAGGTTGAATAGAAATGCAACAATTTACATGTCATAAATACACAAGCCTTGAATGTTTTGGTTTGTTTTCCAGATGGGGATTAACGTGGTGGACTCTGCAGTATCTGGATTAGGTGGTTGCCCTTATGCAAAAGGTGCTTCTGGGAATGTAGCCACTGAGGATTTGATATATATGCTTAATGGCCTGGGGCTCAAAACAGTAAGTTAATTTAACATATTTTAATATTCATGTGCTCCTTACAGATTCAAATCGGAATGCATTGCAGATTTGGTAAGCAAGCTTGAGGTCAAAGTTTTACTACACTTTTACTATTTACTAAAATGCACAGTGGGAAAATACAGTAATTCTTTAAGGGGCTTTATAAAGTAACTTATTTTTATAGATCAATCACCAAAACGCTACTATGTCACATTTTTACAGTGCTTCATGACCTCCAAAGTACTTTTTCATGTATTATCTGATTTGACATCACACACTTTGAGTTAGAGCCTGTGTCTTTGCTGTTATGTTTTTGCTGTTTTATATTTTAGTATGAATGTTTTCCTTGGAGGAAACTGCGATCTTGATTTTTCTCAACGGATGACAACTAGGGCTTCTGGAAAATAATTCAGGGTATTTTTAAAATGGTCAGTGGTAGAGTTTGATCTTACTTAGCATATGAGATGCTGGACAGCAAGAATAGTCTCTACAAATAGTACCTGAAAAGTCATATGCTCACCTACCAATATCAGTACCTTGTTTTCCCACATGCTTAGTAGTCTATAAGTAGATTTCTTTTTTTGGAGGGTAAATGTAAAAAGCAAGGGAAGTGTTCACAGATGATTAGAAGTTTAAAAATACTTTGAATAATATAGAAGCACCATCTTGATTACAAAATGGATTTTCTCTCTGTCCATTTCTTCCTCTTCCTCTTTCCTCACTACCTACATTTATGTTCCTGCCACATCAAACTTCCCTATAGTCCTCATTTCTGAATACCCGTATCTAACTTTTACCCCCTGGGCTTACTTTCACCACCACTTGGAATAGCCTCACTCCTCATATTCAGTTTCACCTGGACAGTGAGGCACAATCATCCTTAAAAACTCTTCTACAACAGTTTCCTACCTACTCCCCGATCCATACTGTGGGATTTTGTTCTTTAGTGCTTCCCCATCCTATCCTCTGTGCCTCTACCTTTGAACCTAAATTAAGTTTTTATAGTGGCCTTATTGTTTTTTCTAGCATGCCCCACAGTCAGAAAGCATTTATTCCAACTTAATCATACTCATGTTTGTTAAGTAAAGATGTTCTATAATATTAATTCAAAGACTGACGTCACTAGCCACTAAACACCCAAAATCTATTACCTGTCTTCTCTGGTTAGGGATATTTTATTTAAAAAGTAATTTCTATAACTTAATATCAAAAACAGAACTACCACGGAAACTGAACAGAAATAAAAACCCTTTCTTGGAGATTGAGAAAACTGAAATTAAACTCAGCTGATACTTAATATTTATCAGGCCATGCAGGTCCCAAATGCATGTAGGTCATATCCCATTCCTGAGAATTTCACAATTCAAGGATGATTTATATATGGGTAGTAGCTACAATTCAACCAGTTACCCAAACTCACGAGCCAAAATTCTCTGTAGAACTCAGTGTCACTCTGGTGTCACGCCCAGTCAAATACCAAGAGCTACTAATTTGGCATCTTTATAAAATACATTGGTTGGTGTCTGTCCCTTACTGTTTTTGCTATAATTACATCAGGTTAGGTTTTAATCACATAATTATGTTAGGTTTTACCACATAATATGGCTTATTATTTCTTTTCTGGCCATCTCTGCCATGATTCCTCACATATTCATAATAGTTTTCAGATGTCTTTTACTATCCTTCTATCTGTGGTATCCCAGCCATCCTCCTCCTCAATGAGTACACTCTTCATAGACAACTCAGGTCAGGACTTACACACTTCCTTCACATATTCCTCTTTGTTCTGAGAATTGACTGTCCTGTACCTCTGCCCTCACAGCCATCTTGGGTATTCCTCTATCAGTGGCTTTATGTATAGTTCAGGATTTTTGTCTTTAGGGGTCCATCTTCATGCTTTGAACATAAGCATCTCACAGACAGAGTCTTCTTTTACAAGAGGTTCTCAAAACCCAGATTGTCATAGGACATGAGAAATATTTAAGTATCTGAGAGCACTGCACTTATTTTTAAGTCACTTATTTCATAATGATATTTGTTCATTAAGTGGGAAAGAATGGTCAAAGTGAATTTTTCCTTTGGTATGATGTCAAAAAATTCCACTATATAAGTGTTATAAATAGAATTCTTGTTAAGGGAAGAACATTAGTGAATGAAATCTTCCTTGGTTCCCTTAGTCATCCCTTATTCAGTGTATTTCAGAAATGAAATATGAATGTAGTTATTTATAAAATTTAAATATCACTGGTTTAGAATGTTAACCTAAAATGCATGTAAAAGTGCTCTACCTGAGGCTTTATAATGACAAAGCCAAATTTCTCAAACCAAAGCGAATACTAGTACCCTCAGAACACTTTATACTAAAGTTAGTAAAAATCACTTACAAGTGTTACTTTACAAAATATTTTTGATGATTCTTAAAGAAATAAATGCAAAGACTAAAGTGCTCTTAAAGTGATGAACTAATTCAGATGATAATTTATGATCATTGTTATGAAAGATACCTATGAGCATTTATACTTGTGTGTTTTTTAAAAATTAAATACTTAAATATTAAAACTACTCCCTAATAGAAAGGAAACCTTATTCTGCTCAATTTTAAATCCACATTGTTTCTAGTCCATGTTGAGGAAGGTCATAGAAGTTTATAAAACACTGTATGAGGGCAAATCTCTGGTTAATCCACTTAATGCTCTGTCTCCCTCAGTGACAGCAAAGGTGCTGGGTGGAGACCTTGATGGTGACCTTTCGTTACACCAAGACGGAGATATGAGGAGCATGCACTGAACTTGGCCTTCATACCCAACTGCATATCTGTCATCCATGGATTTATCTAAGCCTTTGTTGATCCTATTTATGCTTTCAGACAGTCCAGCCTCTCAGGCAAACAAGTTCCAGATGTATTCTAAATACTACTTTATTTGATTTCACCTACCTCCTTCAGTATCATATTAATGATAAGATCCCACATCATTGCTGTTCAGAAACATTAATATTTCTGAATGTGCTAAAAAATAGGGATCACCTTTCCTATATAGCTTATAATTTTACAAATGTGTTTTTGTATAGTAAGGAGAGTTTTCCTTTTTCTTAAGTCCTTATCTATAAATCTACCAAACCATTGTCACTTTAGTTATCCTTCATTGAAAGTTTATAGGTAGATTCTAGTTCCATCAGTATCCTTCCTAGAGTTTAGGGATCAGTCTGAATTGACCTATGGTTTTATACAAGGGTAAGCATCAAGACATGTTTTGAGAAAGCAAAAAACTAATAAAACATTCTCTACATGATTCATGAATACAAATGTTGCCTGCAAGTCAGTAATGGCAACAGTTTTGTTTGGTAATTTTAAATGGTTTATCATTAATAAATTTAAGGGGAATCTGTTTTGTTTCCCTTCTCACTTACCCCCTTCCCAACTGATAGCTCTTGTTTTCCTTACTAGGGTGTGAATCTATACAAAGTGATGGAAGCTGGTGACTTTATTTGCAAAGCTGTGAATAAAACCACAAACTCTAAAGTAGCTCAAGCCTCCTTCAGTGCTTGATATGAATGAATTTGTGACTCAAAGCAGAGACGATCCATTTCCGCTCCAAATATTCATCTGAAAATCATTACTGTCAAGTTGTTCTGAAATGTTAAGTAGCATAGAAGAGTGGAAAAAAATACTTTTAAAAAGAACATAGCTGGATGGATTATGAAGTCAAAGGAAAGCAATGCCAGTCGCCAGGTAAACTGCAAGTTGAGGCTAAATGATAAAACTGGTAGACCTACTTTTGATTTGTAGTAAAGTCTTCTGTTTTGCTCTTCCAGAAATAACTTTTTAATTTAGTAGACGTGAAAATTGACTTCATATTTCCCTAAGTATCAAATATTGTGTTAATACTTAATCAAGCTGGCTTAGCACAGTGCACATACCCTTGGTGGTTTATGAGCTCCTGCAGAGTGTGCGAAGTGTGTGGCCTCACTATTATGCGCTATGCCTCTGGATCTCAACTTGCCACTTGCCAAGTCAGTTAAGTTATGGACCAAGCGCCAAAACTCCATCTGACCCTACATAAGTTTTAGCAATAGAACTTTTATATTTCAAGTATGGCTAACATCTGTTAACTATTTCAATGACTTTATCTTGTTCCAAGAGACTGTGGTCAATGGCAAGACGCCATATCCTGGAAACATATTACGACCTCCCGTGTTTGTTACATGCATCCAGTTTACCATACCTTCCCTTTCATCATAGTTAAAGTCACAGTAAAAACCAGTGAGGTGGTGGTGTTGCTTGGCTATAGAGAAATGGAAGGCACAGCTTTGATCGCTGTGTCTATATTGTAACAATGAGATAGGTTGATGCATGTACAGCAATCATCCACATTTGTAATTTTCAGATCACTTCCAAATTGCTCATGGAAATATCATTGTGATTCTAAGAATATTAAGACATTTCTTAACTCATGAATAAACTGTTTTCCTTTGATTTAGGGTACTTTGATTACATCACATTTTTGAGGTTGGCTTTTTATGTTTATTTTTAATGTTGAAGTGGCTGAAATTTTATCTCTTGGACTGGATAGCATTACCAGAAATAGACAAAATTAATATATCAAACTTGAGAAGAGTTAAGCGGGAGAATTATGTTAAGAAAAACATTTCTACAACCTATGCAAATCATGTGGGGACAATATTATTACATGTGGGCCTGAAATATCAGTTCTATTATTTATGTAGTCTTCTCCAATGTTACTGGGTGATCTTATCTTTGAATAAATTTGAATAAAACTTGAAATATCAAAGGGAGATATGTGGACTTTCTGTTCAAAATTCATCAAAACCACTGACATAAGAGAAATTCAGTACAATAAGATTACAGCTACGTTAACTTTAAAGATACCCAGTAATCAGAGAAGAAGCACAAGGGAAACATTGATAATTGACAAAACCCAATTCATTCCTCTGGAAAATGCCAACTTGTCGGGTTCTAACGGTGGTGAAGCAGGAGACTGTCATCAGGAGGCCTGAGTAACCTTTGGGTAAATGTTGCTGTGGTAGGGGCAGTGCAGGAAGTAAACAAAGTCATAGCTCTTTTGCATGATTTTGAGTTCCAGCTCCGTGTCTGTCACCCTTCACAAAGCGCTTGCCCTGTGCACCGGCACAGTAGTGGGACACCTGCCTTAGTGCATGACAGGACATGTATCCTGTCTTCTGAAGGTCCTTTTCCTATCTCTTATGATACCATGGGTTTCTTAGTTTTGAGTTATTTGGAAAAGCATCTTTGGAGCATACTGCTTATAGAAACCGCTAAGGACAAAGTTTGCTGTTTTGAAATAAAAACAAATTCTTCAAAAAGCAGAACAAGCTGTAAAATGCCAGGTGCAGTCTAGCACACACTGAAATGCACACTTATCAGTCTACGGATTCATTCCCCAAAATAGCTCCCTGCTACCTACTCACACTCATCAGTTTATGTTTTTGGTATCTGTAATCCTTTCTCCACTCACACTGTCAAAACACCTCTGCTAGACTGAGTTTCTTTTCTAGTTTTTTTGGGGGGAAAGCACAAAATCAAATAAAGCTGCCTACTGCCCATAGGCAGAATGCCCTTATACTTCAAGTAACCAGGAAAACTTGGAGTCACTATTGGACCCACCCACACATAAAACCTATACCACAGTTAGCCTTGAGGAAAGGCTTAACAATGGCAAAGCAATTATGACCCTTATTGAAATACATACCAAAACAGTCTTTTATGACACCGGCCATTAAGTAAAGAAAAATATCTTTTATATGTTCCAGAATATGTAATTTATTTTATCATATGTATGTGTTGACGACCTATTATAAACAAAGACTTTAAGACTGACTAAGTCCTATGAAAGCTAGATATTTTCTAAATTCTGGATTCCTAAAATTCACAAAGCAAGCAAATAGAGGTTGGTTAGGACAGAAAATTTAGAATGCCCTTCTATGTGATTTACTGTGAACAACATTTAATACTCTTTCACATACATTTAGGTGGTTATTTGTTTTCTATGTATGCACTTTGTGTCTCTATAATGATAAAATCCAAATAGCAGAGAGTAACAGGTTATTTAGGATTGAATATATAAACCACAAATATCTACCCTAGTATAATTATATGAAGATAGAAGGTTTGGGAACCAGACCCTCCCTAGTGGCATAGGGATTAAGTCTCAGAGTAGGCCCTCCCTGGTGCAAGGGGTTAAGACTCAGCACTATAAAGCTATTCCCTGCAACTGCAGCATGAGTTTGATTTCTGGCTAGGGAGGTAACCCACATGGCACAGCAGACCTCTCCAGCTGCACCCGCTGCTCCCCTCAGCAGTACATTTCAGTAGATACCCCTGTTACGCTCCCTACTCTGTCCTTTCTCTCACACACCCACATACACTACCTCTGGTCTATGCCCTCAACCATAAATAAATAAATAAATAAATAAAGCATGGAAGCCAGCCAGGAATCTGGATTGAAATAATAGGCAAATGAGGAGACACTGTGAATAACAATAATCATTTGAATTTGCTATGATAGAGTATCCGCTAGGCTGTTTTAAACTTTAGGTGATACCCTTTATAATTGCAATTAAAAATTTTAAATACTTGGGAATATATCTAACAAAAGAGGTGAAGGACCTCTACAAAGAAAACTACAAAACATTGCTAAAAGAAATAGAAGAAGATACAAAAAAATGGAAAAATATCCCTTGCT
>JAGFMF010011393.1:4577261-4693609 GCA_019455555.1 Galemys pyrenaicus
GAGGTGATGGTGCACTGGTGAGATGGTGATAGGGAATACATGGGGATTACAATTAATGGCAAGTATATGTAAATTTTAAAATATTTTAATAAAAAAAAGTCAAAAAAAAGGAATAACAAAAAAAATAAAATAAAATTCTATTTTTAAAATAAAAAAAATAGAGAAGAAGGGATGAGGGAAAGAAGGAAAGAGGAAGATTTGCTCTTTGGGGTTAATTCCAGATTTCCCTATAGCTGAACTCTCTGACTTCATTGGATTATTTTAAATTGCTATTATTTGAAAAAAACTAAGGGGGATATTTCCAAAAAAATAAAATTTAAAATAAATAAACAAACTTTAGGTGATAGTCCTGAGTGGACAAATCAAACATTATATTAAAAATGAAAAGCAATGTAAAAAATATAAAAATGAAAATAAAAACAAATTGAAAAAATATGTTCATCACAGCATTATTTACAATAGCTAAGTTGTGGAAACAGCTTAAGTGTCCAGTGACAGATTAGTGGATAAAGAAGATGCAGTATATACACAACGGAATACTTTAGCTATAAAACAGACAAAATCTTGACATTTACAACATGGATGGACCTTGAGGGCATTATGCTATATGAATAGCTCAGACAGACAAAGGTTTGATTTCATTCAAAGGTGAAATATAAAGAAACAAAGCAAATGAAGATCAAAACAAAACAAGAACAAACTCATAGATTCAGACAATAGATCAGTGATTACCGGAAGGGAAGGGGGTTGAGAGGGTGGGTAAAATGAAGCTGTGAATTAATGGAAAGTAAACTTTCTTTAGTGATTATGGTTTATGATACACTGTATACAGAATCATGTTGTACCTGAAACCTATATAATATTATCAACTAGTATTACCTCCCTCAAAATTTATCTTTTGAAAAAGAAAAAAAAAATAAACTTTAGGTGATAGAAACCTTAGCTCCATAGACATAAAGAAAAATAAAGATTATCTCAAGTATTTCAATAAGATTGCTTTTCCACCATAGTTTAACTCAGTGGATCAGTTGTGTTTCCAGCAAAAAAACTTCCTCACCATTTTCCTGTCTCAAGTTTTTCCAGTCTCAAGGTGTTGGTTTAACTTCTGGGCTCCTTATCCTCAGAATTGTACAGATTATAGCACTTCAGACCTTGTATTCCACACCAAGCCCAGTCACTGCACAGGGATTTTTCTTCCAGAAAGTCATATTTTGAATTACTAAAGAACATTTCTCTACCCTGTCCCAATCAATCTTTCTGTATATTTTGTTAGGCAGAATTTCACAGGCTCTTTCTTGTACTCTTGTATAATGATATTACATCATTAGCATAGACCAACAAGGTCACTGGTGACCTTGAACCAATCAATGAAATAGAAGGGAGCTTGGTAGAAATGCATTTTATGGTGAGACAGGGTAGAGGACTCTAAGGCAGATGAGTTAACAATTCTAAGGAGCCATATCTAATTTCTCAGACTGGAGGAAAGGATAGAAATTGGGAGTTTTAAATTTGAGGGCTTTAGATTTTAAGGTGAAAGTAGCTGATCTTACTAACTAGTTTCTACTCTTTCCAGGAAGGTACACAGTGAGATCTTTGGGCATTAGAATCAGGAATGGAGTGGGCCTCCCTGGTGGCACAGGGGTTAAGGTGCAGCACTATGAAGCTATCTGCAGCCACTGCAGAAGTAGTTCAATCCCTGGCCAGGGAGTTGACCCACATGGCACAGCAGACCTCTCCTGTCTTGCCTGCTGCTCCCCTTAGTGGTGTATTTCAGTCGATCTGCTTGTTCTGCTCCCTATTCTTCTGGTGACCCTTCTCACCCCCCACAGTTCTGGCCTGTACCCCAGTTCTTGTATGCATAAATAAATAAATCTTTAAAAAAAATTGGGGATTGAGAGCTCGAAAGAATCAAGTATGAAATCTATCTAGAATAGTGTTAGAAGTCAACTCACTCTTACAAGTTTCCAAAGGTGGTTAGGTGCTAAATCACCATTCACCTATCCTCATGCTGCCTTCACTATTGGACACAGTGGCACCTACTTGAAGTACTTTTCAATTTCTGTGGCATTGCTCCATCTCATATCCTACCAGCTCTTTAAACATTGGTGTTCCCCTTCCCTTGGTTTAATGATGGATCACAGATGTAAAATTGCTTGCACCGCACTAATTAAGACATATCCCAGGGCCTGCAGTGTTGTCATCAGCTGTGCCATTTCGAGAAATAAAGATGCCTTGGCTCCTCCCCAAGTGGATGGCATCAAAATCTATATTTTGTACAAGATCCTCACAGGACTCCCTTGCTCAGGGGTCATTTGTACTGGGCTGCTTAACATCTCTTCCTAGTGTCTCATGGGCGTCAGAAGGTTTATATATTCTGAATGGCCAGAACAGCTTTCCTCATATACTGTGCTCTATTCAGTGTCTTTTCCCTGCTCCTGGAACAAGCCTGATTCAGATACATCTTTGGTCCTTTATCTTTGTTTTTCTCTCTGCCTGTAGTGCCCCTTCTGATGTTTAGCCAGAACTTGACTGGCACCTTCCTGTCATTCAAGGCTCAGCATAAATATGTCTTCAGCAACTTTTTATGGACAGTTCGCTCCAGTATAACATAAAGCCTCTGTTACTCAACTTCCTTAATTTTCATTTTCATTATAGAATATTAACTGTTTAGTGGTTTTCATTTTTTTCTACCAGAATACATGCTCCAAGAGAAAAGAGGGCTTTGTTTTCTTCATTCTTACCTCCTTAGTGCCCAGCATATAATGTTAGGGCCTAGCAACAATAACTATTTGTGAAGCTTAGTCAGAAGGAAAAACAACTAAAGAAATGAGTTTGATACAAATTTCTATGAACATAAGGAAGGAAACCATTCAGCCTACACTATCTTTTTAATATGTATCTAAACATTTCCTGAGTTCTTGTTTCTTCAAAATAATGCTTTAAAGTACTTATTCAAAAGTAGCTCCAAAATAATGCTTACTGGAAATTCTTAAAATATCATTAAGGATATTACGGAATTGATACAAACATGCACCAAGAAATTTAAAAGAATGTTAAGACACATTAGTGAAACTTGAATTGTCAGAAAACCAAATATCCTTTTAGCAAGAATCAAACCATCAGGACTGACAGAAAATCTTGACAATCTCAGTAACAACAAAAATCTTCCTGGGTTGAAAAGAGGTATTAACTTCAATAAGAAGTACATTTAATTTCTTTCTCCTGTATACACACACAGGCACACGCATGCATAATAAACCATTCCAATGAGGGACAGTAAAACTAAGTTTCCTCATCTGAAATTTCTACAACCTCTTTTCCTGTCCAAGGAACCAGAACTGAATTGTGTATTCAAAAGTCCACTGTAAAATGTCATGTGACAGCAGCTGCCATTTATGTGATTAAGAGATAAAAATTTCATGATTTTATATCAAGGTCTCATTTTTTAGTATTCCTTAAGTAGTACTCATAAGTATTTCAGAACAAGTTTTAGGATAGATCTAACCCTCAATTCTCCATGGCTGACAGAAAAATTACAACCAACCATATTTCCTACAGTTTTAATGTAGGTTGCACATTTCATCGCTCCAGGGAGGACAGGAGAAGGACATTAGCAATGCTGATCCCTGGACTTTGTCTTCAGAGACTCTAACTGAATCTGTCTAGAGTGACTTCAAGTGTCATGACGTGTATAAGGCAGTCGTCATGTGCAGCCAGAGTGAAAATGTCCTCTCCAGTGCAATAGTTTTTAAAGTGTGCTCCCAGCGGCATCAGTAATACAACCTATTTTCCTGAGAACTTTATTCATCTAGGAGTCACCTGGCAAAAGCCACGTCATTAATGTGCATACACTCCAGAGAGTAGAGGAAGTGATGAAATACCAATACATTAAAATGCAAATTAGAACTTACTAGAAATGCAAATTCTTGCTCCCCAACTCAGATCTACCCAGCACATCAGAAACTCTAGGTTGAGATTCAACAATTTGTGTCTTCACAGGCCCTCCTGGTGTTTCTGAAGCACCCTAAATCTTCAGAACACTGCTCTAAGGTTAACTGTCTTCCAAAACAGTGACTTAGCGCAGCTATAATTGACTGAGGAAAAAGTGGTCAAGGCTCAGCTTACTGCATCCATACAACTAAACATCCTTTAAATTAGCACTCAGATAATCCAAACTACTATGTCATTCTACAACTCCAAGAGGGTTCATGGGTAAAGGGAGAGTCTATAACACAAAATCCATGTCTCCTGCCACTTTGCTCCCCCTGACTAATTCCCAACTCCCTAAAGTACATTGTGAAAGGCAAGCAAATAAATGTTGGCTGACAGCTGATTCTGCATTAGAGGATTCTCACCACCACTACTATACTCCACAACCCTAGAAATGTGGGTTCCACTGCCTCCTTTTCTCTCCGAAGGTCCCAAGGACATATCCCTGAGTGAGACTATATTGCTAAGACCATCTCGATAGTACACATGATTAAACCCAGTTCATGTCTCTATATAATTTATTATTGATAAACTTATATTCTTACATGATTATTCATTTTTATAGAATATTTAATTTCTACTTTCAGGTATATGCCCCATAAATCCTCCACCACCACATTACCCATGAACTATCAGCACACAGTCCCTTGTGTTCTTCCTCCCCCCGTTTTGACCCTTCTCACTTCCCCTCCTCTGCTGAATGCCTCAGGTCTATGTTTTGCCTGCAAGTTTTGTCTTTTTTTTTTTGTCCCTTTGTTTGACTTAACTATATTCCTCCTATTAGTGAAACCATATGATGCTTTGATATTTTTCTTTTTCCTTCTGAATTTCTATATAAACTTCAGATTTGGGGAGCAGACACAGAAAACTACCTTTGTCACAACCACTCCACAGTCTCTATGTAAATTGTCTTGATTATTAAATCTATCACCTACCAACATGGAATAGACTGACCTGTTCTTGGTCTCTCCTTGCACTCTATATACAGGGTTGGTTTCTGATTATAACTGGCTTGTGACAAACAAGGTGGAAGAGCCATTGAACAGGCTGTTTTAGGAATTCTCCAGGAGACTGGAATTGAAGACAAGTTCCACCAGTTTTTTCATATGGTGCCCCTCAACTTACTGCAAGTATAAAGACAAATTAAAGTGAGCCCTAGGGAGCTCTAGGGATAACCATAAGGAATAATTAATATGTTGTTATACCTTATGTATTACTTGAGGGAAGGATACCCTCAAATTGTCATCTAACTATACTGCCCTAGAGAGAGTCGGTATAGTGGACTCACTGCATTCCATCAGCCTTGAGTCTTCTCTGGCACCATCTGATCTGTTACTCAATGGCTCTACAACCTCGGTAAATACCTTTAAATTTCACTTCAGACCTCACTCCCTTCACCTGTAAAACCTGGACAATAATAGCCCTTATTTATACAGCTGCTGGAAGGATTTCATGAAATAATGATTACAAGTGTTTGGCAAAATGCCTGGCACTTAGTAAGTGGTCAATAAATGTTAACTATCATCATTTTTATTATCCCTTTCTTTGGTACTACCTTGGAGAGGAACTCTTCCTCTCTTATATGTTGTTTAACCCTCAGGGAGGCTCTTATAAAAGATCATCATCCTTTATCCAGTTTCACATAAAGGATATATTGGCTAAAAGAGCTGCCTAGTTCCCCAAAGAGACAGCTCACCATCAAATCCCAGAACCACATAATCTAAAATTGGCACCAAAATCCCACACTTATTATGCTCCATCATTGAGCCATGCATTCTGAGCTGATCTTTTCTGCATTTCATATAACTATAGTTGCCATAGGAACTTACTGAGACCTTCCCAAGTAAACCTGTGTAAGACATAGTAAGCATAATCTCCATACTCTGCATCACCTAAAGTCATAAATTTCATGAACATTAGTAATTAGTCTATGCTTTTGGCAGCTGGACAAGTGAGTAGGTACCTTTGATATGTATTGCCACAGAGTTGCCAGAAGATATTTTATGAGCTATCTAACTGGGCAGGCTTCTATTTTTCTCCTTATCAGACAAAAATACCACTCTGTGTGCTCCTGTTGTGACACTGTGTGTATAAAGTCAAAAAGGATTATTCTTTGCATCCGCAGGGGCCATTTATCCTCTGACCTCATAGCCACAGTATCAAGTGTACATAGATTACAGAAGGGCTTATATCCTTCCAGGAATTAGAGAGGAAATATATGGTAACCTTTTCATCTGAACTTAACTTTCTCCAGCTACATTCTTTAAGGGCCCTGTCACTGATAAAATAGTAGCCAGATAATTATCCCGAAACTTCTGAATCCTGAACATTTTAAAAGATTGTAAAGCGAATACTTTGTCTAAAAATCTTCCAAGAAGAATCTCAAGGTTTCTTTTCAAAAATCATTTGTTTATAGTATGAAAATCCAATTTCTTCTGATAAGCTTGGAATAACTGATACACATTAGGGAAGCACCAATGTATTATGAATTTCAATAAAACTTTTTCCATGAATTGATGATGGGATTTCAAACCTCAGCCATGGTTTTGTAAGTAAGCTTCAAATGAACTTCTAAAATGATTTATATCTCTTTGGGAATTTTCATTTTTTTTTAAACCCAGCATTATTGAAATGGAAATGACATATAACACTAAGCTAAATGTGCAAAGTGTGCTGATCTAATACAGGTAGATATTGCAAAAAGATTAGCTAATTGCCATTACTTACATGGTAAAAATAAAGACTTAAAAAAAAATACACTAACTGTAATCACCATACTAGAATGATGGCTTCCAGGGCTTAGGGGAAAGGGAGGTGATGTAAAAAATTATAATCTTCCAGTTTATAAGGTATTTAATTTCTGGTGACCAAAAGTCTGGTTATATCTTATAGCAGCCTGTACAGTTGGCTACCTATCACACTTGTGTAAAGAAAACATTAAACATATGACCCTGTACTGAAACAAAACCACTGTGTCTTAGGGTTGTCAACTTAATATCTTCATAGATATTGAGGAGCAAGAGAGTTCAGAATGGAATTATGGGCTTTTGTCTCCCGTTTATCTACCACTCAGGTGACTAGTGGTTGTTCCCTAGGTCTACTGGACATGTCAAAGAGTACACCACCATCATTAGATATTTAACATGCGCAAGATTAGTTATATACCCAGTTGGCATTTTATGATGTCATACATCCGTGTCAACGACAGCTTTTAGAATTGGAATTGAAATGACCCCTACATAAAGAACTAAAATTCTCTAATGCATAGTCATATTCTGTTTTTATAATATGTTGATATTGTTAACAAAGATATTATTAGTCATAGTTTTTTCTTGTTGTTTTGTTTTGTGTGCTAGTGTGGCATTGGGGTTTTTGTGGAGAGTAAGTGAAACCTATATCTGAGTTGAGATGTGAAGCTGTACTCTTGAAGTTATGTAGCCATGCAAATGAATGGCAGATCAATAAAATTTGTTTAAAATGTTAATATTGTGAACAATCATGATTTTAACCCACTTAATTATCCACATTATTCACTCCATTTTTATCCAAATTAGGTTCAAAACTAAACCTCAAAATACAACACAAGACATATCTTCAGCTTCCCAAATAATTCAAAAGAATGGATTACTAATCAGCTATTTAAAATAAAAAGATGATATCCTGCCATTTATGACTACATGGGAGGAACTAGAGGGGACCATGCTCAGCAAAGTTAAAAGGAGAAAGATAAATACTGGGTAATTTCACTCATATGTGAAACATAAAGAAACAAAGCAAAGGAACAGACAAAACTATGCCAAAACAAACCCTAGGAATCTGACTGCAGAATTCAGATTAAAGATGGGGGGGGAGGGGGCACAGAGGAAGAGGGCCCAATGGACTATGGTAAAGGATTATGGATGCTTTGGTAGTGCATGGGGTATGGTAACATACATTTGAAGAGGTGTAAACCTACACCCCTGAATCACAGTGTTGTGAACCAATGTTATCTCAGTAAGAAAAAAAAAAAAAAGAGTGAAAAAAGAATGTATCGAATTTTTCATGAACAATTTCATTACAATGTAAGTAAATCCATCTGTCTCACCCTTAGAATGTTTGACCAGGGCCTCCCTGGTGGCGCAGTGGGTTAAGCAACACACTATGAAGCAAACGACAGCCGCTGCAGCACGAGTTCGATCCCTGCTGCCGGCCAGGGAGGGGACCCACATAACGTGGCAGACCTCTCCTGCTGTGCCCGCTGCTCCCCTCAGCAGTGTACTTCTGTTGATCTGCCTGTTCTGATCCCTGCTCTGTCTGTGGTGAATCCTCTCACCCCCCACACCTCTGGCCTGTACCCCAGTACTTATATGCATAAACAAATCTTTAAAAAAAAAAAGAATGTTTGACCAGGGTTGCAAAGCAATGACTTTCCTCAAAATCATTTGTCTATCTTTGCTTTATTTTTTTATATCTAATAACTATGGTGACTAATTTAGAGGAGTTAGAGATGGGCTATTAAAAATGCATGATCTTCTAAGGTGAGTACAGAAATCTACATCCCAACTGTTTAAAAAGAAATGTATCTATAGGAAGTATTGCTATGGGAGAATTTATTTGCTTCCCTGTTTTAAAGGCCCCTCCTGACATACAAGGCTATTTCCAATATAGATTTAATTTACCATTTTAGTACAACTTCCTGTCATCTGCTGCTGCCCCACCCACCATCCTCATGGCAGTTCATATTCCCTCAAAAGGAATCACTACTCAGGAAGGTACTGATTTTCCTCATGGTTTTTTTTTTTTTTTTTTTTTTTTTTGGTTTCTGTCTNTTTTTTTTTTTTTTTTTTTTTTTTTGGTCTCTGACACTTTCTTACTGGCATAGCTGCTGCTCAAGCAGCTATTTCCAAGGGAAATTTGTTCATATTCTATCACTCTTCAGTGTGATTATCTGCTGCATGCCAGTGTTTCCGACTACACTGGAAACTTCTGAAATATACAGGCTGCAACTTACACTTGTATCCCTTGTGCCTTGCATTATATCTGACACACTGTAGCATCTCATAAGTATCTGTTGAATGAATAAATGAGTTGACATATTGATTATAGTAAGTGCCCACTTTAATGATACAAATCTCATTTAGTAACAGCTGCAGTTACTATTGGGATGTAGAAAATAAAATATAAACCCTGTTCTCAAAGGTTTTGGACTGTTTTAAGAAAACATGCTTTCATGTTCCTAGAAGCTCATACTCTAAAGTCACTTCTTGACTCTAGTGAAAGTGAAATTTTCCATTTCACTTACTATTAAATTTCTGAAGATGGGAAAGCCCAGCAGAATGTAAGTAAACAGTCAAAGTATATTTGATGTTGGAACAATTGTAAGAATTGCCTCATATACAAAATTAATAAAATTTTAGTGAAATTGTAGGTGAATTATAAGTGAATTGAAAAAAAAGTAGGTACAAATTAAGGCTTTCCCTACTGGTCATATATAGACCACTAATTTCTGAGGTTTAAATAATGAACAAGACAGATGTAGTCTCTGTCTATCAATATTATATTTAAATTCTAGTTTACCCAAATCTGCCATTTGTGCTACATGGTAACAAGTATAGACTCAGTTAAGGAGTTCTGATGCATACCTGGTGTGTTTCATGAGGCCTTCCAGAAGACCCAAGTTCTTCTGGAAGATACAAGATTGAACCCAAGATTTACATCAGCCAGTGTTTTGGGGGAACCAGTGACTGGATAGTGCTTAGTGCTTAAGTGGAAAAGTAGAGTTTCTAAATGGATGGATTTTATCTCAATTTTAGATCTTTCTGGCACACTAGGTGATTTTGTGTACTTGTCTTTTTCATCGAGTCCAGATTGTGTATCTGTTGGTAGACAATTGAGGTTCATTATCTGACTCCAAACTCTTGCAAATGCAGACAATCATGTACCATTTTATGAATTTACATATCTTGGTCCTCTGTTCCTTGTTTAAATAGCCAAGTTAAATAGAACAGTATATACAAGGAAAACAAAATTGAGACACTGAATGTCAAGGTTTGTGGATACCTTTTAAAATCCATTTATTTCTTCATCAATCACAAGTTTTTCTGAATACCTACTACATAGATAGGCTTGCAATTGCCCACAAGAAACAAGAATACAGAAGTACATAAGTGTGGTTATAGTACTAATGCCCTATGTTGCAAAATATCTGACTCCACTTTTGACTTGCAAACACTGATAGCTTTTAAGCCTCCCCTGCCACCTCAATTCACCCTTCTGTGCCACAGCTGGCCACACTGGTAAGAAGGCTTAGGTATCCCCTGCTCTCCTCAGCCCCTTTGGTGATGGTGGGAAGCTGTGCTATGAGATCACCAGCAGGGAAGTTCCAATTGTGCTTTAATTCCTATCTTGGTGTAACCCCAGTCACAATAAATCCCAAGGGTATTCGCTCCTGCCTTTGCTCCTGCTCTTTTCAGATCTGCTTGGATATCTATTTTGAAAGCTTCAATTTGGTACATATGACACCATCAGTCTCAACATTTGAACCTATTTTTGGTGGAGGCCCACCTGTCTATTTGAGTGATCACAAAATCTTATAGTGCTATTTTTCTGCTTCACCAAGATAAAAGCATGTTCGCTCCTTTTCTTTTTTCTAGTTTCCTCACAGTCCCAAGATAGCTTCAATAGCTCAGTCTTCACATTCAAGGCCAAAAGAAAGGGTAACAGCAGTCTAGCTGCCTTTGTCTCTCTTTATCAGAAAAATTAAAACTTTGTCAATGTCACTAGTCAGAATTGTGTCATTCCACTATACTTAGCTATTAAAGAAAATGGAAATGCAAGCACACTGCCAACCCAAACAATTGTGATTCTATGTATGGAAGCAGTTAAGACTGGATCCTGGAAAAACAATTATCTATGTCACTCAAGCCAAGATTATAACTACAGGGGCCAAGTTGTACTATGTGCTAGAGATAGCACAGTGGGTGAAAAAGCCAAAGATTCCTTATGGATAGTGTCCAATGGGATAATCATAGAAATGATCACTTGACAATTACATATTTACTATGAAGGGGAAGCATATCTTTTCTCTAATAAAGAATGGTAAAGGTAAGGATTTTTTCAAGTGTGGTCATCCACAAGACATGTTTCATGAGATCTAAAAGAAGAATCGAGGCACAAAATAGAGGAGGGATGTACTATTTCATGTGAAGGGCACCATGTCTAAACACCGTATGAAGGGGCATGATACATTGAGAAACTCAAAATAGATTGAAATGTGTAAGTATGGATATGTGGACTTGTCTTTTTCATTGACTCCAGATTGTGTATATTTGTATCTTGGGGTTCATTATCTGACTCCAAACTCGTACATGTTAATAAGGAGAATGTGAATTACAATATGCAAAGAAGTCATTTGGACAAATGCTTGTTATAACTTTCAATCCCTTCTATAAATATGGTCTCAGTGCTTGAGTCACAGCAGTCACTCTCTTGCCTATGTATTTGTTTATAAAAGGCAGATCAAAAATAAATTACTTAACAGGAATACAGTTTACATGTGATGTGATGTCATAGTAACAATAGTTTCTTAAACTGCCCCTGATTCTTTAGACTAAAGAAGTAAGAGATTTATGTTTTCTCCCATTGACTGGCTGTTAAGGAACATTTAGAATGAAAACCATATCTTTAAATGAACTAATTTAAAATTAAAAAAATATATATAATTGAGTAATTTTTTAAGTTACCTTGAGATTTTGGTACGGGGGGAAAGGAATGATCACCTCCTTCCCCATTTTTGGTTATAAAGTTAATATTCTACTGGAGGTGAGGGGCTGTAGTAAATGTAGCAAGAGAAAATTATCTTTTAGGGTCCAGATACTCAATGTGAATCAAAGGGTAAAACTGAAAAATCTGTGGCAGGAAAGGGTATATAGTAACAAATTTGATGTGATGAAGCCTAATAGTGAGCAATTAACATGACTGTGTTGTCCTGCTTTACACTGGATGATGAATTAAATGTGAAGTAATCTGAAAGACTATGCTTAGAGAAGAAAAAAATCTAATTAGAGAATGATTTGAGTCTGCAAATGTTTTGTATGTTTAGCATTACCCAGGATTCAATCTCGGAGACAGTTTGAAGTGTTGGAATATTTAAGAAAGTAAATTATTTGAGAGGAACTATAAACTCAGGTCTATATAATCTTGAGTTAAAATTCCATGTCTTGCTTTCTAAAAACATTATTTGGGAATGTAAATTTTGTCTTCAAATTTATTTGTGACACTCAAGTATCGAAAACAATGGCCACAAACTGCTGCTATACAATGTAATGTTATTTTTGTAAATATATATAGCCCTTTTACAGGAATATTGGCATTTTTTTGGATGGTAACCTATATTAAACGTTTCCAGATTCACAGTTCTTTTTAGAATCATGTCGATGTGAACCAATAGCCATACTTAGAATGGAATTAATAAGACTTTTATTGATTCAAGGTGCTTTGCACCAGCTGTCAGACACAGACCAGACTCCTTAGCTATTCTTCACCCTGTATTCATAAAGAATAACATCCCCACAGGACAATTTTAATTGGAAGCATATTTTCTCCCCATAATGCAAACTAAGGGTCACAACAGGTAACCTGAAAGATTGTTCCACCATATGTCATCCCCAGAAAATATATTCCCCAAATATCATAATACACAAGGGGCAACGATTACATAAGTCTTAAGATAAACTTCCTATCAAGTAGGTTTACTGTAACTAAATGGTCAGGTTTCAAATGGAGGCAAGATGCAATTTAGACTCTGGTATACATTAGGTAAATGAAAATTATGTTAGCCACCTGTTTAAGGACCTGTTACTCTTATGTGAAGCATTACAATGTACTGTAAGATATTCAAGGACAAGCAGAATATATGGTTATGTATTCTGGAACCAGAAATTGTAAAGCTGTTAATTATGGTAGAGTTAAATGCATAGCATTATTTATTTTCATAGACTAAGTCTATTATTAGCATTTCAGTTCTCATAGAAATGGAAGAAAATTTAATTAACAAGATATTTTTCTACATTGATATTTACTTGTGAGTACACCTGAAAGAATGTTTGTTATACTGAACTATTAGGTATAATGTTTCATAAATTTCATGAGGAGACAATTTTAAATTTTTTCAAACTTCAAAAAATTTCAAACATGCTTTCCATTCCGCCAAAATCATTTCCAAGTCCCTGCTGTATAATTGTTCAAATATGACATATTATGAAGTTATAAACACTTCTCTTTTATTATATTGTGTAAATAATCATGGTAAGTTTTAGGTAGTTTGGGTTCCTATCATGAAGTACCATAAATGAATAGCTTATAAAGAACAGAAATTTCTCGGTTCTAGATTTTGGAAGTGGGAGATCCTGTTGCCTTATGGTTAGATTCCAGCGAGTGCCCTCTCCCAGCTTGAAGACTGCTGACTTCCTGTGGCGTCCTCACAGGGGAAAAGAAAACTAGAGATCACTCAGGGGTTCTCCCTACAAGAACAATAGTCTCATTCATGATGCCATCACCGTCATGACCTAAATCACCGCCCCAAAATGCATCCCTAACACCATCACATTGGGGATTAGGATTTCAATATATTAATTTAGCAGTGGAGAGGGATACAACCCTTCAGTCATAACATAATATTGTTGAGAAAAATAAACATGTTTCTTTTCTGTCAAGTTTAGGATACCAAGTAAAGAGAATTTAATGGGGGCCTCCCTGGTGGCCTACAGGTTAAGTCTCAGCACCATCACTGCTAAGGCCTGAGTCCAATGACTGGCCAGGGAGATAACCAAGATACGGCACAGCAGGCCTCTCCTGCTCCCCTTAGCAGTGTATTTCAGTAGATCTGCCTCTTCTGCTCCTCATGATCTCTGGTGAATTCTCTCAACCCCTTCTTCCACCACTCCTCCACACACTTCTCTGGCCTATACTATAGTTCTTCTATGCTAAAGAAAAAAAAAAAAAAACTCAAATGGAATATGCTGTCCAAATGCTTCAAAGCTGCCATGTTTGATATTAATTTTCAAATATATTTAAATTACCCCCACTTGACTTTGAGCTCCATGAAACCACACCTTTGTCACTTTCAAACATACAAGAATTGGTGAATAATGTCTCATATTTGTTGAATGGATGACATTGCCTTCATATACTCTAAGTAGTATCATAAGAAATTACACTGGAGAATAACAATAGGAAAATCAAAACAATTCTGTATGTGAGAAGATTCCAGATGTATGTAAATCTGCCTATCCAACAATCCAACCACGATTATAAGATGGTAAAGCACTGTGGTTAATGATGTTAATTATAATGATGTTAATTAGGAGGCTCAGGATGGAATTTGACTATAGTTCTACTTTCAAATGAAAGAGGATGTCATCTTAAAAAATACCAAGCAATTAATAAGTTGGATCTTAATTATCCCTTTGGTTTTCTGTCTTATTCACTTAACTTCATGTGTTTTAATGTTTCTATCTCTCATAAATCTGTTTTGACCTGTATCAGGTATTCCAGTTGATGCTTCCTCTTACTGGGTTTTTGAACACCTACAGATAAGTGCCCCATACTAAAGTTTAATTAGCTACAGTGAGAGTAAATCATCAGTTCTTAGTAACTACTTTTATCCACTGGTAGTTGGTTTCTCAAAGTTAGAGAGATAGTCACTGCAGTCAACCTGGATTTTCTTAACATTAGAAGGTAATGAGAATCATTCAGTTTCCTAATACTTAAATATTCCTTTCTCCTCCTTATCCTAGAAGGGTTATGAAAACATATGCAAGACAATAAACAGGAGTAGTAACTGGGTTTAGAGGCAGGAAAATCCAGTTCCAATCCCAACTCAGCCCCTTATCAACATTATAAACTTGAACATATTTCTTAATCTCTCGATTCATTACTGTTCACCTATAAGTAGAAAAACCTAGTACACACCAAACTCTGATAAGTATGAAATATATGAATGTTGGAAGAATGGCAATTTAGAGTACTAACTTCAATGAAAGTTATCTAATTGATAGACTGAACTTTTTCTCCAAATAGCCCCTGGTCTTCTCCCGAGGAAGAGTCTATCTTTCCTGCCTCAGATTCAGGCAGTAATAAGATTTGCTTTGGCCAATGAATGGGAATTTAGACACCCAATTTGTATTTTGTCATAATCTCAATTTCCCTCTGGTAATATTCTAGGGAGAAGTTCCTGTATCATCCTGAACTTCCCAGTGAAGGCAACATAGCAGAGTCACAGTCTACCTATAATGAACTGTCAGTGTAAGCAAGAAACAAACGACATTTTATCAGTGATTGTTGCTCTGGAATAACAGCCTGTCCCACTGAAGCACTTATTACTAGTTGTATTAAACTAAGTAGATAATAAACACATAAAAAAATCTATATAAATCAGAGAAACTTTCTAAAGTTTCAATGCAGATGCAATTCTGTGTTTAGGTATAGATTAAGGTCCGTATTGTGACACTAAATCAATTACCAAAGGGAATAAAACTACCTCTAGTTCAAATATCTTTGAACACTGTATGCCATGGACCTTAACAAAAAGGGTATTTGCCCAGCAACTATTGGTAGAATCCACTGTGAGGAAATTCCTTTTCTGATGATCTGCAACCATGATAATTACAGTGCCTTACAAAAAAACAAATCAGGCCACTACAACCATGCATTAGGCTTACAAGAGCACTGTCTTAAGAAAGTTTTATATTCAGGGTATTCCCTGCTGTAGTAAGAACACTGCATTCTACCTGCAGTGGAAGTAAGAAAATATAGGGAGTGGAAAGAGGAAAGCAGGGCCAACAGTTGATATCTCCAGCATTGTCTTCATTTCCTTTCTGTTGTCTTACTTCCTCTCTTTTATTCTCATTTCCTGACATTACATATGCTTTTCTCATTAACTCTAGCTTTTAGTTGAACCATTGTATATATGTAGTAGGAAATTAATGGAAAATCTTAAGCTATCACATTTTTTTTTCCTTCACTTTTCTTGAATTGGGATCCTCTACAACTCCAAAACCAGTGAAGCAACAATGTGCATTACTCTGACAAAGATTGGGCAGTCTTCAAACAAATAACCCATTGTTCAGTTTTTTGAGCTTAAAATTCCAGTCTTTTTCAGCACATAAGAAGTAGCATTGAAAGTCAGGTTTCTTAAGAGAATATTTTCTAAATTGTGAAAATGTCCTTGTAGATAACATGATCAAACTCTGATAAACGTGAGTCATAAAACTGTGCCAAGAGAGTATAAAGATATCAAGAGCATGTTGCAAGAGAAGTTCATATTAGATAGGCACTTTCAACCTTGGAGAGGAAGAAAAGGGTAGAGGCGAGAGGTTCAGCTTTGGCCTCCTGTCTTGCCTCCTTCTCAGTCTCTCTCTCCGTTTCACTCTCCCACTGTTTCCATGGTTATATGAACTGTGGATTTGGGAACAAGGCAGAAATGAACCATAGGAACTTCCATAAGATGTCTGGGGTAAATCTCAGCATAGGGGGCATTACTTATTTCCTCTCAATAATTCTGTGCTTTAATTACAATGTTAAATCAGCATGGCACTAAACTCTACAAAGAAGGAAGACAGATATAGTATAAATGACCAAATTGGATCATTCACGTGTGGCCCAGAAAGACAAACTTTGAACTATGAGAAATGTCTTCACAAAGAATTGAAATGGCCATCTAAAGGTCTGATGGGAAAAGTATCCCCAAAAATGTCAGCAGGAATGTTGGGATTCTACAAGGAAGGAAGGAATGTAAGGAAGACTGAGGGTTTCTTTTCTTTCTTTTTTTTTTTTTTTTAAGATTTATTTATTTATGCACACAAGAGCTGGGGTATAGGCCAGAGTTGCGGAAGGTGAGAGGATTCACCAGATAGAGTAGGGAGAAGAATAGGCAGATGGACTGAAGTACACTGATGAGTGGAGCAGTGGGCCAGGCAGGAGAGGTCTGCTGTGCCATGTGGGTCCCCTCCTGGCCGGCAACAGGGATCGAACTCATGCTGCAGTGGCTGCGTTTTTTGCTTCATAGTGTGTTGCTTAACCCACTGTGCTACCATGGAGTCCCAGGCTGAGGGTTTCATTATTTCTAGGTCCAACGAGGTATAAGGCAGTCTAGGCAACATGAGTCAGGGTGTTTGATTTTTCCCAGCAACCAGCAGATGTTTTTTCCTGATGCCACTATTCATCTCCGGAGGCATGGAGAACTTTATTAGGGATTTAATACAATCAGTTTTCCAATTTCCCAGGAATGTAAGTGGACTCAATTAATAATCACAAGGAGGGTACAGGGAAAAGAGAGCACAAAGGGAATTATAGTTCAATTCCACTTATTCCTACTTTTTAGTGTAGAGGAGGTTTTGTTGCAAAATAGAGAGGATCTGGTTACACATGGAGTTGAATAGTTTTTATTCTGACAGAAATAGAGGGGTATTCTAGAGAGACTCTCCCTAGAAAGCCAAGTGAGACCTAGCCTTGAATGAGAGAGTCACAGTATACTGAGCCCTCAAAATTGAAAGCCATGATAAGTAGCCATGATAGCCAAAGTATAAGGGTAGAATAGTCACTCTTCATCCAACTTTGCACAGTATGACCACAGACAACTAATCACACTGTAACACAGACCAGAAAATATACAAAAGACTGTTTGTGCACCTAAGCAATCTTCCATTCACAAATAGAATCTTTAGCGAGAAGAGGGAAGAGAAAAAAGGTGAATAATGGGAAGAAGCTTATCAAGGGATTCAGACAAGGACACTGTCTGGAACGCAGAGTGCAAATGGGTGGGAATCTCATGGAAAGTTAAGCTAGTAGAGGTAGGCAATGTTGCTCCTATAAATAATGCCAATAACAAAAATAGCTAATATTCACTGAAATCATCTGTGTGCCAGAACTACACTAGCCACTTGATTATATCAAAAAATTCAATCTTTACAATTTTATAAAAGAAATATTCATAATTAATTATGGATAAGCAATAAGGAGTGAGTTTAATTTTCTCAAGATCACTGAACTATTTAGTATGGGATGAAAAGCAGCAAATACATGAACTTCAAACTCATGATGTGCTGGTATAGGGACTTTTGTTGCAATCACTAAGTTATACTAATTATTGCTTTAGGGCTCTCTTAAGAAATTTACACTATAACATGAAAACTGAGGAATCAGTGAGGTAACTTAAGTAACAGATGGAGAGGTAGGGAGTAATGTAGTCAGATTGGGTAAACAAGTAATCTGGGTAAGTTTCTATATAAGCAAATTAGGGGATAGTGCCTAAGTCTAAAATTTTTTAAAGGAAAAAAAAGTGGGGCCCTCCCTGGTGGTACAGTGGGTTAAGCAACGCACTATGAAGCAGACCGCAGCCAATGCAGCACGAATTTGATCCCTGCTACCAGCCTGGGAGGGGACCCACATAGCTCAGCAGACCTCTCCTGCCATGCCCGCTGCTCCCCTCAGCAGTGTGTTTCAATTGATCCACCTGTTCTGTTCCCTGCTCTGTCTGGTGAATCCTCTCACCTCCTGCATATCTAGCCTGTACCCCAGTTCTTGTGTGCATAAATAAATAAAATCTTTTAAAAAATAATTTAAAAAAAAGAAAAAAAAAGTGGAAGGGAATAAAAAAGTGGAAAAGAGTCTCTGAAAAAGTTTTATCATAGTTATAAGACATTTACATTAATATATAGTTTTCAATTTTTTTCTAACTAAGTTGTATGGCTGAAACAAAACTAATACAATGGATAGAATATTCAATATAGTTTACATAATACACAGTGTGGATTTCAAAATTGCAGCCAATAATACTCCCAGGTCTACTCATGCCTAGTCACCTCTTCCCCTTCCCTCCTAACACTGCAGATCTATCAAGGTTCACTACAAATGTGAAAATAATTGATTATAATATAAAAACAACCAAATATTTCACTCTGTCAATCCCTTCAAAACTTAATCTCCAAAATCTTCCTCTATTATTAAGGTTTAAAGACATTAAGAAATTTTGTTGTTCTTTTTGCATACAAATCTTTAAATTCTAATATCTAGCTCAATTGCTTATTATTGGCAGAATGAATTTTGATTAGGTAATCAAAAGAATATGGTACCTCTGAAGTTTGCTGCTAACATACCCACTTCCGAATTTCCTCTTTGTGAAAGTATTATTTCCCATCATAACCTTTTATATATTGTGTCTCATCTTTAACTTATAAACATTACCATTTTCTTTTTGATGATACCTTTATTTGGCATTAAGGACCTCTGATATTCTTTTTTGACTACTATCTGGGAAACATTTATTCCTTCAATCTTTCTAAAGCTAGTAAGGCAAAGGTGCTTCAAATAGACTTTCTAGGGAGGACTTCTATACTGACTGCAGCTTCCAAAAAAGAGAAGAAAACAGGAAGTAATGATTCCTCTACCATTCCCTATGTCTTCTACCTTGAGTGGTAAAAGTACAGTCTACAAGCTTTTCCTCCTGCTATAATTGGGATGTGCCTCATGTATATAGAAAAAGTTTTCCCTGGAAGATGAAATGCTCTTGCTGACATCAACCAATACTCTTTTCCTATTTGACAAAAATTTTTCATTAAAAAAGAAAATTCTGAATTTTTAGAATTTAAGGATTTTAATAGGTTTGGCCACTGACTATCAAATAGAATGAAAAATAGAACTTAGAGTCAGTGTTATTCTGCTCTGGCCAGTTTTTGGACCCATCCTAAAGAAATGGTAAATTTGAAAACTCATAATGCAAAAATGGTATAAATAGGAGATGAGAAGGACTTAATCATAATCCCCAGAGGATTCACTAAAGTGGGAAACACAAGGGTCTTACAGTGATAGGAGCCTAGGCTGGGAGACAGGCAAGATGGCCTTGCTTCACCCATAAGCAAATCATCTAAGTTAATCACAAGAATACTGTACCCAGACAGTCTGGTGGCTTGGGGTGAACTGAAAAAATACTTGTATATCAGAGATCAAGACAGTTTATGCCAGAAGAGAGGGTACAAAAAATAAAGCTGTGCTTCATTAAATAGGAAGGCAAAGAAATACATGATATAGTACCTTCAGATATCAATGGAATATAGTATCACAAGGAAAGAACAACTTTCCAGAATCCAAACATAAAAACTTGGATAATTATATTTCCCTATCAAATAGAGCTTAAGATTAACTTAAGAAAATCAGAGATGGAAGAAAATGCAGACAAGCAGGTCAAAGTGCTACAAGAGAACTCAGAAAGGCTAATCAAAGAGACAACAAAGTTTAGAAAAACAAATGATGAGAAATACGTTATTGACAGAAAATAGTAATAGGCACATTAAGACGATATTAGATGCCAGTTGTAAAATGCTCAATAGTTGAGATAAAAGATTCTAGAGGAAGCTATATAAGTAAAACAGAGCAAATGACGATTTGAATCAGTGACCTTGAAGGATATAATGCACAAAGTATCCAGGTAAAAGAAATACAAAGGGAGAAAAATGAGGAAATATGCTGAGAACCATCTGACTCCATTAGGAAAAGGCAACATAAAGGAAAATAGTAACCTCAAAAGGGGAAGGGGGCAGAGGAGTTAATCAAAGAGATAATAAATTTCCCTATCTAGGCGAAGGAAATAAAGTCCATGAAGCTAAAAAAAAAAAATACTTATTATTTAAATAAAATGAAACCTATACCAAGACACTAGTAGTAAAACTAATAAGATTTAAAGACAAAGAATATTGAAAGTATCTAAGCATTTAAATTATAAAGGTGGTCCTATGCAGAAGATACATAGTTCAACATAATAAAGTCCATACATGGGGATAGAAATGCCATCACTCAACATAATAAAAGCCGTATGTGACAAACTGACAGCTCACATGATACTCAATGGTGAAAAACTGGATGTTTGCTTTCACTATTGCTATTCAACACAGTATTGGAAACCCTTGCTATAAAAATTAGGCAAGAGAAGGATAAAAGAAATCAAAACTCTATACAATATTAGGTTGCATTCTTACAGGCAAATAGTAAAGAGGAGAAAGCCATTGAGAGAACAATTCCATTTTACTATCACCTCCAAAAAGAAATACCTAAGAATAAACTTAACCAAGGAGGTAAAAAGCCTGTGGAATGAAAAACTCTAAGACATTGCTAAATGAAATAGACAAGAAGCCATGGATAAGAAGAAATGGCCATTGTTAAATTGGCCATTTAACCCAAAGCAATATAGAGATTCAATCCTAACCCTAGCAATGTTTCAATGATATTCTTCAAAGAAGTTGAACAAACATTACTGAAATTTATACAGAACTACAAAAGACCCCGAACAGCAAAAGCAGTTCCAACTTAAAAAAAAAAAAAAAAAAAAACCGGGGGTGGGGGGGCTGGTGGTATCACATCTCTCAGACTTCAAAGTACACTCCAAAGCAATTGTAATCACTGCTGTGTTACTGGAATACAGACCAATGGAACAGAATTAAGGTCCCAGGAATAAATCCACACTTATATGGTAAGTTAATCTATGAGAAAGAATCCAGGAGTACACAATGGAGAAAGGAAAGTCTCAACAAACAGTTTCGGAAAATTGGACAGCCATAGGATAATATTCAACATTTACAAAGAACTCATACAGCTTAAACAAAAGGAAAACTAAAAATCCCACCCCAAAATGACAGAATTGCTGGGTAAGCACTTCTCCAAAGATGTACTTATAATAAGCATATGAAAAAAATGCTCATCATGTAATCAGGGAAAAGCAAATCAAAACCACAATGAGATACAGCTCCATACCTGTGAGAATGACCCATTTCAAAAAGACCAGAACCAACAAATGTTGAATATGGAGAACATGGAACCTTATTTTCTGTAACCCTTCCAACCCCAGTGATTAAGAAAAATTATAGCATTATGAATACTTGGTGTTTATGGACACTTTCCTGAGGACTTATTCTGCCTTTATTATTTCATATATCTGCACTGTTCTGTTGATGCTTTTTATTACTCAGAAAAAATACATTATCTTTAATGACTCACTGAATCAGACATTTTAGGCAGAAGAGTAACAATTACATTTGTTTCAAAACATTGAAAGAATATAGTAAATAAAATTAAGCATTACCTAAAAATATAAATATCAATCTTGTAAAAATTTTGCAAAATCAGTCATTTTGTAACATAGCTCAAAGTAGAAAATTCCAGTGAAATTTCAGTTTTAATGTTAACTCTCTTTGAACTTTTACCATGCTAAATACTGATATATTTGTATATATATATCCTTTTTATATGTCTTCCAATATTAATTTGTAAAGTAATAAAAAAACTTACAAAGCACTTTTCAATAATTATGAAGATTCATACCGCTTTTATCCATAGGAAATAAAATAAGCTATATTTATGTTAGGTATTTTAAACCACAAATCAAAAACTATTTAGTGCTGTATATATACATCCAAAGCAAACTTTAGACTTACAAATAGATATTTATCCTATTGATTATTTTGTATCTATAGTTGTATTTTTACCAAGACATGAAATAGTTAGAAAATACCTAATTATCTCCCTAGTGTCTCTGGTATAGTTTAAATTACATGCAAATAGCAAATAATCCATTATACTGAAAAGGGATAGTTACATGTATTTCAATGGACAAAACCAGTTTAGTCATACAAACACCACTTTAACTTAGTTTTTGAAACTATCCTGACCTGATTATGGCTCTGGAGACCATAGGAAAAATCTTGCCTGTTTACCAAGGTTGATAGGAGGTAACTCCTGGCCAATTCCCTATGACAGAAAATGCTAATATTCTAACCAATCACTGTGAAGCACGAACAGCCTCTACCTCTCCACCACACAAGCTACTTTGTCATGACGCTCACTCCATGTTTGCAGTACTCCCGGTTTGCAAACTGTCTCTTTGGTGCATCAACGTTTACTGATTACTGTTTTGGTGATTCACTTTGTGAACATTTGACACATTTAAATGTAATAATCTTGCTCAACTAAACTTTAACCTGCTGTGTTATAAAGACATTTTCCTTTTCTCTACAGAACCAAGATAACAGACAGCTGTGACAAGTCTGATTAAAGATTCACCTACTCTAACTTATCCATGGGGAAGGCTTTATAAATAGTCATTCAGCACCCTAAGTTTTGGGGGATGCAACTAGTGTGGTCTGAAGAGACCCTGAAGTCTCAAAAAAGTACTTAGGAAAAACCCAGAGAAACTCAAGTACCGTAAGTCTCTATGACCCAGATGGCAGTCGACTAAGAGGGCTAAGCGGGAGCGAAGTGTGACACCACAGGCTGCGCAGACAAGAACACATGAAAATAGCAGAGAGGGCACCAAGGAGATGGGCTTTTCTGGCTCTGCCAGGAGAGCAGCAACGCCATCCTTTAGACCATCAGCCCTTAGACAGTATCATTCAGTTGTAAAGTCACAATTCAGATTGTTCAAGGAAATACTTACTTTTTCAGTTGTCTATTCATTTCAGCGTCCACAGCAACGAGGGGATGCGTGCTCCACTAGCTTCCAAAATATGTTTTTCGCTACTCTCAGAAGAAATTCAAAAGCAGGAACAGAGATGCGAGCTCCAGCTTGGGAGGAGCCACCCTGTTTTCCTGCCTCCCAAAAGCTATCCCAAGAACCCTTTAATAGTAACCTCGCTGAGTCCCAGCTGCAGCCACTCTGCAGACTCTTGGCGCCCAGGAACACCTGTGGGGTTTACGAAAGGGATTCTGGGCAGGAAAAGAGGCCGTGGTAAATGGGAAGAAGCAGCTAGAAGCACAAAAAGCTTATGACTGGATATTCATACTGCCCTGGAGGAATTTCATGAACTGTCAATTTCTTGTAAGAAGAGGTCTGCGACCTGGTAACCCTTCCCCAGGAGGCTTTCCCCCAAAATCAAAGGCAACCCTCCTGTGGCAACCTTGCTTTCTCTTCTGGGGAGATGTAAGGAAGATGTTTACTATAGGCAATCTTTATACAGGTGTGGGTAGTTGTAGGAAATCCACAAGTAACTCAGAAACTCACAACTAGTTAACACCTGATTCACTGTTTTTACTGTTTGGAAGGTAAACAAAGAAAGAAAATGAAAAAGTTAAACATAAAAACACAAACCTCAGATTTTGACTATATTTTTTTCTAATCCTGAAGGGAAAAGAAGAGATGCTTGCTGACTTCAAGAGAGATTCATGTAGAAAAGGTCACATTGGCAGAGATAGTAATGTTCTTATAGGGTAAAGAGCCATTCCAACATGATTCCTCAGAGGATCCAGAATATCTCCCTCCATCTTGTGTCGTTACTCACTAATGAGTGAACTTATTAGGAGGCCAGCAAACAAGGGAGACTATATTTAATTTAGGTCAGACTCCTGGGGTGCATAAGAAGTGAGAAAGGGGGCTCCCTGGTGGTGCAGTGGGTTAATCAACACACTATGAAGCAAACCACAGCCATTGCAGCAGGAGTTCCATCACTGCCGCTGGCAAGGGAGGGGACCCACATGCGCAGCAGACCTCTCCTGCCTCCCCCGCTGCTCCCCTCAGTGTGTTTCAGTCAGTCTGCTCCCCACTCTGTCTCTGTCGAATCATCTCACCTCCCATATCTCTGGCCTGTATCCCAGCTCTTGTATGCATATATAAATAAGTCTTTAAAAAAAAAAAGAAGAACGGTGATTAACAGGACAGAAGATATGTTATTCTGTTCTTTCCTATTCCAAGCTCACCTTTTCTTACATGAAGCAACTTTTTAAGTAGAATCATGATTTAATAGCATAAATCTGACTATTCTTATTTTTTAATCATCAAAGTAACATTGGTTTCAGGTGTATAGCATAATTCAACATCTGTACATACCACGATACCAATCAAAAACCTAATTTTCATCCAATGCCATATAATAGGCACCCTTTACTTAGTTCATTCACCCCCATTCATTTGGGGATTATGTCCTCATAATCAAAGTTTCCTGTTATTTTGTGTCATTTGTTCATTTTTTAAAAATAAGGTCACATGTATGGCATCTATTTTGACACCTGTGCATACTATATTATGATCACCACTGAAAATCTAATTTTTCCATCAATCACCATACAGTTATTCTTTTTACCCATTTGATAAACTGCCACTCCCTTCCCCTCTGGCAACCAATGTGTTGTTAATATCAAAGGGATTTTTGGTTTGTTCTTTTGCTTTATCTTACACATACAAATGAAATAACATGGTATTTATTCTCTTTCTGGTTTATTCACTTAGCATATTACCTGAAAGTCCATTCATGTTGTTGCAAAATTTCATTTTTTATAGCTGAGTAATATTCCACTGTGTATATATGTGTGTATATATATATGATATGTGAGGTATGTATCTATACATATGTATTTATCCACACATATACTGATGGGCACTTATGTTGTTTTCCTATCTTAGCTAATATAAATAGTGCTTCAGTGAACATAGGGGTGCAAATATTTTTCTAATTAGTGTGTTCATATATATTAAATACCAGATGGATATATGGTAGATTAAATATTAGATGGATATATGGTAATTCTTAACTTTTTGAGAAATTTTCATAATTTTTTCCATTATGACTAAAACCAATTCCAAACAATGTATAAGGGTTCCCTTTTTTCCTTTTCCATATTCTCAACATTCGTTTCTGGTCTTTTTGATAATAGCCATTCTAACTTGTGTGAGTTGATACTCATTGTGACTTTGCTTAGCATTTCCCTAAATAATAACTGATGATGAATATCTTTTCATGTGTATGAGTTACCATGTTTCCTGACTTCAAATGAGTCCACAAAACTATAGTAATCAAAAACAGTATGGTATTGGAATAAGAACAGACATATTTATCAATGAAGACAGAGAGATTAATGGAATTAATAGACCCACGTATATAGGAACAACTAATTTGTGACAAAGAGTCTGAAAGCATACATATGGAGAAAAGAAAATCTCTTCAATATGGTGCTGGGAGAATTGGAATTACATGTGAAAGAATACTACTTGACCACAATCTAACATCATACACAAAAATTAATTCAAAATGAATTAAAAACTTGAGTATAAGACCTGAAATTATGAACTACTTAGAAGAAAACAGACATTTTTTTTTTTCAACACCGATCTTAGAACTAAATTTGCGCGTGTGTCTCCAACAACCTAGAAAACAAGTCAAATAAAAAAATGAGACTAGGTCAAACTAAAAAGTTTCTGGGCAGCCCTACTAAATGGGAAAAGGTATTTACAAATCATAAATTTAAAAAGGGACTGAAGATATCAAAAGAATATAAACATGTCTTCATTTCTTCAAATCGTCTATTACAGTCAGAAGTGACCTCCTTGTTTCTCAAGTCTTTAAAAGGACTTTGTTCAGAACTGTGTGTTGTATAGTGACTGACTGGTACATAATATATGTGCAATAAATATGTGTCGAACAAATGAAACAGTAGTTTCCAGTGCCTATTAGCTAAACATTGCAGTGTATTTTTAAGCAATCTCCTTGACAGTAGCCTTAACCATCTTCAGTGTTTCATTTACATTTCTGCCAGCGTACATTTTCTCATTCATAAATCTGCTGGCACTTACCTGCTTAAAATGATTAAATGGTATTTTATAAGCTTTCAAACAAAGTAATTCCATTCATTGAACTCTTTTTTTTTATTTAATGTACACTCTGTGTTAAAGAATGAAAACCAGAAATGAGCTGAGAGACTCAAAGTATTTATATTGTACTGAGAACAAAAAAGAATGAAGAATACAGTTTAGTTAGCTGACTTAGAAGCACTGAGCAAGTGTACATGAACCCAGAGCAGAGGAAGACTTGAAAAAATACTTCCTAGAAGACAGAAGACAGAAGAATAAAAATGAGGGTAGAGAAGTGGGGCCATGTCCTACAGAAGCTGAAAAGTCACATTTATAATGACTTGACACCTTAGCTGTCCCGTTTATGGATCTTAGTGCCTCAGTCCTGATGTTTGTCCCATATTTTATGTCACATTATTTTCTCAATATGCATTCCCCTCTGTAAAGATAGCTGACTAATTAGTGTTCCCTAAATGCTGCAAGGGGACTCGTGCTTCTGGTCAGAATGAACTACTCTTTCATGCTGGTTTTGGAGACATGATTCTGTTTTTGGGGAGGGTTTCCTTTGCACATTCTATTCTCACTGTCCAACACAAACATATTTCTAAAAGCAAATTAACTTCTTACCTGAGTTTTCCAAAGAACAGTTCATGTTTTCCTAGACATTAGCAGCCTAATTAAAGGCAGTGATTTGAAGATGGAAATGCCTACATTCTCTTCTCATTAGCTTACAGTGTTAACAGCCACTGGAATACATAGAACTCCTTAAGGGACATTTGTGATTCACCAAGTTGTTCTTCTGGGTTTTAAAAGATAAAGGGGGGCCTCCCTGGTGGCACAGTGGGTTAAGCAACGCACTATGAAGCAAACCGCAGCCACTGCAGCACAAGTTCGATCCCTGCTGCCAGCCAGGGAGGGGACCCACATGGCTAGCAGACCTCTCCTGCTGTGCCCACTGCTCCCCTCAGCAGTGTACTTCTGTTGATCTGCCTGTTCTGCTCCCACTCTCTGTGGTGAATCCTCTCACCCTCCACACCTCTGGCCTGTACCCCAGTGTTTGTATGCATAAATAAATAAATCTTTAAAACAAAAAAGATAAAGGGCAACTTTTCAATTACTCTGGGTAAACTAAACAAGCCAAATATTAACTTCAAACTTATCTAATAGAGACAATTTACTCCAAAGTACAGTGAACAGCAATATTTGTCAAACGAAACATGCAGAGAATATTTGACCTTTAATTATAAATATATCATTATTTATATGATCAGCTTATTGACTATTTAACCTCTGCGTCACTGTAGATAACACAATATTTACTCTTCACAATGAGCGCTAATATGATCATATATAGTTGAAAAGCACATATCAAAAAACCTAACTGAAATCTTTTCCAAAATTTTCTTCCTATAAGTTATACTCTGGTGTCAAATAAGACCAAAAGTAAAAATATAGAGACTATTAATTGGTATTGCTCTATGAATGCAAAAGTTCATAATAATTATCATACAAAATTTTAAAATCTCAATGAAATGCACAATAGCTTAAATGTAGATACTTTACATATTGATGAGTATAAAATAAAGATACATTAATAAAGCAAAATTCAACAGTATTCAAATTATAGAAATCAAATATATCACTTTTGACTTTTAAGACTATCTAACCAAATACTTCTAGGAACTTAAAGTCAATGCTAATGATTTAGCTATTGATTTGAAAATGGATATATAAATACAAATGTACTGTATATTTTTTATTAGCATTTTCCTTTTGGCAAGTTAATGGGAATTTATCAAATTGATTACAACAAGCCCTGCTAAGAATATTAACTCATATTATGATGCAACTAATTATTATTATATGGATTCAAAGTCATCAAGAAACAAATCATACAGACTGTTACTTGGAATAACACTTTTTTGCCTTCAAGGGATAATTTAATTCTGTGCCAGTACAGCAAAAGATATCACTTGACATTTTTCTTCAAAATAAATCAACCCAACCATACGTTACTATAAATTATATGATTATACTTAATAATCCAATATCATTAAATCCAACTTAACATTTTCCTTATTGATGACTCATAACAATATTCTGTTGACTACAAAGACTTGCTTAAAAGAAAGTGGTTGTTAATGATCTGTGACTCTTGATGAATTGTAAGTCCTCTAGGCATTTGGATTGGTGAGAGATTTCTTGTTTGACTTGATATTCTGAAGGTTCTATATAAAAATAAAAGTAAAAGTTAACAATGTGCCATTTTAGAAAATTTACATATGCTTGTTTGTGCTGATATATTTGTGGTGTATTCTGATAGAGAAGGAAAAACAATGAAGATTCTGAATGTAAAATCCCAGTAGTAGACTATACAATCATCTTTCTAATAAATATCATGCATTTAAATTTGATTTACATGTGACTTTCCAAAAAAGTACTTTCTTTCTCAAATACTTAAGTGTTGAATTTTCATTTTCCTTGCCAATTTCTCTGAAGATTTAGAGATTTTTAAATTTAGCATACTATAAAAAATGCAAACAATTTCATTTTTCTTGCAGGAAGGTATTCACATAGATTAGACTCATCACCAAATGAATAGCAACCAGCCTTCTTTCATTAAAGAGGAATTATTATTTATCTTCAAGTGGGGTAAACAAATCTTTGTTGTTGATGATGCTTTTGTTGTGTTCTCTGCATGATGGCTTTTACTAACCTTGGGTCTGCTCTTTCAGATTATAGGTAATGACTTATTTTAAGTTACATAGAAAATAATTTGTAACCAAATGCGATATGCTCAATAGATTTGCTTTAAAATACATATGAAAGTAAATCAACATTTTTGTCTAAAACATGCACAACTGCCATCCAGTAAAGGAACATGCCTTTATCTGCAGGTGAGAAAGGAGATTAATTTACAGATAACACACAGGGAATTTTGAGAAGCCAACACCTTATTTATCTGTGTGTGGCATAACAGTAACCTGTAAATACTCATGGGCCTGTGTAACAGATGTGAACTTTTTACATTATGTATGTGGCTAAGAAATAAAGGTTGAGAATATGATTTTTGTAGTTTAGAAAACAGTTTGTACTCTGAAATAAAGCCTGTGATGGAATACATAGGGAGAACTAATAACCAAACATTGCTTTCAAAAAAATTTAAACCAAATAAAGGGATAGTTAATAAATTCCAAATGCTATTTTTGCCTTTAGAAGCTGACTCTAAATTACTTCAGTCCATTTTAAACCAATCTCTTGGAACCCAAGAAAATTCTTACACAAACATAACCTTTAAGATCTCGGAGAAGAGCAATTTGTTTTGATGATGATATTGGTAAAGATCGAATTGAATATTTAAAGGGGTTGGATCTGACAAGTAGATATACAGCAAGTACTTAAATAATGCCTTTTCATTATAACTTTGATGAGGAAAAAAATAATTGATTCCTGTCAGGGGCCACTGTCTGTGTGGAATTTAAACATTCTGCCTAAGTCTACATGGGTTTCTCCATGCATCCTGTCCTGAGCTGCTGCCCAGCTCACAGCCTGAATTGTCAAAGTGGGCTCAGGCCACCTGTAACTCTGAACTGGGATAAGTAGTTGGAAAATAAGAGAATGATGAATGAATGGCAATTGTATTTTAATATTTGAAGTCTTTTGACCTCTTTATTTACCAATTTGGTGGTATTTTGTAACCCAAAATATGTCATTAGGAAATTAACTCTTGTTTCTATCAATTAGCCTATGGTAAAAATTGTTTTCATTAAATATCCTTCCATTTAAAGTCACAGTTTCCAAGAACCTATTGACAATGTTAAATGAGGACTTAACTGTAGTCATGTGGCATTGAACTTAAAAATAATAAATCTGACTGTCCTTAGGCAGAGATATACATTTATCATGTGCCAGACTCCTTGATGTCACAATTCACTGCTCCATTTGTCTTTTTTCTTTGATTATGTTAACATATTTTTTTATTTATTTTTAAGTTGGAAAGTCATTTTATCTGACTGGTTGTCAAGACCCTTAAGATTAAGATTTCTAGAGGAACACTACATATACATGCATTGTATAGTTTAATGAGTCTTCCTCTCTGAGTATGGCTGATTCTTACTGATGAATAGATGGTATGTATATGTACATATATATTATACAGGTTAACATGGATTATAAGTGCATATATGTATTTAAACATATATATTTATTAGCATTTGTGACACTCAAATCATACACAAACACCCAAATATGTATGATGCATAAGCAAATGAACGTCATTGATACTTAAATATGTTAAAAGAGGTTTTTCTTTTAATTAAAAGTAAACCAATCACAGCATTTTATCTCTATTTAAAAATGTTAAATAAGTGGAAAAATTTTAACTCTAGATATTTAGAATCTAGAGATCATTTAATCTAATGGTAAGTCATGTGACTCTAGAGCATTACTGTACTCCAGCAACGAAGGTAGCCAAAGAAAAAGATTTCAAGAATGAATTAATGTAAGGAAGTAGTAATACATCTTCTAAAGGATCCTGTGAGATCTCATTAAAGATCGCTTAATAATTGCATATTAAAATATGAATAAAAGCCATTAGAATACAAAGAATTAGAGTGAGTCTTTGGGAAACTGTAAACTGTCTGAAATACACAACAGGTCCGATATGTAAATGATAAGAATAAGGAAGGTAGCAAAGTTCAACTGGATCTTGTAGAAAAATATGGAAAAAGATTAATACATTTAATTACAGCATAGAAGGATGGGGGGAGGGGACCATGCACACTTACTTGCAAAGTGCAATATAAAAAATAGATATACCATCACATTTCCCTGATATATGAAGACAGAGTAATGTTTGCATGAACCTGTCTCACATGAAAGTTGGTTTTGTAATCTCTACCTTTGTGAAATGTGCTTTAACATGGCTGATGCCCTTCTAGCCCTTCCTTTCTGAGTTGTATCCAGTTACCTCAGTTTGAGCATAACCCAAAGAAGGATTCCACAGGTGACTGCCATGCACAAGACAGCATAGATGATTTCTCCTAGAAGCAAAAGATTTTTTTAAAAATCATTGCACTATTAGTGAGAATAAATCATATCAACTTTATAGAGGACTGACTTTTAACTGACCATTGAAGAAGGAATGAAATCCGCTTAGAGTGGTTTCCTTTGCATGTTTTCTTTTAGACAGCATAAAGCTGTTGACACTAGGCAGGGTCAGATGATCTGAAAGAAAATATTGAAAATAAGATTGTAAATTAAGTATTTAAAGACCATGCATTAATTTTATCCAATGAGCTACTACTTCATAGGGCAACAATCTACATCTAGGATACTATTTAAATAAAATCTGATAGATTAGGGTAAAAGTAAACATTTTTCTTACATTCTAATATGTTTATTTTTGATCAGATAATTTTTCTTATAGAAACTGGTTTTTTTCCTTGAATTATAGGAAAAAACATATTTATAAGAAAGCCCATCGTACCTTATGTACATAATAGAGACTAGGGAATAAATGACAGTATCTTTAGGGTACTCACTGGGATACTGAAAAAAAAATTCCTTATTTACAAGATTGATAGTTTTACTATGCTTTTAAACCATGTCTCATTTCCTTAAGACCCTCTATATATTGTTAAAGATGTATTTATTCATTTTTGCATAGAACTGGGGTGCAGGCCAGAGATGCAGGAGGTGTGTATGAGAAATATGATTCACCAGAGAAGAATGGGAAACAGAACAGGTGGATCTAGTGAAATATACTTCTGAGGGGAGCAGCAGGCAAAACAGGAGAGGTCTGCTGTGCCATGTGGGTCGGTTAGCTCCGTGGCTGAGGATTGAACTCATGTGGCGCTGGTTGGTGATAGCTTGATATTGCTGAGACTTAACCACTTGTGCCACCAGGGTGACCTCTGAAAAACTAGGTTCAAGTTTCCCAGTGCTTCAGGTACCAGATTGTGTGTCCCTCCCCTGGGCAAACTCCTCAGCCAAAACACTTGTCTCTTGGCAGCCTCAACATCTAGACTATGGTTGAGTAATAGATGTAGGCCTAAAGGATGAGTATAGTTGAGACAGTTTATAGCTGCTTTTGGAACACAGAGCCTTACCCTAGAGCATTTGCTTTTGATACAGGTACTTTAAACTCTGGCGAATGACAAGCTCTCATTGTTGTTCTGGTTTGGGCCCTGGTTGGGGGGTGAGGCAGGTGTTTTGCATAGCACAGTCACAGGCTACAAATAATAGTGTCTTCCAGGAAGAGACAAATGTTTGGGCTCCAAATGTTCTAATTTGAGAGGTACAGGCTCAAGGTGGTAATGACCACTGTGCAGTGATGTTCCTATAGTTTACCAGTGGTGTACTCCCTTCTCCACCATAGTGTCCATCATTAAACTCCCCAATGTGGGCATATGCTCGTATTCAGTTAACAACAGCAGAGGACTCAGCACAGCAGTCGTCCCTCCCTCTAATGGGTTCTACTGCTCCAAAATCCCTCTAAAAAGTTAATTACAGTTTTTCCTACCTCTTTCCATTATGCCACTAATGTATGCAAGGTTTGTTGCCATTGTTTAGCTGGAATTTAGTTGTGAATATACAGAGGAGATGAGCTAACACCTTTATTCTGATGTCATCTTGTATTCCTACTTTAAGTGACTTTTTATCGATAACTCTGAAAAGAGATTACTCCTAATTTTGACTCAGTTCAACACAACTATGAAGTCAGTCATACTCATAGCCCAATAACCAGTTTCTTTGATGAGGATGATTTTGGTGGGTTTGAAACATAAAAGTGAAAAGTGAAACTGTGATAAACCTTTCACTTTAGAGAGACTTTGCTGTCCTCTCTTAAAGGTAGCTTGGACATTTTGAGACCTGCAAATCTAAGCCCCAGTAGACACATATTTTATAGATATGAGTGTATGAAATATTGGGATGACATGTAGTGACAATAGACTCTGCAGGAAGAAAGATGACTATGACCAACAGTTGCTGCGTTTCAGAAGTCAATTCCTTGCAAGTCAGTGTTTGAGGTTTATATTAGGAATAATCAGCAGAAAGTACAGCAGAAAGCACTTTGTTACTGTCTCAGATTAGTAACAAAGCTCTCAAAGGAACCAGGAGAAACAGCCTAATATAAAAGTTAGAAAAGTAACTAAGGACTTTGTCTTTAGAAAAGCCATCCTCAAGGAGTCTGAACTCTAATGCAGCCAAGACACTTTTTTGCGTGAGATTTTTTTAAATCCCCAGCTCATATATTGGGTTATCAAATATTTATAGAAGTTTTACCTTCTTTGGAACTTAGGAAAAATCAACCTCTTCTGAACATAAAAGTAATACAGGAAGAGCTTGTGAATTTTTTTCTCTTTTACGATTATAAAATTTGTTATTCACTATAAAGTTGGAATGGAAAAATTGAGTTATTTCAAATAATACCATTTTTATAATAGTGGTCCTTGGAAGAATTCATTTTAATCAAATTTAAGATATCGGTTTCTAGTGGAATAAATGATCACAATAAAATTTCATATTTAAGTCAACTAAGAATAAGTAGGATAACTTGTTCCTTTTAAAATTCTGTCATTTTGTAACCTTCTAGACAGATTCAAGATATTAATATGAATACATGTAAATATATAGTATCTTCACTGATTATTTAAATAACGCTATAGCTTTCTTCTGTGAAATTCTATTCCTAAGTACATTTTCTCTAGTTACCACAATTAATCTTTGCATAAGAACAAAGTTATTATTTTGACAAATACGGTTATCTTTTAGACAAATATGGTTATCTTTTAGGTATATAACTGGCTAAAGTAATTGTTAAATATTCACCTAGCCTTTCCTCCCTCCCCCCCAAAAAATGATCTTATTCACTAAATTTCACTCATATGGAATTCATTAACAAAGTTATAATAGATCAATGACAGAAATGTTAGCTAATGATCCCAGTGAAAATTTTAATGTGTCTAGCAATCACTCTACAATCTTAAATATTGCACCCAAGGAGGATACCAAATATCAGTTAGAGAAATTAATGTCATAGAGGGTTTCTTGGCTACTGAAGCCCATTGGAGTTTCTTCCCCACCTTTTATAAACAATGAGGTTTATAGTATTTTATAACTATGCAATTAAAGTCTGCAGAGTTAATAACCAGCCTCAGTCCCACACCATCTGCTATATTTATAGATAAACACTGTCAGTGACTTGTTTATGTTAACTCATACACCAGAGGATTTAAACACTCGTACAAGCTATATTAAAAATCCCTGTACACTTTATGTGGAATCAAGATTAATTACCATCTTATATTAAGAACAAATTTAAATACTATTCCACAAATGAGCACCAGAGATGTGATCATTTGTATTTTTTTTCTTCCAAAATACTTGTGTAGAACTGACTGAGAGCTGATGGATACTACAACTCTATTTGTATAATTTATATGAAATGGTAAATGCATTGTAAAAAATGTTGCTGATCAAATACAAAATAATGACAAATAGAGCAGAGTGCTTGGAATAGAAATAAGGCATTGAAGATTTCAAATTAATAAATCTTCAATTAAAATTTTAATTAAAGCTTAACTCAGAAGAATCAGCTTGGAAAGAAAAATTATAATGAAGTAAACATCTTCATAGATTTAAAAACATATTTTATAGCTTTTAAACCTAATTCATTATATGCATAGATAAAATTGTATTATCTTCTTTTATTAAAAAAATGAATGCCAATATCATGTGAATATCTTAATGAGAATGAAAATTCAAGGATAACCTATTTGCTTATCAAAGGTTGGTGCTATTTACCAGATTTAGTACATTAAAAATCTTAATTTGGTTAATACTGTCTCATCTGAAGATATACAAATTCCCAATCTGGAAATGAGTTTTGAATTATTTCACCTAATGATTAGTGGTGAGATTCCAGATATTCAGAACTCTTTAGCATCAGTGCATGAATGCTTCCTTCTAAAACAGACCTAAGGTTACATTGCTATTGGGAAGAAAGAAAAATATGTGAGCATCTCTAAATTTGAAACAAATAATACAGTAGTAATATGAAGGTACAAACACATGTAACAAGAAAAAAAACCAGGGTATAAACACAAGTAACCTCACTGCTAAAACATGTTGCAAAAATTAAACTAAATAATGACTTGCTGGAATAATCATATCATGCACCGGAAAGGGATATTCATTTACTTAGTTAACAGTTGGTAAATTGTGAGTGTGTTACTTACAGCAGAATCTCCTACTAATTATATAGAAAAGACACCTTATGAAGATCACGAAACACAGCAGCGCGAGTTCCATACCCCGCTAGAGTGGGGACCCACATGGTGCAGCAGAACTCTCCTGCCTTGCCAACGGCTCCCCTCAGAAGTGCATTTCAGTCAGTCTGCCTGTTCTGCTCCCCACTGTCTCAGGTGAATTTTCTCACCTCCCATGAACCTGGCCTGTACCCCAGCTCTTGTATGCATAAATCAATAAATCTTAAAAAAAAATCATGTAAAACATTTTCAGTATTTCTTATTGTATTAGAAAATTGAACTAAAAAAAAAAGCCAGGAACAAGTTGTATATAGAGAATTGTTCAAAAAGAAGCATTTAAAAGTAGTAGCTGCTTGCAAATGTTCATGTCCATAGGTTTCTGTTGCTGAAATTCACAACAGGAAATGAAACACAAAATTTGATGACCAAACTATCTGAAAGGCCTTACATATACCTGTAGGATATTTTGTTTTTCATACACTTTAAAGTATGTTCATTAATTTCAGTGTAATCAATTAATCAACCAACTTTAAATTTGACATTTAACAGAAATATTAAAAAAGTGAATGCTACAATTTTCAAGGTGGTTATATGAGACGAAGATATCAATAGGAGTATTTTCTGTTTTTACAGATGCATAGTTAGTTTTCCAGAGTATTTACTAGGCAAAGTGCATACAAAGAACAATTCACAAAAGACCAGTGTGACTATTTAAAATCAGACTATTTATTACTATGGTTGCTATAGTCTATGTCTATTTCAACATAACCTGAGTCTTAGATGAAAATTTAAAGTAACCCCACTGTTAAAAATCTGTCCATTTCTAGAATGATTTTAATAGAAAAAAATAAGCTTCCAAAATTGAATAGTAATTTTTTACCTTGAATTATATTATATAGGCACTGAGTACATATAGTAAGATAAATGTAAGATAAAATCTGTACTACAATTTATCAGTTTCATAAGTTTTCATATGTGATGGCCTTAATGTACAGTATATTTTAAATGATAAAATATCTGTGATAACAATGTGCACCATATAGTTTTCTATATATCTCAATTTATAACTGAATTATTCACTAATGTCAGTCCTTTTGAAAATGTGTAAGACTTTACCAGAATGGCTTACACAAATTTTTCAAAGGGTGATTGAAAACATAAGGTAAAGAGGATTGGGGAAAATAATAAAGACACTGGAGAGATTTCATGTCCTTTGGAATAATGAGGTGGTTCTGAAAGTTGTGTAAGTTATTGAGTTTTAAAGGGGGAAAAGTATGTAATTGCAGATCTCTTCCCTACACACACATTTGCAAATCTTTAAGTGAAAGTTGAATATAGGGCCTTCCTGGTGGTGCTGGGGTTAAAGTCTCAGCTATCAAGCTATTGCCACTCACTGCAGTATGAGTTGATCCCCAGCCAGGGAGTTAACCCACATGCCCATATCTCTCCTGGCTTGCTCACTGCTCCTCTCAGTGGTGTATTTCAGTGGATCCACCTATCTACCTGTTTTGCTCCCCATTCTATCTCTGGTGAATCTTCTCACTCTACTTCACTACCCCCCACACATCCCTCTGGCTTATACCCCAGTTCTTTTTTTTTTTAAAGATTTTATTTATTTATGCATACAAGCACTGGGGTACAGGCCAGAGGTGTGGGGGGTGAGAGGATTCACCACAGAGAGCGGGGAGCAGAACAGGCAGATCAACAGAATTACACTGCTGAGGGAAGCAGCGGGCACAGCAGGAGAGGTCTGCCGCGCCATGTGGGTCCCCTCCCCGGCTGGCAGCAGGGATCGAACTTGTGCTGCAGTGGCTGCGGTCTGCTTCATAGTGCATTGCTTAACCTGCTGCGCCACCAGGGAGGCCCATACCCCAGTTCTTATATGCATAAAGAAATAAAAATAAATCGATCTATCTATATCTATATATACACGTACACATAGTTACTGCCCCTTAGCAATCATTCTGAGAAATTATTTAATTCGTAAGGAAATATGGTTATTGCAATGCCATGCACATGCAACTATCTACAACCACTAAGTATATATTAGCAATGTCCACATTTGAAATAACACATCTATAGCTAAGTAGAGACACATATTTTGTAATATGTGATTATATAATTGTTAGTGCTTTCTTCCCTTTAACTGATATTAGTCAAGGGTTTTCATAGAAATCATATATTTGTCCCACATTATCATTTCTCAAAATGTAAATTCAACATCCCAGTTGCAATGCATATGGCTACCCACTTAACAAAAATGTGTAATGGGGCCTCCCTGGTGACACAGTGGGTTAAGTAATGCACTATGAAGCAAAAAGCAGCCACTGCAGCATGAGTTCAATTCCTACCCCCTGGCCAGGGGTGTGACCCACATGGCACAGCAGACCTCTCCTGCAGCGCCCACTGTTCCCCTCAGCAGTGTGCTTCAGTCAATCTACCTGTTCTGTTCCCTGCTCTGTCTCTGGTGAATCCTCTCACTTCCTGTGACTGTGGCCTGTGCCCAGATGTTGTATACATAAATAAATAAAATCTTGTAAAAAAAAGATGTGTAATGATCTATTTTGCCTGTTTACTAGTTCTGTTATTTTTCTTTCGAAAGAGCCAAGAGTAACTAGTCATTGGGTTAGAAGGTATCTAAGAGCAAACAATTTTGAGAATTTCTCTCAATTTCAGTTTTCTCATTTGAAAATGAGTTTAGCAGTACTCATTTTTTGAGGATGAAAGTAAAAATTAAAGCTGATATTAAGATGATAGTTTTTGAGGACTTCCATGAGAACTAATGCATAATTTTAGGGAGAAATAGAAGGGAAAACAAAGAGTTAGGATTTTTTTTTTGATGGTACTTTTTCTCCTTTCTTTCCTCCCTCTTTTACTTTCTATCTTTTCAAAGATCTTTCTGAGCCAGTTTTTTAAGATAGAACCCTCTGTCGTTTCCTATTCCAGAAACCTGGTTTCAGATGGACATTCCAGCATTTGTTGGAAGAGGTTCATCATTTTAAACCATTTTCCATCAGACATTAGTTTTGCAGAATACTTTTAGGTATCAGGCACATAAAAGGTCCCCAAATTAAATGACTTCAAAATTCTAGATTAAACAAATCAAAATAAAATATGTACTCTTTTTGCTGCGTTTTTTCATTTTTTACTATAAGAGAAGTATATGTTTTAAATTATTTTCTCTGTGGGATATACCTAGAAAAGTTTTACAATAAACCTTGGAAAACAAGGGTATGTGAGTTTGATAGGCAAATATTTATAAATTTTGGGCTGGCAAAAGATGCTTATTAAGAATTCTTATTTTTGCTTAGTCAATACAAAGGCAGAGAATACCATACTGGTATTCTTTAATATTTTGTTGCCATGAATGTAGGTCCTAATTTATGATTATTTCCTCTCTTAAACAGATATACACACAACACCTGGCATAACAATTTCTCTTGTTGGGAGTCAAACTAATTTTTCACCCTGTGGTTGGGGAGATTCTTGACCTCCCAAATGCTACTCCTATTGCCCCTTGGAGAGGCTGGTGTGATGCAACATTAATTCCACATTTGCTGCCAGATAACCTGCCATTCTTTACTTTCTCAGCAGTTTCTCTTGGGAGATGGGGAATTTAGAATCTGTCCTCTACCCATTCCAGGAGAGCCAGAAAGAGTTCATGGGTCATTTATACCTAGTCACCTATAAATGTTCATACCATATAGAAGAAACCATCATATTCAGACCTAAGTAGAGATTTACCAATTATGTAATTACTTTCTACTTCAAACCTTCACCACTGGATCATAGACAGTATTGTCTCAATAAAAAAAAATACAATTTTTAAAAACTCACAAAGCTAGTACTATGGCAATCAATATGAGGATATATTGTCTGGATGATATGTGACCACACTTCCATGAATTTCTCAATCTATATTCAGATAGGAAGAATCACATAAATAAGTGAGATAGGAATCAACAAGTGACAACTAGAGGAGAGGTACACATTTGAAGACTGATTTGTATTCTGGATGTTTGTATAAATCAGATGAAAAAGTTTAGATTGGGAAGGATGAAAGCAAGAGCAAAGGAATACAATAGATGTTTTCTACACAGAAATAACACAATCAAGGCACCATTGGAGACTTAGTCTAATCATGGTGAGTAGGTTGATATGGCTGGGAGATCTAACAAGGATATTCTAGGAGCAACTTAGGCATGATAAGGTGAAAATAAAAATAAGCAGTAAGAGCTAAAGCAAAGAAAAAAGCATAGCAATGCATTGAAGACAGGGATTTTTATTGGAAGGCAGAATGATGCAGAGTACAGTGGCACAGGAATTAGAATCAGACATGGATTAAAACATAGTCTGCCTTACCCTGGTTCTTTCATTTTAGTCAACTTAGTGAGAATTTCCACCCTGATCTTTAAAATGGAATACTGCCATGAAATTTATAGCTAAAAATTAAATATAGGAAGAGAGTTTGAAACCATGTTTAATGTTTAACAAATGCTTGGTAAATTCTGTCTTTAAAAATGTGTAATTTAGAGTTTTAGTTGACATTGAAAATAAAGCTGTCAAGTCAAAGATAACTCTTAGGTTCTTGAGATCACTTGATATTTTAAAATAGTGTTAGTGTGAACGATGAAAGAAGAATAAAGAGAATAATACTTGTTTCCTACTTTTCAACTTGACTGTACAGAGACAAGAACAATGGTTCTGAAATGAGAAGGTTTTCAAATACAATCTTATTTGAGTCATCTACTATCTTCAGTAGCCTAATCTAATCTCATTTAGTCTCATAATTGTCATATATATAAAGTTAATGGAGACAAATCATATCATATTACACAAGGATTAATTCCTCTTTCACTGTAAATGATTGCACAGCCATTGCCTATTGCTATGGACTCAACATCACTTTCTGCAGAACAGAATGTTTACTTCCCTAACAGTGGCCTTAAATTTGACTTGAGTTAGTAAAAAAGCTGAACATATTCAAGAATAAGCTTAAGATGAGTTCTATTCAAGAATAAGCTTGAGTGATTCTGTTGTTTTGTCTCTGCCATGAGATGACATGTTGCAAATCATGACTATGTCTTTAGCTTAGGTCCAGAAATGAGAAGTAGAATTTTAATAGTCTATCCTCAGTGGCTTGCATGTAGCATGATTAGAAATCAACCTCTGTTTTTGTAAGTCAGTGATGTATGAAGATTATACATAACTGCATAATTCAGCAAAATCTAATTTATGCATAATGATATATAAAAATGAAAACTGTTGACAAATAGTGGGTGTTTAATAAGTATTAGTTCTTTTCTTTCTCATCTCTATCAGTTAGATTGTAGATAGAGGGACAAGAAAAAAATTAAGAAAAAGGAAAATGGAAAAGAGTGGTCTTGGAGGAAGGTGGAAGAGTACTAATTATTTATCATGCACCAGTACTAGATTCAAGTTCATTTCATTCTCAAAAATGTATAAGATGCAACATCATTATCTCTTTTGGGATTTAAATTATACCCCAATCAATTAGGGCCAGATTATTTTTATTCATAAATGACTTCAGTTTGTATTATCATACAAGATGAATTTTCCAGCTGTTTTGTCACTTTAAATAAAACTACAAAGACATACTGAAAATTGGAAATAAAAATAAGCTACTAATAAAAGTAGACAGTAGAGTGTAGTGAGGAATAGGATAGCAATGTGGAAAGAAGCCAGACTTTAGTTTGGCTTCAGGCCACAGATTCAAGTCCCTCTTCAAAAATTCACTAAATATATGACCTGGAATATATTTTTTCAAAAACTCTTTTGTGCCCCACTTTCCAATTCTATTAAATGAGGATAATTGGCTTTATGTGGCTTATTGTGAGGATTAAATGAGACATAACATATAAAGTATCTTGAAGAGGGTAGAAATAAAATAGAAGTCATAATCTTTTCACTAGAAAAGTATGTTTTAATTTTGATTGCATGTAAGTATTAAGCATGGAACATTTAAAATTAAATATCCTTAGGTCTCATAATTATAACTTTTGATTTAATAGGTTAAAGGAGATGTGGGTTATACTAGATATTCATACTCTCAGAAAGCTCTAACATACTTACAATACACACTCAGGATGAGTAACCATTGGTAGAGCATGATCATGGAGATGAAAGAAAGAAATCAGATGCTAAATAGCTTTATGTTAGACTATGGAATAGAAGTACTTATGAGAAAGAGACAGGAAGAGGTTGGGGAGTTCTGTTCAATAGATAAAAGCTTTAGAAAAATCAGCTATTGGTGAAGGAAAAAATAGGAAATAGTAATTACTAGGCCAGTTTTATCAATTTAAGAAAAAATTAATTGGATTAGTAAGAGATGTTACCACCTCCAAAGTTCCCTTTAAGTTTCCTGGAAGTGTTAAAGAACAAAATCAATTAAAAGCAACAATATTTCCATGGTAGGGGAGGGGAGTAAGAATGGAAGTCTGGGTAAAAGAACAGTGAGTGAAATTGACTGGGGGGAAGCAGCCACAACATAGGAGTGTTGGAAGGAGCTTTCAGGGTTGCAGCCATATGTGTAGTGTGCACTTTCAATGTAATAACTACCATATGTACTTTAAACAAAATATCATTGTAAGTTTTAGGCTGTTGTACTCTGAAGAGTGTGTGAATAGGGATGTAGGTACTGAATCATTGCTGGCCTGGAATCTTAAAACATCAACAGCAGCATCTTCCTACACAGACCCAGTGACACACAGCAGTGCATCACAAGATAAAAGTCCTGCAATCAGATTTACTTGGCTCTCCTCCTTTCGAATTGCCTTGACTCCCAACTAGCATAGCCATACAACCAGGAACTATTAGGCTCTGGCTTCTTTTCGCAGTTGGGCTGTTTTGGAAATCTCTATCAGTTGGTTAATGTGAACACCTGGAGGTGGTACTAATGCTGTAGTAAAACATCAGACGCAGAATTCTGACAAGTTCTAGCATAATGGGAGTTGGGAATGCCTCAGTGGCAACAAAAAGAGGACATCCCACCCTAAGCCAAAAGCCCATGGAAAGGAAAGGCACAATGGGGAATAGTCTCTGTCACAGAAACAGACTTAAGTTACATCAGCAAGCATTCTCATCATGCCACTAAGTGGCTTTCTTCTATTTCTTATTCTTTTATCTAGTTGGAAACTACTTTGATTTATAACAAAAGTCCCAAATAATTTCTTTCCAAAAAGCATTGGCTAAGAACAATAAAAATTATTATCGTGGGTACACCCACAGTTCACCACCATAGTTCATTATGCTCCCTCCCCGCTTTGTTCTTGCTTCTTCCCCTCTGGCTGCCTTGGTTCAATAGTGAGCTTTCTGGGTTAAGTTTTTAAGTTTGTCTTTTTGTGACCCTAGGTTAGTTCCTCTGATTTCTACCTATAAATGACACCAGTCAGTATTTGTCTTTCTCCTTCTGACTTATTTCACTCAGCATAATTCCTTTCTTTTTGCCACAAGAGGCATAAGTTTCTTTTTTGATTGCTGAGTAGTATTCCATCATGTGTATGTATGTATATGCGTGTATATATACCATATCATTTTAATACAGTAATACATTTTGGGGAGTTAGGTTGTTTCCATTGTGTGGCTATTATGAACAGTGCTGCAATGAACATGGGAGTGCAGGTTTTCCTTCAAATTAGTATTTTTGAGTTCTCCGGGTAGTATCTATGAGTGGAATTGCTAGGTCCTACAGCAGATCCATTTTTAATCTTTTGAGGAATTTCCATACTGTTTTCTTCAAGGGCTAGACTAGTCTATATACACCAGAAGAGGGGATTCTATACTCCCAAAACATAGACAACATATTGATGACTATAGCACCATTACCTCCATTAAAAATATATTAAACAAAACCAGAACATTCTAGATATGGATGGATGGAATCACAATGTGAGCATACTTAATGCCACTGAATTGAAATGTAAACACTGTTAAAATGGTAAATTCAATGTTATATATATTTTATCACAATAAAAAATATTTAACTAAATCACTGAGAAAAATAAAAACTATCTATGCCCATTCTCACAATTACAAGATATCAAATATTATAACATTCTTGCAATTTAGCATTTGAGATAATATTTACTAATTTTTGCCATGCTGTTAAGGGTTTTCTTAAACCCATGAAGAAAACTCTAGATTATTTGAGAAAATTACACTAAAAGAAGATGAACAATTGTCATTATCAATAGATTTGAAACAATTTTCTTTTTCTTGCACACCAAACTCATCTAAGGGATAGTTCTACATCTGAATACCAAACCACTGATTTTTTTCAAAGCAGTCCACCTTTAAGATGATATCCCAGCATGTAGGTGCCAGGGCAGTAACTATTAAGTGCCCACATATGGTGTTTTATGGGAATACATCTGATGCTATTATACTGTTGTCACAAGAATACTTGGCTCTTTAAGGCAGGAATACACATGCTCATAATAAATGATTTTTATGACTTCACATACACAATCATGATGCACAGAAAGTATAAAGGAAAGACTGCTTATTTTATGCAGCTTTGGCACTAACTTCATTCCCAATTATAGGCAACAAGGGAATTGTATGAAGCCAATGAAAGCATAAGGGTGGAAAATGGAAAAGATAACACTATGCTTTCACATACTGAAGCCTGTTATTGTTCAATTTGTAACAGTATTGTTTTGTTGTTTTATTCCCTACCATGATCTTAAATGCTCCCTCCTTCTCTAGTAATGCCAAAATGTGAGTTGTCCCACTCATCAATGGCAACTCTTTAATCTTTCTTTTTTGGCTCAGGGCAAACAACAAGGTAGTCATTGATGATTCATACCATCTTTCATGTTCAGTGGCAGACTTTTTCCCCTCCCTTAACTACACCTAAGTCTTTTTGGGTATAGTTGGGAGAAAGTGAAGGTAGGAGACAGCTGTCTTGTTGTTTCTACTGAGAGCTGTACTTCAATATTTCCAGATTACAGCCGTGTGAAGCATTTGCTGCAAAATAGAATGCCAAGCCAAATTTGCTGGGTTTCAGGTCTGCAGACAAAATTTAAACCAGCTGGATTTTATTGGGAACTTTTGTGTGCATGTAACCTAGCAATGAAACTGAAACCGACGTTTGTCTCCACTGGAATAGGCTACATCTTTAGGGGCTATATTCAGTATCTGTTCCCTTGAGGGGAAGGTCCAAAGAAAAATCTGACATATTAATCCTAAGATTATCTTATTAAAATTTTAGCCAATGGAGGTGAAAGATACAACCAGAAATGATGCTTCTCTGAGTCAAGTCTTTAGACAGAAGAGAGGAAATTGGGTCTCTTTTCATTAACCTTATTTTCAATTACCCAAATTGTAATAGCTAATGATTCCCTAAACACATGTACACACAAAATTAAAAGTCAACACACACACACACATTCACTTAAACACAATTTTAAACAAGTGTCCAAATCCATAAGATAGAGGACAAATTCCACATCATATTTTGAGTGTCCCTTAAGTTAATTATGCTCCTTGACAAAAAATTGTCATTTTATAGATTTTGAAACGTAACTAGTAAAAGCAAGAATCTGCCCTATTGGGAGTATTTAGTGAGTCTCGGGTATTATTTATAAAGTGATTTGGAATTTAGCAAACTAAGTATTTAAAGGTAATCTAATACTAGACAAAATCCTCTTACTACCAATCTCAATTTAAAATATCTGAAAAAAAGGAAGTATTTCCCCAAGAGCAAAGGAAAAAATGATACACAGTTTCTTAAATTTTTAGTATAATCTTAGGAAGAAAAAAATTCTTGCAGACTACTAGTCTTTTTAGCTCTTAAAAAGCACATTACCCCAAAGTGGCTCTCTATGGAGTGAGTGGGGAGGTCTGTTGAAAATATACTGACCTCAAAGATATTGTCAGTCATCTAATCCAAGAATATTAAGGTACAGCTTGTATTCAGAGATCATCTATTTTTGTGAGACTATTTCGAAAAGTTATATGTGAAGTCTGGGGAGAGGATAGCTGATTGCCTCCATAACACCTGCTGTAGTTATGGATGGGGCTCACTTCTAGGCTCTAACTCTTTATATTACAACATCCTGCCTCCCAGAAAACAGACTGTTCAAGAATTCTCTTGCTATAGACATTTATGTTCCCTGGGAAAGATAATGTTTGTAATCAACGGACATTTATAAATTTCATATGATTAGATGAAAGCTGTATATTATGATTGTTAACATCACAGTTTCTGGTACCGAAGGCTGCTTGTTGAAATTCTGCTTCTATTACACCCTGTGTGATTTTGGACCTGTTGCTAACTAATGGGTGCCCCAATTTATTCCTGGATAAAACAAACAGCACCTACTTTATATATTTCCTGTAAAAATTCAGTTAACCAAGACATAAAATGAGTAGAATAACATCTCACACATAGTGAGCACTCAATCAGGTCAAAGGATCTTGATTAAACAAAAGACAAGCTAGGGTTAATTGCCTAGGAACAGATTTAAACTGGCAAGTGATATTATGAGATATTGATTAAATGTTCATTTTAAGGATATTATATCGCACATAGTTTTGCTTTTCTCTATGTTATCATTCCATATGTGGAAATAAGGTTACAAACAGAACCATGAAAATAAAACTTGCAGTTTGGGAGGATAATTTTCAAGAGTTTGCCCAGGCCCGATACTAATAATATGAATGCAATGCTTTAAATATTTGCTTCTGACCATCAATCATTCACTCTGCAGTTTCTTTGAGGCAGGTAATAATGGTCTCAAAGAGAACCTCACTTGACAGCCACTGTCAGCAGAAGAAGTGATATGAAATGTAGAATTAGGTGTACAAGAGGACATCTCTGATATCTACCTCTTGATTCTAAAGACTTGTGCTTTCCAGGATAGGCCCAATTACACCATCAAAGGAGTTCAATATTCCATTTAGCCTACCCTAATTCTGACTTGCTGCTATCCTCAAAGGTTGGAATATCTAGTGTGAAATTAAGCGCTCTGAGACTTTTCTATCTTTGGAGTTCTGATGTAGATTTCAACTACTAGAACAAAGTGTTTTGTAAAAATCCAAAATCTACCATGGCAAATAGGACTATTCAAGAAAGAGAACATCAGTAGACTAGTTTCATGAAAGAATCAGAGTGCTCTAAGCTGATGTTTCTTAAAGTATGGAACCTGAACAAGCAATTTCTGGCACACCTGGGAACTACTTAGAAGTACAAAAGCTCACGTTTCACCTCAGATTTAGTGAATCAGAAACCCTGGGATTAGGGACACAATCGTCATGTTTAACAAGTCTTCCATATGACTCTCATGCAGCTAAATTTGAGAATCAGTCCTTTAAGTCATTATCTCAAGAAATACTTTCAGGAAATTATAAGTGCATCTGCTTGAACTCTTTTGTAACAGTAATACATCTAGTGTCCATGAAGAACAAAGTACTAGATTGACACAATGCATCTGGCCAGTTACGTTGGTGTATTTTTCAGGAGTCATTACACAAGAAATGTATACATTATTTGAGATATATATATGGAAAGATAAAGGGATAGAAATATAGATATATACATACCTATATATATTAAATTAGATTACTTTTCCTTAAGACATTATTTAATTCCATTCTATTCAAAGTGTGATCAGTTGGGAACCTTTTAGAAACTCAAATCTCAGGTCTATCCTAGATCTACTGAATAAAAATCTGCATTTTAACTGGAAAGAGTATGATTCTTACACATACCCAAGTTCTGGGCCAATTGTTGGCTTCATAATCTTCCATAAAATCATTCAAACATATCATATTTAAGAAGTCACTTATCTTAAGAAAATTTGAGGGCTTCCCTGGTGGCACAGTGGGTTAAGCAACGCACTATGAAGCGGACCACAGTCACTGTAGCACGAGTTCGATCCCTGCTGCTGGCCAGGGAGGGGACCCACATGACGTGGCAGACCTCTCCTGCTGTGCCCGCTGCTCCCCTCAGCAGTGTACTTCTGGTGATCTCCCTGTTCTGCTCCCCACTTTGTCTGTGGTGAATCCTCTCACCCCCCTACACGTCTGGCCTGTACCCCAGTGCTTGTATGCATAAAAAAATAAATCTTTAAAAAAAAAAAGAAAATTTGACACCTTTGCTCTTCTCGCAAAGACTATCTCCCACGTTACCTGTGTATTATCACTATGATCATGTAAAAGTACTTAGTTGCATAAATTTTTAAGTCGCTCAAAATCCATACCAAGTTAATAGTTAATATGTACTCAATTTCACTATGTTCTTGATATACTATTGCATGAATTAACTTATATAATCTTTTTCCCAGTGCTCTGGGTTAGGACTGATTAAGTTTTCCATTTCACAGACAAGAAATTGAGGGATAGAGAAAATGAGTAGCTGGTTCCCAGTCTCTTACCTGCTAAGTGATGGAAATCTTATTTGAACACAGACATACTGGTGCACATTGTCTCTCTAAGGCAGGACTCTAATAGGGCCCATCAGCACTTCCAAGCATTGCATCTGATTATCACATTCACTATTGATGATCATGGTTTATGAACACAATGCAAGAGTGAGGCTGTGAAATGAGTGGAAGAAATTGTCCTGCTGGTATTTTAGGTTTGAAATCCAGTAAAAACTCAATACATTGATTTATCCCTGAAACCCATATCCAAAAAAAGATCCAAAATTGTAAGCCTATAAATTAAATAGCGCAGAAACCGAAAGTTAAAGAATTTACCATGGACCTGAATTTTTACTTGGGCTGGTAACTAAAGTCAATCTAAATGAATGGTTTATTTGTTTTGATTATTCTTTTTATTGCTAACTTATAACACACATGTCTAGTCTTTAAAGAATTCAAAAGAGTTTGCAAATAATGAAAAACAAAGTCCTAAAGGAATAATTACTAATTTCTAAGAGGAAAAACATACATTTATAAGTGAGTGTCTATGAATTTGATGAACTACAAATTCACCATGGAGCCACTTTAATCCAAAAAATACAAAATACTGGACTATTTAGAGGCTATGTTATAAATATGAATACAGAGTAGAGAAATGTGGTTGAATGTTCCTTGGAAAACCAAGAAACCTTTTTAGCACCTGGACTGAATTTGAAAGAAACTGGACTTGAATTAGAGTTTTGTGTAGAAACCAAGAAAAAGTCAGTGGTTTTGGCTAGATGAAGTGATTTATTTAAAGCCAAAACTTAACATAAAGCTCCTGAATACTAACTTATATGAATTGACTATAAGAGAAGTTGGTGGTGTGTGTGTGAGAGAGTGAGAAAGATTGATTTGCAATAGAAATGTCTTTCATAATTTACTTATTTCACTATTTTATTTATATAGCTCGTGATTAGATGAAAATAAAAAATAAACAAGAATTTACAAAAAATGAGTTTGAGTTTGCATTAATCCACTTTTTATAATCTTTAAAATTATTTAGCCAACAATACATATAAAATTGTATACTCTTTAAACATAAATATAAAACTATATATTATGTACCTCCATACACTTATGGGTGGGTTTAAAGGGCTTTCTATAAAAATACTCACTAATGGAGCATTAATTTTAGATCCAGATTTTTCTGGGAATAGATAGATGAAATGATGCTAGGCAAGATTAAATACAGCCAAATAAACAGTCAATCCACTGAATGCAGACATATAATATGAGTAAAAATCTTACTAATAGTGTTAATATCTCAGACAATACTTCACTATACAGAGGGGTGAGAAATAGGGCTCTAGAAGACAAACTAAGTGGTAGAAATAGGTACAAATTAGAATAACTCTTTTCCCAAGTATCTATATAAGACTTCTAAATTAGTTAACACACATTTTAGGTAGTTTATATTAATGCTGCACAAAATTCAGCTAGTTCTACAAGTACATTAAGATAATCCTTTTCATCTTTATTATGAGTTGGTAGAGCTAACCATATGATATAGATCATTAAAGGCACAGACACATTTAAAAGCAAAATATAGGCTCAATTATTTACTTATGCAGACACGTCCCAGAGATCAACAGTAAAATAGTTCCTATTACTTAGACTTTTTGAAAGGAGATCTATCAAGAGTAAAAGTGTTAGAAAAATATAGGGTTTGAAATGTTTTTATTAACATGGGCAGTAGCAACCTAGTCTTTAAAACTCCTAATTCTTTTGCTCAAATATTTGAATTGAAAATTCCAGCTAAAGTGGAAACACAAATAGTAAGGCTTTTAATATGGATGCTTGTATTATTAGAAGACTTCTAATAAGGGAAAGAAAACCAATGATATTCAAAAGACGGTGTGATCAAGGAAGCAGAGTAGACATTGGTTCATTCATTCCTTATTTCATTCATTCATTCATTCACCTTTATTGCATGGCTAATATGCACCAACTGTGTGTATAGGCACTGGGGGGAAGCAGGCCACCTTGAGAACTGTGTGGTATTAGTCTTGCCTTTCTGAACACAGAAGGTTCTCATTTTCTGAGAGGTGTGAATGAAAAGAGGCTCCAGGACCTATGATTGGTGACTGAGTTTTTCCCACATGAGGATTAGAGTAAAGGTTCCCAATCTTAGATGAAAATCAGAACCACAAGGGTGAGTTGTATTTTCTTTTAGTACAGATATCTGAGCTTCATCCTAGACTCAGAGTTAGAATGACTAAGGTTAGGATCACATATCTATATTTTAAACCAATTATCTAGGTATATCTGAGAATTAGCAGGTTTGAGAACCAAAAACTCAATATCAATCTTCTCGGTATTTTGGGGTTGTCTTCATGATCAACATATTCTTCATTAATGCAAATTTTTTTTTCCTAATAGATTTGGAGAAACACCTGAGTTTAATGAACCATTAACGTAGACATTCCTAAAAATGTATGTAGACTTTTAAAATACTTTCAAAAACCCATATTGTCCAGTCTTAAATCCAGAAACAAACACAGAGGTTTTTATAGGCAAGGTGATTGAAGCATGAAGAGGAATTTTGCTATGTAACAAGCACTTTCTATACATAATATCATTCAAGTAGTCTTCAAATGAATATGGAGTCTCTGGCAAGTCCAAACAGAGAATCATATCACAGAGCCCTCAGTTCTAGGGCAAGGCTATGAAATCTATAGTGTAGGACCATTTGCCATTTGAAATACAGTTCCTAATATACTTCTGGGTATTAACAAATCTACTAAGTAATCGGATCCTAGAAAGGTTAAAACAATGCTAGCTGTGAACGACAACTGCCATGCCAAAAATCCACTTAGAGGTTTAAAAATCAATCATATTCTATATTTCAACTACAAAGAACCTGAAAATGCAATAGTAAAAAGATATGGTTTAGAGTAGCAAATGCACTATTTCATAATATCTAGAAATAATTATAACTAAAGCTAGATGAGAAAATTATTGAAAAAATAATTTTAAAATATATTGAAAGACATCAAAGAAAACTGACACCCATTTATTGTAAGGTTCAATGTCATTTAAAGATTAAGAAGACTAATGTCTGCTAGTGGTTGCAGTGTGGGGGAATGGGGTAGTTGAGCACCAAAGGTAGGGAAGGCAGCTGACAATTCACCTGTCACAGGGAGATGGCAGGAGGCAGTGATGCATATAAACTAAAACTCCAAGCTCCCCATGTAAACTCCACTGGATATCATTTACAAACACAAACTTAAAGATAAATTAATTAATCTTGAAGTTAGGAATTAATCTGGAAGTAAGGAACCACCTCTGCCACCATCTTGGTGATCACTGAAGAACGTGAAACCAGAAGCCTGAGAAGTTGATCCTCTGCTACTGGGTCCTTATAATAATTTTATTATTTCACTAGGCATAAGAAATTTTAATCTCTTGGTTATTCTCATCTTCAGTAAAGATGGAGAACTACTACCCTAGAAAATATCATATATATGTACATCAATGAGTGTATAGTTGGCGAATGCTGAGTTAGTGGAACAAATAACATGATATGGAGGGTCATTTAAAAAGACTTCAGTAAGGGCCTCCCTGGTGGCATAGGGTTGAAACCTCAGTGCTATCACACTTTCACTGCTGCAGACTGAATTTGATACCTTAGAAGGAGCTAACCCACATGGCACAGCAGATCTTTCCTATCTCACTTACTGCTCCCTGCAGCAATGTAATTTAGTTAGTCTGCCTTACTCTGCTCCTTACTCTGTCTCTGGTGAATCCTCTCAACCCTGCCCCCCACCCCCTGCACACACATCTCTGACCTGTACCCTGGTTCTTCAGTGCATAAATAAAAAAATACATTTTAAAAAAAATCCTTCAAAAATATGTAATATTCTATTTTTTTTTGCTGAATGGCAAATATCATGATTCCACTTATTATATTTACATTATAAAATTTCTTTAGACTTAATCACTTTGACAACAAATATTTTAAAATGGCAATGAAAATATCCAGTTGAGAAAAAAAAAAGTTGAATATTCAAGAAACACTTAAGAAAATTCCTTCCTTGACATAGCTCACCAAGATAATGGCAGAGGTAATTCCTCACTTCCAACCTGAGGGGAACAGGATACAGTTTAGCAAGGGATCTACACCCAGAGTATCCTGTGGCTTGGGGCCAACCCAGAAAATCTCTTGGACTTCATTCAGCAGGAGGAGGGTAAAAAGAAATGTCTAGAGGTTGCAGGTTGGGTGGGTCAGTCATTATTTTCACCTTTGTACAGTAATTGGTTTCTCACCTCAGGTGTAGTCCCCAGAGTTGCCCCACCACCACATCACCAGTGAACCATCACCATATTCCCTTGTGCTCTTCTCTTCCCTGTTTGAAGCTGGCATGGCTGCCAGCTTAGTTGGGCTGTGAGGAGGGCCTGAGGGCAAAATAGTGTAGAAGCACACACCCTTGCCTGAGGAGAAATGTATACTGAGGAATTGAGGTGCTCCACCCTGGCCAGATTTCTGATAAGAGAACAGACAGTGCTCTGGATTGCTCTCACATCCCATACCCCTCAGGGCCACACTGAGCTTGTAAAGTATACCAACAGCAGCCCTTCCTCAGACCCTCCCATGCCCCCCCAACACCTCCCACCCACCCCCGCACATTATCAGCAGCATAGGACTCCTCCAGGAACTGTGATAGGCTACGTTTCAAAGCATTTTCAAACTCTGTTTTGATCCCAGAACTAAGAGGTTCTAACTGAGAAGACTTTGGAGCATACTGAATGGACACAAGTTTGTTGTCTTTGCCATTTCACAGGTGAGAGAATATTGTGGGCGCCAAGTCAGCCTATCAGGGTTTGGGTCCTGAGTCTGCTGTGCCCTAGGTGTAGAACCCAGGACCAAGGCAGTTAATCACTGAGCTTTCTTCTCCTTACATGTGAAACTGAGAAAATAGTAGTACCTACCTCATGGAACTGTTAATATTAAATAAGAAAAGGTACATCAAAAATACTCAATAAAAGCAAACTACTCTATAGCTATTTATAATATCTTATGATTCTCACTTGGAAACACCAATGTAGATTTTCTCCAGATTAATTTTGCTTTTGAAATAAGTGTTTTTCAAACTTCAGAGAGCACCACATTGGTGAATCATGATTTCAATATAGTAGATAGTAGTCACTATTGAAACAATGGAAGAAAATAATAATAATTTAAGAAGAGAGTGTATGCATGGCCAACAGGCACATGAGAAAATGCTCAGCATCCCTCATAATCAGGGAAATGCAAATCAAGTCCACAATGAGGTAACACCTTACACCGGTAAGAATGGCACCATCAAAAAAACCAACAACAACAAATGCTGGTGAGGATGTGGAGAAAAAGGAACCCTAGTACACTACTGGTGGGAATGCAAGCTAATCCAACCATTATGGAAGACTGTATGGAAGTTCCTCAGTCTACTAGAAATGGAACTACCATATCATCCGGCAATCCCGCTCCTAGGGATCTACCCAAAGGACACAAAAACACTGATCCAAAAGAGCACCTATACTCCTATGTTTATTGCAGCACTATTTGTAATTGGTAAGACCTGGAAACAACCCAAATGCCCAAAAGTAGATGACTGGATCAAGAAGATGTGGTACATATACACAATGGAATATTATTCAGCAATCAGAAATGATAAACTAGGGCCATTTATAGAAACATGGATGGAGCTAGAGGGAGCTATACTCAGTGAAACAAGTCAGAAGGCAAGATAAAAATATCGGATGGCTTCACTATTAGGAGGAATATGAAAGTGTAACAACAACAACAAAAGAATAAGCTCAAGGACATGGGCAATTATAACCAAAAGTAAACAAAAAACTCAGCAAGACAAAAAGCCAAGATAAATCAAAGGGACCATGAGGGGGAGGGGAAGGAGAGGAGGGCAAAGATGGGGATGAGGGCAGAAAGAGCACAGGTGACTGAGGTGATGGTGCACTGGTAGAACAGTGGTGGGAACTCCCTAGGAATACAAATGATGTCAAATATAATTAATTAAATAAAAAAAAGAAGAGAGTGTATGTAAAAAATGTGGGAACCAAACAAATGTGGGAAACTAAAAACTTTCTCTTACCATCCTATCAACTTCATGAGATTCTGATAAAGTAAGCAAAAGTATAAAGACTTTGGAGCCATGCTGTAAAGAGCTTTTTGATGATGTGTAAGATGAGGATCATATAAGATGTCAGGAAGCAATGTGGGCCTCCTGAGAGAATTCATTTAAAACTGTCATTTTGCGGCCTCTCAAGTAATTCGGGCTGGGGTAAGATTTATTAGAAATAGTCAGATATAAGGATTTGGTTATTGCTTTTATTTTATATTTGTCTTACTAATTCAAGTAGTAAGAACTGTGAAGGAATTTTTTTAATTTAGAAAGTTTTAAACTTCTTATTTAATGGGCCTCCCTTGTGGCTCAGGGGGTCGAACATCTTACAGTAGGGCTTCTGCAGCCACTGCAGCATAAGTGTGATCCCCAGCCAGGGAGGGGACCAACATGATGCAGCAGATTTTCCTGGCTCACCCCACTGCTCCCATCAGCACTATATTTTGTCAATCTGCCTGTTCTGCTCCCCACTCTATCTCTGTGAATACTCTTAACCCCCACACCTCTGGCCTGTACCCTAGCTCTTGTATGCAAAAATAAAATCTTTTTAAAAAATTCTTATTTAAATTTTTTTTTCTTACATCATTGTGCAGTTTTGTAAGGTAAATTGGTTTCTCCTCTCAGGTATAGACCCTGTAGTCTTCTACCACTACGTCACCTATGAACCATCACCATATTCCATTGTGCTTGTCCCTCCCCTGTTGGCCCTCCTCTCCCCGCACTGTATGCCTCACATCTATGGTCAGCTTGCTAATTTTGCCTTTTTCTTGACCTTTTATTCAGTTTCTCTCTATTCTAAATATAAGTGAAACCATCCAATATTTATCTTTTTCCTTTAATTCTATAAACCTGTCTCTTGAAATGCCTACTCTTAGTTAGTAATATTTAAAGACTGTTTAATAGGTGAGCCAAGAAAGGTGACTAGTTTTGTTTTTATAAAATATTGCAAAGTATACCAATTTGTATGAATTTTTAAAATTCTACTTCTCCCTCAATATTTTTTTCTGTTTTCTGTTTTCAGGTATAGTTATAGTTATACTATAGGCTCTAATACCAAACACTATGAAAATAACACATGATAATTTAAAACACACAAGAAAAAACCTAGCTTGGAACTAGAATCAGGTTGTCTGGAACAGGATTTTTAGAGACTGTATTCCCAGAGAACTGAATTATTACTAACCTGTAGAATCTACTTTTTTGCTTTTTTTTCTGGATACCATTTAGTATGGAGAAACCACTTATAAATAACCATAATAATGTAAAGGTATATATTCCTGTTGCTTTGTTTTATTAACAATTTCCTTCTGTGATAATGTAATATCATGAGTCCTTTATTATATGTACCTTCATTTTCAACAGAATAAGGCATCTAATATTAATCAGAAAGGAAGATATGTAGAGATATGACTCAATATACATAATGCTCTAGATTCCCTCCTTCTATCATGATTTCAATTAAAATACATGTGTAGTATTAATTATAGCATTATAGAAATTTGGCAGAGAACTGTTAGAATAAAAACCATAAACTGTTTATTAATGATTACATAACAAATCTTAAGTTTGATTATAGGTTAATGTGTATCTCTTTAGCTATAAATAATTAAATGTGTTTTTCCGTATATAGTTAAATAGCTATAACTATAAACCAAAAAGGGTGCCCAATGGACTATGGGCAAGTTGGTGGTGGGTGTGGCATGTGGCACATCAAAAGAGGTGTGAGCCTGTGTCTCTGATTCACACATAGTATTGTAAACAAATATGATCTCAATTTAAAAAATGTGTATGTCAGACATTTTTCATAAATACAAAAATGTGATTATGATGAAGCAGTAAACCCCTATGCTTCTTCCTGTGAATAAGGAAGACAAGGTCTTCCTACATGACAAGGTCCTGGTATGGGGGAAATTCCTGAAAGTCAGGAGGCTCCTGTTTCCTGGCTATTGCTCCTCTTTTCTTTTTGTTTATGGTAATAGTCTTGATCCTGGAAATCTGTTATTGGGCACATATACACAATGCAAATTCTGGTATAAACAGTACCACCATATGTCTATTTTCCAGTAAATTAAGTCAGAGATTTCTGAGAGAGCTAATTAATGAAATTAACTAGATCCAACATTTCTCAATGCCCCCCAATCTGCAATCCACCATCATGACTAATGCCAATATTTTCACTGAATTTCTTTGTAAATCATTGTTGGAACCTAGCTCAGTAACAATATCTACTGTAGAAAGCCCTCAGGCACCTCTAAGGCAAATAAAACAAAGAGACCTCAGTAGAGGCAAAAACCAAGTGCTTCCCATGGTTTTAGACCTTCACGGTTGGCCTGCTTATAAAATTGCAGAAAGGCTGTGGTTAAAAGGGCTAAAAGGGCTATTTGCCAACACCCACCCTTAATGTACCTTATACTGGAGTGTATGACAATGACTTAGTCAGGTGGTTCCAGTGTCAGCACTCTCAACCTGGGAACTCATTAAGAGGTCAGCCCCACCCCTTGGTATCACAGAATTCTAAAAGCCAAATGTGCATTGACCTGTAAATATAATAAACACCTCTTGACCATGAGCAAGTACGGTGGTCAATACAACATAATGTCTGCTCCTCGGATGTCCCTAGAAGATTGTGACAAAACTAAATGACCTTTATATGATACGATTGAACAGAACAAGCCCTGGAAAAATATTCGTCACAGAGCAAATGTACTCTGGGAAAATATTTGTCTCAGTTAATATGTCAATCAACCACACAGTACCTGCTCTGTCTAGCACCTTTCAATCTTTAACAGCTGTGTATCATCAGTAATCAGTAACCAATATGTAACCAGCATATAGATACTAAAAAGTTAACTTGACCACACATACTTATAAAAATAATTTTGTAATCCTGTAAAAATCACTCTGTATTTCTGTAATCACATTGTGTAACCACGCTTGTTAGAAAATTAGATGCTTGTTAATTTTAATTTCCTACAAAAACAAATGAAAGTAAAAAATATGCTAGCAGGAAATCACATAGACCTTAAAAATAAAGAAGATTCTGAGGCGATTCTCTGAAGATACCTGCACCCTAAAATGAGTGTCTGTGTCTTCTCACTCTCCTCCAACCCTGACCAACTCTGTCCTTTCCTACAGGGACCCTGGCCTTGGCTGGAGCAGGCCTCCAGCAAAGACGGGGGAAAAAGAAGGGGTGGAGAGAAAAAAGGGGTAGGGTGAGCACAACAGACTATGATGGAGGATTATGGATGCTTTGGTAGTGGGAGAACTATGGTGACCATATCTGAGGAAAAAAATCTTTATTGTAAAAAAAAAATGAACAAGAATGTGAAATAATGGTATTTCAATAAAAATAAATACATAAAGCAACTAAGGACCTATGGGCCCTGAGATGTTTCAGGACTTGGATAATTTAACAAACAGTAAAGATGGAAAATGGAGAGGTCTTGAATTAGTGTATGAACACCTTCTTTTCCTACAAGACTCAAAGGCAAATCCCTTTCTACTATTTGTTTACTTTGAGACTCTGCATAAATTATCTAAATTCCTAGATCTCAGTTTTCTCATTCTAAAATAGAAAATGTGTAACAACAATAAAGACACAAAAACCAAAATGAAAAGACAAGGACAATTTGGGAACACTTGGTGGGGAGGGAAAGGGGAAGGGTTGAGGGCAGACGGGAGCACGGGGGACTGAGGTGATGGTGCACTGGTGTTACAGTGATGGGGAATACATGGGGATTACAATTGATGTCAAATATATGTAAATTTTAAAAAATTATAAATAAAAAAAATAAAATAGAAAATGTGTTTTCCATTCCATCATTATAGGTCGATCAGCAGACTTACTACAGACCAAGGGAAGGAAACCAAGGATAATATGCTTTAAGTAAGCCAGGACAGGTATAAAGTAGATTGTTACATTAATGTCCCTGTGAATATCCCACCTTGAATAGACACATCCTTGATGGGCCCCCCGCCAAAGGGACTCTGAACTTGGACATGTGACTGTCTTTGTTCAAAGAGAGGTTAGCAAATGCAACAGAAGAGGCACTTGAAAAATACTTATACATTGCCGCTTATCTAGGAATGCTGCTGTCCCCATGTAAGAGTCCAGGGCGTACTGCTGAAGAGGTTACATGAGCAAGAACTGGGAATACCAGTCAATGGTGCTTAATGAACCTCATCTTGGACCACCCAGCTGCAGTTGTGCCATCAGATGACTGCAGCTACATGAGATCATGAGACCCCAAACAAGACCATCAGATGAATCACCCAGCTGAGTCAAATCTAATGTGCAGCATTGCGAGAAAATAAATGCTTATTTCAAGTCACTAAGTTTTGAGGTGATTTTATACTCACAATAGATTCAGTTATATGGTAGGATAATCCCATTATGAAACTGATACTGAATTACAACTGAGAGTAATCAATCATATAAATCAAAAACATGTACCACTAGCTAATAAGAAAGTAAAGCAGCAAAGACACAAAATATAGCTAGAAACCAGATTTTTCAAAAAGAATCAAGTTGTTTTGCTGAACTTACTGAAACAGGATCCTCTATGAAGCAAGTGCTGAAAAATATGGCACAGAGATTCTTCACTTTGGGCAATGGTCCTGCAGGTGCACGGCACTCGAAGGACTGTTCCCAAGGTACCGACATAAGCAGCTTTGCAGTCATCACTTCCTGAGCAAGTAAGGTCCTGCCTGCTGAAGGTACTGATGCAGGTCTCATCTTCCTGGCACCTGCTAGTGACATTCTGCCAGCATTTTGACAGAAATGTTTTATAGCGCCTCCTAGAATAATTCAAATGGAATTAATCTGTGAATATTATTATTCCATGTTAATATTTGGTGCTGCCTTACCCAATGAAAGACTGCAGAAAACCAAGTAACATCTGTCGTTACATACCTGAAAATTAAATTTTATATACAAACATCCCAAAAGATAGTGTGGAATTAAAATTAGAGAAACCATGTGAATTATTTTCCTTTTGTGATGAAAGGCATTGGCTTCGTTTAGGGTTCCCTGTCTGATTTTTTTCTTCATTGCTATTTTATTTCAATGAGTGATGATTTGCAGTATGAACTACTTAGGAGATTCTTAACAATATTTCTGAAGCAGTATGTGCTTTTGTGACCAATAATTGGCTAGCATTTAGCCATTGTCTTACACCAAGTGTTTCAAATAATACTCTCGACCATTCGAGACTATTCCCATAGGACAGAGGTATGCTGTTCTTTCTCAGCATTGCTAGACAGACTAGAATTTACTAAATGATTCAACATTCTCTGGCAACAACAGCTGATTTAAAGCAAAACATAACGAATTCACCTAAATAAAAGAATAATCCATTAGATCTACATCCATTCATGACTTTTCTATTTTATTTTTTATTAGCTTTGAATAAATAGCTGTATAATGTGCAATAATTTCATTTTTGAAACATTTACATTAAGATATTCTTCTCAGAGGATCCAGACATTATGCTCTACTTAATATTTATCACCTAAAATTATGTTTTACCTTATATTGGTCAACATCAAACATGCATGAAAACCCTGAGTATATCTATGTGTCACAAGCTTATTCCTTCTCATGATTCTATTTTGCTTAAGACAAAAAAAAAAAACATTAGTTTTAATAGTTTCATATTTAGATTATCTGAAATATTTTAATACAATGTCAGATATTAATTTTAAAATGTATATTTAATTAAGTACTACAACATTTTTGAGTATATGATTCTGAGGCTGTAACAAATTTTGTTCTTTTAACGTAATTAAGGGATATACATAATATTTCACCTAGATGTGTTAATTTAGACCTAGATTTCCTTTAGTCTTTGAAAAAATATGGTTATCTAAATTTAAGTTGCATGATTTACTTATCTGCTCAGAAAAGTTATTTCATTCAGAAAAGTAGTGGTGAAATTTTTTCAAAAATGAAGAACCAAAGGAGATAAAATTAAATATTAAAATGTTATAAATACTTTGGCATACAAGCTATCCAAATCATTTGAAATTAAAATTTTTAACTACTGTGCAGATTTTTGTTTTGTGTTTGAAATGTTCTGATGTATAGGATTTTGTCATTCCTATTTTCTTAATATTTTGCAATTTTAAATTTGGTTTATTAAACAAATGAAAAATTAATTATTTTTAAGAGTTGATCATTGTACTTAACATTTTTTGCTATTAATTAAAAGTTATATAACAAAATATATTCTGTGTAACTCTGCTCACACAATGATTTATATTTGCCTTTGTGTTCTAATATGTAGTCAAACTTTGTAAATATTCTATGATAATTAAATGTACATCTTATACAGTTTCACTTTCAAAATATGGAACTGTTTAAGAAAACAGCTTTCTTCACATTTCTTGAGTTCATACGTAACAAAATCTGATGTGTTATCATTTTCTTTAAGTTCCTAAACATTTGTCATTGACCAAATATAATCTCACCACCCAGGACATATTTGTGTTGAACACAGTAGAAATTGGACTCTAGGGGCCTCCCTGGTGGTGCAGTGGATTAAGCAATACACTATGAAGGAAGCTGCAGCCACTGCAGCACTAGTTCAATCCCTGCCACTGGCCAGGGAGGTGACCCACATGGCACAGCAGAACTTTCCTGTTGCACCCGCTACTCCTCTCAGCAGTGTATTTCAGTAGATCTGCCTGTTGTGCTCCCCACTCAGTCTCTGGTGGATCCTCTCACCCCCACCCCACAATTCTGGCCTGTACCCCAGTGCTTGTATGCATAAATAAATAAATTAAAAAAAATTGGACTTTACTTTGCCTTCTTGGCCTTTTCAATTAAATCAAGGAGTCTTAAAACATATCATGAATTGAGAAATCTGAAACATGGACAGAAATTTTGTTTTGAAGCTTAAGTACCTTGCTTTGTCCTATGCATAGACTCTGCTGCGAAAATGGTAAGTGATAATGCCTTAAAAACCACTAAAGTAGTTATTTTGCAGAGAAAATTTTCCATTTGAATTGCATTAAAATAATACAAATACTGAAATCTTCCTAAGGCAAAATTTGCTTGAAAAAAGGACAGGAATTACATTTTCATAATGACTTCTTATTTTTCATAGTATTTCTATTGCCTTCATAAAATAGTCCTGAAGAAATTATTTGCAGTTATAAAAGAAATTAAAGCCACACAAGTGCTTGCTCATGGAACTAATCTTTGAAACCAGAAATTATGTAAGAAGAGTTGTACATATATATATAATCAAAACATTAAAAAATTAACTGCAAGATAAGCAAAAGTATAGGAAGCAAGGAAAGACTGACAAGTCTTGTTTTGATATAACGCACACTTATCTACTCCTCCACACTAAATGTTTATTTTAATCTTTAAGTGAATTCACTATATATTCACATAACGTTGAATACATAAATAATGTTGAATGAAACAGCCCCTGATAGAAAGCATCGAGCAAAAAGTTACTATGAGCCAAAGAAGTAAAAGATAAATCCAAAAATTATACAGGTTTGTGTTGGTTAAGTTCCTTTAACATGGCAAACTCAATGCTAAACATAGTTTTGACTCATCAACTTTATTTAGTAGTTTTAGTCTTTACCTTATTACTCTTGTCCAAAGAGACTAACTCAACTTTGGATTTCTTACCACACAAAAGATAGTTTACCTTGATTGTACAAGGCAATGTGTTAATGAAAACTGTACTGGGGAACAGAAAATCCAGAATGGTGGATTATATTTATGTTTTACCAAGTGGAGTTACCTGCAAAAGTATAGTCTAGGCTTAACAGAGTGGAAGTTGTGACAAGCGAGCCAGATCATTCCTATCTCTGCTCAAAATTCACAAGTACCTGTGCTTTTCACTTGGAGTAAAAACCAAAATTTTTAGTGTCCTCCAGGATGGAGGCCTCCTTGGAACCCATCCAGTTAAATCTGTAACTACATCTCTGATTGCTCTCCCCCTTATACACTCTACTTGTTTTTCTAACATGCCACACATATTTCTTCCTCAAAATTGGCTCATTTGTTTGCCTGATATTCTTCTTTCAGATAGTTCCTGAAAAAGCCTCATTCCCTCCCTTCTTCAAGTCTGATAAAATGCTCCCTACTGGGACCACCCCTTTTGCATTGCAACTCTTTCTGCCCATTCATACACAGCTCCCCTTATTTCGTTGGGGTCTGTGTGTTAATCTCCAGAGCACTCATCGCCTTAAAATATAATACACATTTTCCTAACTAATAAGTTAATCTGGCTGTCCCCACCAGAGTATAAACTCCAGGGGAAAAGCATTTTTATCTCTTACATACTGATGCCTACAAGAGTTGAGAAAATTGATAATTTTAATTTAGATAATCAAATAAATGACTATTACTATTCCTTAAGGTATGAAATTAGGAAGAAGAGAACGGATACATTGTATATTAAGGCATGCATGTGTGGTGAGGATGTCCAAAAGGTACTAATGCTGTCTTCTCCTTCCTGGTCTCCAGACTAAGATATAAAGGATTTTTACTGGTTTGTCAAAATTCTATGACTTTATCAGTCTTATGTCATCACACCAAAAAAACAAATTAAAACTGACATACAAGTCAGGCCTATTAACCAATTCATTACTTTAACTTGAATATAAAATTTTAATGATGCCATAACCCTGATATACTACAATATTTTTATTCCAAAATGTGTTCTGTGCTTGAATTTCAAAAAGTATTCAATACATGCACTACAGATTCAAATATCTGAATTGTCTGGCTCTGTTTACATCATGCTGGACGATGGTGGGAATTCTAGCTAATGTAATGAGATCAAGTGTTAGAACTGGACTGTAACAAATAAGGTGCCGAAATAAGAAAGTAAGGTATGTGTGTTTTTACTCACCTGCATAATTCATCATGTCGGCAGCTGTGAATTACATGGAGGCAAGTAGGGGGTGGAACTATGTTCACTGCACATGGCTTGCTGTGAAGAGCTTCTTTGGACTGCTGACAAGGTATATCAGATTGAGCACAGTCACAGAAAGCCAACATCTGGGCAATGTTAAAAGGCATGTTTTCATAGAAGAACCGTATGGCTGCTTGGCAGTGTTTCACATCACACAGATTTCCATTTGCTGAGCAAGCTTTAAGGTAGGGGACCAACTGTGCATTACAGACCACATCCCCTACGCACGCCTCTGTCACTTCCAAACAGGACTGGATCCCTTTGGTTTCTGAAAACAATGGCATGCCCGTCATGAAAAGTAAATATAAGATGGACATACAGAATCTGAAAAACACCATTTGAAGCCTGCGAGCTAAGTAAAATGATGTATCAATGTGCTATTTTTGGCAAGCACTACTTTTTTTTTTTTTTTTTAGAATAAGTATAAATTTACTGAGACCTGAATAGTGGCCTATTTGAATCATCTTTCATCTATATGGATTATGTATTGTGATCCATAAATGATGGTAGTATGTGGGGCCAAAACTGAGCTGAAGGAAAAATTCTTGAGTTCATGTTTCTCAAATGTAAACAATAAATCTTCAGAAATCACGTCTGAGCTATTTAACTTATGGTGAGTTCATTGGCTTGAACCAAAATGATTCTTGTTCTGTTGTGCTTTTGCATTGGGGAAAATCTTAACTATAGTTTCCACATATCCATAAATACATGATGAATGGGCAAAGCAGTCACTTTGATACATCAGTGGAAGAAATACAATGATTTTGTTGTATTTTGTAATATCAGAACCATTAAAAAGCCACTGAATTATCTACTAGCCTATGGTTAAGAAGTCTAGTAACTACATTTAAAATTACATTGTCTAATATTTGACAATTTTGAACATTACCATGATAGGAAAGAGTACTTAGATTCCAGTTGAATTTATTATCCTCTTTCATGTTATCTAGAAGGGAAACAAAGAGACTATTTTATTAGTGAAAATTTCTCTACATTATATGAGAATATGACAAAATTTATAAAAGAGTAATCAAGCAAAAATGCATAAAAAGCTCATGCAACACTTATTGAACTCGATATTCAAAATTAGTGCGGTATGGATGAAGAAAAACAAATCTCTGAAATATCATTCAAGTGAGTTAAACAGATCTGCTGGAAGAATTCAGTTACTTGAAAATTTAAACAAATGCTCACAACTAGGCCATGTGCATTGACATAAACAAAGAATCTCTCTGGGGAGAAAGACCAGAAGGAATATTGCCTGAACAGGAAAAAAAAGTTCTTCCCTGTTGGATCTTAATTAGATTGAAATGCAATTTAAAGATTATTTCTGCCTCTGATTATCTTAGTTTCCTAGAGTTTTTAGGAAATATAAGTACAGAATTGGTGATTCTCACTAAAGGATGTGCTCTCCATAGACATCTACTTCTAAAATCATTCATTTATAAGGTATTAGCTGAATTCTAGGTTCATAAATCAAGTGACAAGCTGATGACAACAACCTGTAGTCACATGCCATTGGGACTGCCATGTCCTACCACAGTCTGGTAGGAAATATACACATACAAGTAAACCAAAGTACGACAAAGGGACATCAATAGACATAGGCACAAACTGATGGGGAATAGTAGGATGATATTTTAATTTTTAAATAAAAATTCAGTTTTCATCATTGACTAATGTTGAAGATATTAACGTGTCCCTTCACAATTCAATTTGTCCTCATTTGAGCTGCCCTTCCATATTCTTAGCTCCCTCATCTTCTGCATGTGTATGAAGGCACAATTGTTAGAAATTTCTTTTTACCAACAGATTTAGAGTCTTTCTAGATTTCTTACAGTGGTCTAACTGTTCTCACTATGGTGGCTTTTCATTCTCTACTATATATTTTCATATTCTCTACTATATATTTTCATTCTCTACTATATATCTCTGCTTTGGGACTGATGTGCCACAGACTAAAACATAGTCATAAAATCATCACTGAATAATAAACTATCTGCATGTTAATCTGATAATTACATATATTATAGATATATATACACACACACACATACAAGTATAGTCACACATATACAATTCCCCTCCCCTCCAGAGGATATTTTAAAATGTAGCTTAATTGTAGAGGAAAAATTATAAAGGACAGTATATCTTGGGGATGAGCAGAAGTTTGTACTAACCAGAACTACATTTGAGATATAAAATCATATACATCAAAAATAGATATTTTTCCCTTTTATTGATTCACTAATATAAAAATAAATTCAGGATCTACTATCTTCTCTCTCTGTTGCCTGGGTCCAAGATGCTTATCTAGAGCTTTCTAATCCATAGTTTTAGTTGCCAACTGTAAGCTGTAAATAAATAACTTCGCCTCCTCCTACAATTTATCCCCTATTGCACAGATATTATTTCTATATATCATCCATAGAATTTAGACATCAGGGCCTTCCTGGTTAAGCAACGCACTATGAAGCAAACTGCAGCCACTGCAGCACGATCCCTGCCGCCAGCCAGGGAGGGGACCCATATGGTGTAGCAGATCTCTCCTGCCTCACCTGCTGCTCCCTTCAGCAGTGTGTTTCAGTCAGTCTGCCTGTTCTGCTCCCCACTCTGTTTCTGGTGAATTCTCTTACCTCCCTCGACTCTGGCCTGTACCCCAGCTCTTGTATGCATAAATAAATAAATAAATCTTTGGAAAAAAATTAGACATCAATTCCATATATAGAACTGTATACTTTATGTCTTTACCTGGATATCAAGTAAACATTTCAGACTGAACAAATCCAAAACTGACTATTGACCTCTCTTCTATCCCCTACCAGATAGTCTTCTTTCTGTAGCTATTCCCATTATAATTAATGAAAATAATGGTAACCACATCCTTCTATTATTCAGAGCAAAAACCCTGAAGTCAACTTTAATTCCTTTCTTTTTCTTGCATTGCCACATGATCTGCTAATATTAAAATATATTTAGAATCTGACAACTGCATTTTGGTCTATTATCTATCATCTTTTTGTTATATCACTATGAAAACCTTTTAATTGGTCTTGCTACTTGGGCTTTTGCTTCTCTTCAGTTGTCCATGCATACATGGGTATTATTTTGTTAAAGATATAAATCTAGGGGTAAAATTCCCCTGACCAATTCTTCAGTGGTTTCCTATATCATACAGAAAAAAAGTCAAAGTGACTATGAAGCCCTGCATTATCACATGAGTTGTTTTATTTCTGATCTTAACTCCTACCCCTCTCTCCTTGGCTTTTTCAACTCTAGCTACAGTGTCTACTTTGCTCTTCCTCTAATTTTCAGAACATATGCTTAGTTCAGACCTCTAACTAGTTTCTTCTGCCTGAAGTGTTTTCCCCATGATGTCCTCATGGTTCATTCCCTGCCTGTTTCAATCTCTACTCACACAATAATTTCATCAGAGCAACTTTCTGATCATTCTATCAAAATTACAAAACATCCATTCAGACCTCTTCATTTTTCTCTTTAGCACTTACACTACTTAAAATATGTATGCTAAGGTCATTTGTCCTGCTAATTATTTCTTTATGCCCATACTGAGTTCTGGAGTCCCATTGCTGATATGCTATTTTTTGGTGATTCAGGTAGTCAACTCCCTAGCTGTTTGGAGCATCACTGGGTGCTGGATCACAATGGGTCCTTTCTAGGCATTATCCACATTCAAAGGGAGTTGCTACTCCCAAATTCAAAGATTTTCCCAGAGAACAGTCCATACCTAAGAACTAGTCTACATGATGTGTTCAAGGAAGTAGCTCCCTTACTTCAGTGGGTGAAATCTATGAAAGGTCACTCCAGTCTCCAGTATCCTGTTGAATCAACTAAGTTTGCTGAAATACTTGCATTGGATTTCAACTTTTTGTCCTTCTTATCCTATACTTTCTGCTAGCTCCTGATTGTTAGCCATTACTCTAACATTTTCTGTGTGCAAACCTGTTTCTCAGAGAAACTAATTCCAAAGAAACAAACTCAAAACATTCTATTTAGAATATAAGCTTCTAGAAAGCAGTGATTTCTGTTTGCATTGTTTACAGCCTCATCCCCAGGTCCTAGAACATGGTTTAGGATACGGTAGGCACTCAGAAAGTTATCTATTAAATAATCAACTCACTACATCTTTAATTTTTAAAAATATCCTTCAAAATAATAAGCTCCTTGAATGAAGGAATTTTTTATTTAAATCCTCCTGCAAAGGATCTAGCACATTATAAATGACTCATTAATACTTACTCAATGAATGAGTGAATGAATAGCTTTATGCTAAAACCTCAAGGCATCTTGCCTCTTCATAATCCCTTTTGGGTACAGTCATGGTATTAATAATTAAAATAATTAAATTATTTTAATTTCCTAGGAGATACACAGACAGAAATGACAAAGCTGGAATCAAAAATTAAATATTCTTTAACTTGTTGTTGATTATATTTAATATTACCCAATTATTCTTTCAAATACCAACCTGAAACAATGTTCTGGTTGAATCTATCTTCATGACTTTTGCTGAAGGATGGAACTTGTGTTATTTGAGAATCCTGTACACATATATCTTCAAACAAGCTTTTCCAAGTTTCAGTGCAGCCTACTTTCAAAGGGTCATTGCATTTACAATTCCACAAGATTGTTTCTTTCAGACTTTCTCTTAATGCTTCACATTGGCGACTTCCTTCACGCTTCTTGCATCGTTCTGATTGTCTCCCACAGTTTTTCTTAAACTCCTCATACAATAGCAAACACTGTTCAGATTCCTGGCAAGTGTATGTTGCTGTGACACAGTCACTCATTTGTTCAACCATCAACAATGCATCTTTCTGAGGGAGCCATTGTATAATATTTGATTGTGAAGTCAAATCTGATGATAGTGCTGACTCTTCTATAAAAAAGTTAAAAAAAAACAACTAAAAAATACTCAATAGTCAATAGCAGATACCTTTTAGAGATAAGGTATAGGATACTAGCTGACTCTTCTATAAAAAAGTTTAAAAAAAAACTAAAAAATACTCAATAGTCAATAGCAGATAGTTTTTAGAGATAAGGTATAAGGACACTACAGCTCTGGAAATCAATTTCTTTAGAATTACTTCATCCCACCTATCCCTTAGAAAATCTTTATGTATCCTCAAGAATATGCGTAGAGTAGATTGACTACCACAAATCTATCGTTAGTCTGGTAACTTGGGTAGGCAGTAAATAAATGCTGGTTAAATGATTAAATGCTCCTATCCAAAGGCAAATATAGTTTTTGGTAGGTGGTTATATTTTAGTCTTTCTCAAGAGATCCTGAATTCTTTAACAACAGAAAGGAAAACTTACTTGTCTTTAATCATTTAGATCTTGCAAAAAATCACAGTGAACCCACAAATGTATGTATTGACTGAGTGAATCTACAAATCTGAATGAATCTATAAGTAATAACTATAATTGAATGAAGCTTAAAATTGTGAGCAGTTACAGAAATTTATTATGCATTTAATGAGATCAACAGCTTATAGAACCTTAACTTATATCAAGAATTAATCAAATAACACAGGTTATAGAATTTTCAAAGTTTTTTTTTTCTTTTTGATGACTGAATATTCCATATAACAGCACATTACCTGATTCATTGAGGCACTTTTCTCCAAACAATTTGTTAACAGTACAGTAGAGGTCATCAGTGCAGAGACAATTTTTAAATTGGAAATTGCTTTCCATGAAGGAGTGGATGCTCAGGTTACACCTGGATGCATCCTTCATCTTGCAGAGGTTATCTGTAATTTATAGTCAAACATATAACACTCCAGATATTAATCTAATTATAATTCTTGAGCCACCCAAACCGACAGTGCTAATCTGAGTAATTCATCATTATAAGAATATCTGAAAACTGCCACAGGATGTACATATAACTTTCAAGCAAAATATCATGTTTTCTCTATTCAACCAGTTATTTTGTTTTAATCTGCTGCCTTACCTTATATTTCCTTCTAGGATTATAGTAAGAGATGTGTAGGTAGTTCTAAATTTATTGTGGGAAAGGAAATGATCCTAGCATTAAAACACACTAATTGGAGGGAGCCTCCCTCATGGCACAGGTGTTCAAATCAATGCTATAAAGCTATTGCCATCCACTACTGCATGAGTTGGATCCCTGACCCAGGAGATAACACACATGGTGCACCAGACCCCTCCTGTCTCTCCTGCTGCCCCACTCAGCAGTGTATTTTAGTAGATCTGCCTGTTTTGCTCCCCATTCTTTCTCTGGTGAATCCTCTCACATTCCCCATACCTCTAGCCTTTAGCCCAGTTTTGGATGCATAAATAAAATAAATCTTTTTTTAAAAAAAGCACTAAGTAAATGCTACTGACTAATGAATCTTTCATGATTAACAATATTTCATTTTTTGTTTTAATTTAAAAAGCCATATTCATCTACCCTACAATTTTCTTTTATTCATTTTCTGAATAAAATTACTTGAATTCATTAAATCTGTATACTTGAGAATATTTCTATTTCAGTTTCCCACATGGGATACTTATGCTAATATTCTTGCACTTCACTGCAAATGACTCGCTATTTATATAACATAAATAAACATTATAAATCATGACAGTGAGTGCAGTCTTTTAACACCACATTTTAAATTGCCTTATATAATTTGCCAAGGAGCTTCCTCATCAAAACAAATAAAAGATTTTTTTTAAGTCATTGCCCTCCATTCTCATTTTAAAATTATTTTGTTCCTTGAAATAAATTATGCCTTTGAAATTTTTTTCCTGGGCAGTAACAAGAATGTTGGATTGGACAGCCATAACATTCTTTGCAGTGTGGCTACTCCATGTACTCCCTAAAGGGAAGAGGTAGAAGGGGATTCTCTCTATTTATTCTGCATCGAATCTGATGTCTTGATGTGATGTCAGTGATTGGTCTACTGGTAGGGTTGGCAGACATTGGCTCTGTCAATTCCACAGGTTGCTGCCTCTCAACCCTACACTCTCTAGCTTACAATATTTGGAAATTAGAGGTGGCACATGAAGACAGATCAGAGTCATGAGCAGTACTGAACTGACTAGGAAATGGATGGAGAAACAAAGCGAATCAGAAAAGCAAAGATATATGCACTTTCAAATTTTCTTAACATTCCAGTTTATCAATTTTTTATCATATAATGTTTACAATTAAGGAGATAAAATTTGTCATTATGTCACAATATGATATTTTGAAGTGTTTTGTCATATTTATCTTAGGGCAACATTACAATATATAATCAGTTTATTTGCTTTTAGTGAATGGAGTATTGCTATAATGCTCTCATTCAGAATTTGTCCAGTTACTTTATATATTCAGGGTTGTTTTTCTTTAAAACAAATGATAGTGACTCTTCAATCTTTACATTCTCTAGTCCGCTGGCCTCCCTTCAAATATTTAGAATATAGAACAAGTTAAAAGGAAAAATGTTTTCATGTACCTTAATATAGTTGGAATAGAAATAGTATGTGTTGTAAAAATATAAGATGTACATTATGCATTTACAAATAAATAGCAGTGTCTTGGATCATCAACAACATTTTTTTCTTTTACTACTGATATTTTAATACATAACCAAAAGAACATTTAACTTCTAATAGGTTGCTATGTTTCTCAAAAGCATGCATATAGTTGTACCACTACACACTGTGAGAGATATAAAAAAAAATCATCTAAAACTTGCATAAGGCTGCCTGCATTGTCATTACATAGGGCCCTTAATTAAGGAATTTTTGTCACTAAATTGCAGGTGAATCCATTTAGTATCAAGTTTGAGCAAAGTATTTAAAACAAAACTTAGTTCCTAGAACAGTGAAAAAAAAAATCATGTTTTTATCTAGGCAAGAAGAAAGTTTGAGTTCATTTAGAACAACTTGTTTTACCTGAAACTCTGCAGGCATCTTCCATTGTTCTCCACAAATGCTTACATTCATTTGTATCATTTAAGCACTGCTCTCTTAAACGTATGCAATCAATGGTTTGGGCAGTGGATTCATTTTCCAAGCATAGTCCCAGAACTTGAACAACAATAGCAAAGTGATGACAACAGAACAACCAAACAAATTTTTGATATTATAATATAGCAGTTATTTATCTCAGAAGTTATTAATAATAAAGAGAACTATGGAAAATAAAATGTGATAAAATCATTGCAAGACTAGAATGAATCTTAACCATTTTCAATCTATAGGTACATAGATAACATTTAAAATTAAGACCATTTTTGCTTTGTTTTCTTCCTCCCTATTAATTGCTCAAATTATAATTTTTTTGTATGATTATACTGCTCTCTGGAAAATACTCTTCAATTTGCCCTAACCATCACCATAGCATTCACTCAATAGTTTTTAGACGTCTTTCCTTAGGAACTTTTATCATTGGGCATTTTGTTACTTTGTTCCAGAAATTTTGTTTTACTTAGAAAATTTTTTCTTCTAGTTCTCTTGATAGTTATCTACTTGATATTTTCTGACTGTAAACATTCCCAGGATTCTCTTGCTCTTTCATTTTCAGCTTGGGTTTTATCCTCTTATCCTTTCCATGCTCATTTTATATATTCTCCTTGAAAAAGTCTAAACACTTTCATGGTTTTAACTAAATCTCCAGACTATTCTCAAATGTGTAATTCAATCCAGTATTTTCTAGAACTCCAGTTATAGATGCTAACTGCTATCTCCATTGAATGTTCCAGACACATTTCCAGATTATACCACCTTTAATGGTGTCCTCATCATTACCCATTCCTGCTGAGCCACCCTACTTTATCAGTAATTCTATTATTCACATAGGTACCAAACTAGAAACTTGGATTCATATAAACTCTTTTTCCATTCTCAACTTCAATTTCCCATATCAATTCTTACATAGGTTCATTGACTCACTGTAAATATGTGATCAATTTATTTATTAGTTTTATCCAGACAGCTTCTTTACAACTCTTAATCTACAACACACTATCCTTGTCCTACTTTATTCTTTGGAGGATTTCTAAGAGTATGGCTCTCATATTCTTCATCAAATGCAATGTGGAAGACCTCAATCACTTATAGCTTCCCAAGTGTGCCATGCTGTCTTGTGCCTCCAAGCATTTACTGTATGCCCACTAGCATCCATTCCTTTTCTTTTTTCTTCTGGAATAGTCTTTTATTGTCCTTTTGGACTCAACACAGAATTATCTATTTCATGGATATCTTCCTTGAATTCAATATCACCCCTTCCTAAACCTAATTTTTATTTAACACCTCTCATAAAATTGTATTAGTTCTCTAACAATAGAATTTACTCTATAGTGTAACTGTATATTTATGTGCTTATCTCAACCAAATTCTGGGATTTCAATGGGTGGACTTAAGGAGTAATTTATAATTATATTTCCATCATCAACACACTGATGCATTATAGTTAGTCAATAAGTGTATGTAACATACACAAACTTTAACAGTTCTTATAAATATGTATAAAAAACTGATAATATGTAATAAGAATAATACCTTCCAGGAATGTAGAGAAACCAGAAAAAGGGTCAGATACAGTCAAACTCAAAAACTAACCCATGAAAGGTGACTATAGGACAGAGATATTCAGTGGGGAGGGGCAAATGAGGGGGAAGCATGAAGTGGGGAGGAAGCACAGTGGAATATCATGGTGGGCTATGGGCGGTTTGGTGATAGAAGCACTATTGTAACATCACCAGAAAGGGGAGAAGGGTGTCCTGCATTCCAAGATACAAAAAAAAAATGTCAAGCATGTTACCTCAATAAAAAAATAATTATAAAATAATAACATCTTCTAGATATTTACAAGTTATTTTGTGTAGAAGAGAAAAAGGTTTCCACATATTTTTAAAAATATCAAGGAAATAGCAATAGTAATATACTGTTCAAATTACTCAAATTCATTCCTGCTCATGCAAACTGACACTTGCTTAGCATTCCAGAAAAAAAAAAAAAAAGGTAATTAAGAGTGAGTTACAGAAACAGTATAGTAACTACAAACAAGAACCAGCTTAATCAGAACCAACTCATTTGAATGTTTTGAAAGATGGAGTCAATTATGAATCACTTGTGATAATACAGTTATAGGTTACAAGTTCATCTTTATCTTATCTTTCTCCAAACCTCTTCTCTTTAAAGAGAAGCCAAGGCAATTGATAGGGTCATGTGCATTACTTGCTGGGTCACTGCACTTTTGAGATGGCCCATGGGTAAGGCTAAGTCACAATTTTCTTGGCCTGGGCTACAGTAGAAATTAACATATCAACTTCTTGAGCTTTTTGATGTGTGCATGGATAACCTCATCTAGCCAAGTTACTGTCCTTGGTTGTAGAGCCCACAGGAGAACCCCTCTGATTCTGACCCAGGTTTATTTGTTGAATTCAGCCTGACAAGGACCCAGAAATAGTGATTTTATTGCAAAGACTCGTAAGAAACTGAAAAAAATTGCCATTGATCATTTTATCTCATGAGTAACTTCCTCAGAGAATTTCTAGGTTATGGTGTCCTGGATAGAACATCCAAAACTCACTGTACCTCAGTGTAATAATCACTTATGAATTCTACATATTATCTTCCTCAAAGCATTTTATATTCTATTATTTTTAAAACTTCCGGTTGAATCATTCACTTGATTATTTTATATAGGTTTCCGGAACCTTCTGATAGTGGATGAAGTTAAAAAAAACCGGAAAGGAGGTGCCACAAGATCAGAAACCTGGTTCACACCAATGCCAAGAGCTGGAGGAAGAGCTATAAGGGATTAATAATAACCATTAACGCAGCTATAGGAACTAAGATCCTTAGGCACTCATGCCTACATCACAAAATACAAGACTCAAGCAGATATCAGATTGCTGAAGGGAGTGTTCAGGAACACAGACCTGAAGGTGAAGATATGGAGACTGAGGGCCATAGTAAAAATATGGCCACTTTCAGCTCTACATAGTTTATTCAAAGTCAATAACAAACAAACTACTCCATGAAGGAATGAGTCCCTCCTAAAGAGAAGACTATATCAATGCAGTCTCTGCACTGGCACAGGGCAGCATTCCTTCTGCATGCTTGTGCCTGTGCAGGTGTTCCTTTTCACCAACTCTCTGTCCCTTTGTAGGGAAGCAGCCTTCCTGCCTGCCCATGACCTGTACCATGCTGGGGCTTCTGTTCACTGACCTCCCTCAGCAGAGGCAGCTCTTCTCAGGACCGCCTGGTTGGACACATGCAGGTGTCTTAGCAAACCTGTCACTTGTGGGTCAGCCTTTTCTGTCTACTCGTGTCTATGAAGTGTCCTTTATTCTTCTCTCCCTTTTATAACAAACCTGCCCTTTTAAATAAAACTAACGTCTCTGTGCCATGAAGAAACTTGCCTGGGAATGTGCTGGTGAAAGGGGAGCTCTGATGAAACCTTTCCCAGAGTGAACCCAAGGACCTCACTCTGAACCCAACTCCAAAATCTTCCACTGAAATGAAATATTAAATTGACTGAAGAGTCTATCTTGATTTGGCCCACAAGAGTCAATATACCTTTATTTGTCTGATTTATTTCTCATTATGATTTGTGTTCATATATTTGACCCAGGAGTTTTCAAGGATTCTCTTGAAATGCTCAGAGAAAAATAGGTTCTATTTTGAAATAATTAAGATGAAAAAAGTTGCATATTATATCACCCTTTGTAAGGCTCATCAGGATACTAGATCCCTCTCTTCTAAGAGAAAGAAAAGTTTTATTATTAAATAATCACGAAACCAAAATGTGATGCCCATCACAGGCAATCTGATCAGAGATTGCAGAGACAGAGAAACCTCACCCTTCATATATCTAAGAGGTCTTGTCTCCTCAAGAATAACGAAAGCTAGTTCTCAAATAGGAGAAATTGACAGCACCATTTGTCATATGGTTCATCCTGCATTCTCTTGGTAATTGGCGTGACCATCTTGCTAGTTAATTGGTTTTTATGTCAAGAAAAAATGTTTCTTACTTTCTAAGGCCTAAGGTAGTTTTGTAACTCAAAGTGAAAAGTCAACTGAAGTTCAGATTTGATCCAACCACAGAGAGACCTGTCATACTTGATGAGAACATTTCAAACAGACATTCCTGGGTAGCTGATAAGAGGTTCTTTAGCATTTTAAAAGATCACAGGCATTTCAAAGGAGCAAAGTAAAAACAATTTCAATTTCAAAGTAAATGCTCTAAAAAAAAGGGCTGGGAAATGGGTAAGGGTGAGGGAGTTCTTATTTTCAAAGGGGAGAATAAAGTTTCTAATTTTTAATTTGTATTTCTCCTTATAGTACACAAGTAAAACGTACATATAAACAAGCATACACATACACAGATAAAAGAAAAATATATAGTAGAAATAGGAAACTTGTAGCTGCTAATATATAGATATATATATTTAGAATGGGGCTGATGAACTTTCAGAATTCATATTTATGTAAATCTTTTGCCTTTCAGATGCTCTATTTTAAAAATTCACTATGACCATTTCTTTTACAAACAGCCATATGAAGAGTAATGATTTTGTGTGTGCTTTGGTCTATTATTGCCTGATCTACAAAAATTAAAGTTGCCTAGATGTCTCTCCATAATAAAAAATATAAATAAGATAATATTATAAGAAATAAATATAAGGAACACGGGTAACTATTATTTAAATGAAGGAAATACTGAAAATACATAAATGATTAATATCATTCTTATCTTAATTTTCTTTAATTCCATTTACTTTGAGTCTTCTATCTTATTTAGCATAATTTGACTAGGCTTCTTTGTTTTTCTGCCCATTATTATGCCTTTATTCATTGATATCTATTAGCCCAGAGTAAGCAGAAAATATACTGGCTTTGTTTTAATGTATTATTAATATTCAGCTACAAATAAAACTTATCATTTCTCCTGAATTCAAAATAAAGATGCTACTAAGGGTAGAAGAGTATATAATAGCTCAAATACGTTCTTTTACTTTACTAAATGACTTCTAAGTAAAAAGTAACATGTTAAAATTAGGGGAATTAAGTTATTTAATTTCATAGAAAAAGTGATATATAATTTGAAATGTATCATAATTTTTATATTGATACTAGGTTTCATTTCCAAAAGGCTCTAAAATATATGTGAATTCCATGATCCCTAGTAGCTCAAAAATAATTATATTATTCCATACAATAATAAGAAGCAACCTGAGTGATTAATGCAAGTCTCACATTGGGGATACTCTATAGAATTAATGAGTAAAGCAAATGAATATTTTGAAAGAATAATAAACCACATTAACTATAAGTTGTAATTTATTTTTTATGTTATAAACCTGTTAGCTTAATCAACAGTATTAGACAGAACAGCATTTGATTCCTAAAAAAATAGTGTTATTATGAATTCAGATAAACAAAAAGTATAGATCACTTACCCAGGAAAATGAAAACTATCATGCTGGACTTGGGTCTGTTCACCTAGAAGAAAAGCAGATACTTTTACTCCAACCACCTTCTTAAGAAAAACTGTCCAGAATTAGGTTTTAGCATCTGCTCTTGCTTTCTAAAAGCATCACTGATTCAAATTAGTTTCTTATATCACCATGTCCTCACCATTATGTCCTGAGCTGTGAACTTTCCTAATTATGTCCAAATTTAATTATTTCCTTGTGAGTGTACTGATCTCGGATATTACACTTCCAAGAAAGCTCACAAGCCAGATATTAAGAGAAATGATACATATTCTGCACAGTATTGCAAAAGTATATTTTTCTTCAACTAGAATACTAAACTGTGAAAAAAATCTCCCCAAATATAACCCTAAAATTTCCTAGACACTTAAATAAGCTCTGATACCAACACATTAAGTAGTCTAATCCAAGCAATTTTATGTCATTTGAAGATGTGCTGAAGGGGAAAAGCATAAACAATCCAGGAAAATGCATAGGAACTCAAGCTCCACTGCAATCAGTCTCCATCTTCCCAAACAAGAAATGTTCTCCATATGCTCTTAAAACTTGTGCTGCTTCAGTTTCAGTGCTTCAAACCTCCCAAAGACACTGACAATGTAAGAAATGATTTTGTATGGCGATAGAGAAATTCCATCATTTTTTCCACTAAGATAATCATCCACTTGAAAACCATTTTTCTCTGTGCTTCACTGAGGGACATGGTTATGTTTGTTCCTCCTAAATACATTTGTTGAAATCCAATCTCCCAAAGATGTTGGTATCAGTAGGTAAAGGTTTTGGAAAGTGCTTAAGTCATAAGGGTAGAACATGCATGAATGACATCAGTGCCTTTTAATATACCCACCCCCTTGGAGTAAATGCCCAGTCAAAGAGGGTTCGCCCAAGTGGGGCCACAGATGCACAAGTCTAAGGTACCTTCTGGTGGGGAACCACAAGAAGGGAGTGACAGACTCCAGTTAAGCCTCAGACTGAGGCTTATCTGGAAAATCAAAATATAAAGCAAAATCAAAATACAAACCCAGGCAAAGGCTGCCATCGTCTACATATCTCTCTCACCTATGTATCTCTTTTATGTGTCTCTTTCCATGTCTCCTATATCCCTGGTACAAGTTCAAAGTCAAGAAGCAAGTGAGCCCTTCCCCACGTGTCTCCTTAGAGTCCACTTGCCTTCTGTGTCACACAGTTTCACCCAGCTGCTCAGATCTACCCAGAGTTTAGTTTGGGTTTGGGGAGACATCGTACCTTCCCCTATTTTGGAGATACCTCTGTAACACTGGCATATAGAAGCCTGAATGGACAAGATAGTCATGATTTATCTTCTATTACTTTGTCTTCTTACTTATAAGAGGGGATTGACAAGAAAGAGATTAGAAAAATATAAGCATGAGTTGAGATGGAAGAGGCACACCAGTGTTTGTTCTATACTATGAGAGGTAATATTTTCTTTTCAGAATGCACGATGGGAAAAAAGAAAATCTGGAGTCCAAGAAACTGAAATGGTCATACTGTATTTCTCTGTAGATACAGGTAAATGAGTTTTCATTGAAGTTATTTATATGTACTTCTTTGTAAAATGGGTATCTATATTAATTATGTATATGGGGTTTATATCACAAATGCCAACAAATGTTGTTATATTATCCCCACTGTTTTTATTATTTAACAAAATAGTAATAATGGCATGTTATTTCTTAAGTCACTTAATCATTGAACTTCTATTTTAAGTTTTACCAAGGTAATTATTTATTTATTTGTATATAAGCGAAGTGAAAATTACTTACAGGGGTATTTGGTAGCTTCCATAGTTGAAGAATTCAGGGATAGAACAAATTTTATTCAGGTTTGAAAACTTGCCCTGTGGTTCAGAGCATCCCCTGTCCCCTAACCTCCCTCACCCCTGCCTTTCTAGCTTGTTTATTCCCTCCCTCTTTCTCCTACATCTATCTATTTAAACTGCTCTCTTTGGTGTCAGCTCTATTTCCTCTCTGTAAGAAGCTGAGAGTTAAGCCCTTCATATGCTCTTGGTATATACTCTTTTCTCCCAGAAGCCTGAGTAAAAAACTTAACTTTTTTTTTCTTTCCTAGTAAAGGTCTTTTAATCAAAATATTTTTAAAAGCAAACGTGAGAAAGCAATATATGTGTTTCTTTATTAAGAGAAATATGTATACACTTCTTAGTGTATTTTTTTCAAATCATTTTACTTATATTTATTACATTTTAAGCATCATTACTATATGCTTTCAAACAGGCTTGTACATTAAAATGCTAACAACATCTTTTTTCTTATTGAAAATATCAAGAAGAAAATCGTAACAATCCCTACTAGTAACGGATAACTAGTGTAAAGACTTAGTTATATTTCTTAGGTTATCTACACCCTGATCAATCCATACATAGGTACAGGCATTTATGTGAACTCTATATAGCATTTTTCAAAGCATAAATTACATGGGATTATTCCTAAATTCTAAATGAAACTAATGTGATAAAAGTGGTGAAAACACTGAGTTTTCAGTTGTTTTCAACAAAGTTCTACATTTAGTTCTTGGATTTAAGGTATTAACAGTTTTAAAACAAGGTTCTCCAAATTCTAAATGTTACAACAGAAATTTAAAAATTCAAATTCTACACAAAATCATTTTGTTCATGTAGTGCCTTTTTTAATTCATGGAAATAACTCAGTTGTCTTTAATTATACAAGTAAACCTAAAACCATTGTTTAATATTCAGAAAATACTGAACATTTTAAATAAAATGTACATTTACTCCCTTTTTTCAAGCAGAAACCTGTAGATATGATGTCTAAATGTCCAAAGAGAGAATAATTAAATTTTATAAAGCTTATATTTTTTGAAATATTGAAAAGAATTAAAATTCATTGTTTTTAAGTCTTGTTGAATCCTTACACTTTTTTTTCTTTTTAACCTCCACCAAACCAACCATGCCATACCCCATCTACCTTCCTCCTTCTCTCAAAGACAAGTCATGTCAAGATTTGATGTAGAACATTCAAAACCTTTTTAAGCATATTTATAAGTACATACCATATATTTTATTAATATTATATTCTAAATACTGTTTTAAATTTCATTGTTCCCTTAGCAATATATTACAAACACCCTTCTGTGTCCATATACAATTATCAAAGCTGCTATGTTTATGTCTACCTCTTTTTCTGTTATGTGATGTTTCAAACTTTAGTCCAATATTTGTTTATACAACAAATATTATTAATACATTCCAGACATAGCTTTTGTTTTAGAGAGACACAAGTAACATATCTCCTGCCTTGATGGAACTGCATTCTAGTTGGTGAATATGAGTATAAAAAAAATAAAGTATCAATTGTGCCAGGTACCTGTAAGTCTAAGAAGAAAAATAATTCAGGACTAAGAAGACATAGCATGCTAAAATTAGCATTTTAGCAAATGCTTAACAATTTCTATTTCTTACAGGATAAGACAATGAAGGGACACGATGCATACAAAAAAAGCAGGGAGAGAAGGAAGAACAAATACAAAGTCTTGAGATAGTTCAGTGCTTGCTATGTTCACAGTGCAGCTAATAGGCTATTGTGGCTGGGGCAGAGTGAGCAAAGGGAGACTGGCTGGACATGGATAAGAGGGTTTCTGGGGATAAACCATGTGAGAATTTGTACCCTTACAACAAGGACTCTGTTTTTTTTTTTTTTTTTTGTTTCACTTTAATAAAATAAAGAGTATTGGAGCATATTGCGCAGAATAGTGGCAAACTTTGCTTTTTTATTTAAAGGACTGTAATTGCTTCCCTGTGGAGAGTTGGATGAAAGTAGGAAACCTAGCTGGGAGGCTAACTCAATGCCCATGAACTCAAGAAAATAAAAAGGAATGAGGAAAGAATGGTTAATGATGTGAAAGGAAATCATGAGAACAGAGGGTTCAAGAAGAAAGGTATACTGTCCACTACCATTAACCCAAGTAAAATGAGAAGGTTGCACTGTTTCAGCAATGTGGAGGTCCTTGATAGTAATCATAGAAGTTTTTGTAGGATATGGGGGAACAACAACAACAACAACAAAAAAAAAACCAGATGGACTGGATTCATGACAAAATGGAATCAAAATTTGTGTTACTAGGAATTTCATCTTTCAGGGATATTTTCTGCAAAGAGAAGCAAAGGATTGGGTAGTATCTGGACAGGGATGTGAGGTCAAGAAAGAGATACTGCCAATATTAGATTATATTCTTTTTACATCTAAAGCACTCTTCCTGACTGCAAATAAAACTCAAATTACTTTTTGAGTCACATCTATAACCATGCCTGTTTCCTGTATGCTTTTTCACCTTTTAGTTTGCCCATGTCTCTAATTTAGAAGCGCCCACCTGACATTAGTTTTTACTTGTCTGTAGTGGTATCATTTCTACTTGCTTTTTCTCATTTATATTTGATATCTGTCTGCTGCTTTTATTGGAGCTGTTAACATGCTATATCATTTTAAGCATATCACCGTGTAGTTTTCTTAATTTTATTTTCATTTTTGGAGTTAAGTTTTTGTTCTTCCATGTGTGCATGTTCCCCTCACTCTCCACCAAAACACCAATGCCAATGCCACTTGGCACAGTTTCACTGTCTAATTCTTCCCTAATAATTGCTTTGTCTACTTAATTAAATCATTATTAAAATCCTTTCCAATAGCTTTTGATCTTTTCCTCTTATATTTCTAAATACATTCGACTTCTCTGTTGATGATAGTTGCAACTCATATTTTTCTAATAGCAGAATTAATACAAATATAGTCCAGGGTTAATGGCATTTAACCTTGAAGCCTTACATGTAATTGATCCTTCATTCAGAGGCTCAAAACAAACTTCATTTGGAGGGCTATTACATTGATTTTCCCTGCAGATTAATATTTTCTTTCTGTTTTATTGCTACCCCTCCCCCAAATTCTCTGACCTCTTATTTGTCTTCATGCTTCCAATTCATCATTCTCCTCCTATTGCTGTATAAGTTTGCCCTAAGACTCAGTATCTTAAAGCAACGATAATTATTTACTATCATTCCCTGTTTCTGTGGTTTTGGCATTTGAGGCTGTAAGTCTGGCATCTGGTTTAGGACTCTCTTGAGGTTGCAAATGGGTAGTTATTTCAGAGGGATGACCTTGAAAGACATTTTTAGGTGCCCGATTCGAGAAACCTTGAACAGCTGGTATTCTTTGGACATAGTCTCTATCTCAGTGTAGCTTCTCCATGTATTCTATCAGCACAGTGATTACAAGACAACTGAGTTTCTTACCTGGTCCACAGCATGTGTCCCAATGGAACAGCAAACAGAAGGCCTTACTCTCTTGTACGTTAGCTTCTGAAATAATGAGGCATCAATTCCACTGCAGCTATCGGTCCAGGTAATTACAAAGTTCTGTTTAATTTCAAAGAAAGGGGGATATAAATCTTTAATTCCTCATAGAGAATGTCAAGGCAACACTGTAAAAAAAGTTGTGGGGTCGGATATATATTTATGCAGCCATATTTGAGAGATGATAATCTGCTGCACCTCTCTAACACATCAATCTCTTCTTTTTCAAACCATTTTGGTCTTTTAACTATATGCTTACCCTTCATCTCCATGATTTTTTATTCTCCCTTGCTCTCCTTACTTCACATCCTGAACACTATGGTGTGGAATTTCTTCATACTCTTTAGTACACTCAGATGATTCAAATCACATTATGTCAATACCTAAACCAACTGATCTTTGCTTATGCACTATTGAAACATAATGAAGAAAAACAGCAGTACTGTGCTTGCTGGTCTTATTATAACTGTATTATTATTATCATCAATTTCTATCCCCATCCAGAGTTTTTGACATTGCCAACCAACACTGTTTGTTGGAATTCAACTAGTTAAAAACATTCCTCATTCTCAAAGATTGCAAACATTTTCCCTTTTCTAAAATCTAGATTTTCAAAACTCTACCAGCAGAAAATTTGGTTTACTTCTAACAGAAATTTCTCTTATTTTTTTAAATTTACATCTTCCAACAAGTAATTTCTAATATACAAAAATTATTTCATTAATTTTCAGTATTTGAAAGGAATAACAGCATGATGGGAACTTTTGCTGTCCAAAAATAGAGTTCTTTTAAAAACGTTCATAAGCTGAAATGGCATAAAGAAACAATTACCACTGATTTATATGGGAACAATTTTGAGCATGCCCAGGCCCCAAAATTAACCTGCCAAATCACATCACGTAATACATAAAAACTAAAATTATGCTACTATACAGTAAAACCAGGAATGCTATGATAAATAAGTAGCTCTGGGGAGTTTTGGTGGCACTATCACTGCTCAGGGTGGGCATGGCATTTATTAGGGCTGCTAGGAAACAGAATGTTATTTTCATTTTTTGCCTTTTGCCATAAAAGTTAAAGACCATTTCATATTTTTTTCAATTAGTAAAAAATAGGTACTTTTGTAGGTCTTTCATGAAAAATAGACAGTATAACATAAACCTTCAAAATTTGAGGATATGTTGCTATTTCTACGCATTGCTTTTATAGACTTCTCTTTCCTAGTTATGTTTTAATTAAACAGTGTAATTTTAGTTTTAATTTTATTCTAACTCAAATATTATTTAAGAGCATATATCTTAACTTTTAGGCTAATAATGACTTAGCAGGTACTACGTGTTATAATGGTTTTACGTGTTTATTTGTAGTCAATCATTTGAACCTCAAAAGAAACTAAATATTTCTTTTAAATTCTATTTGTTCTATCATTCTATTAAAGTGGCAATTATCATTATCATAATATCACATTAAAATGAAGTAGATAGAAGATATATCATTTTGTAAGGTTTCTACCAGAAAACTATGCTATCCGTACTGTTTATGTTAACAACCACTATAATATCACTTCCATTTATACCAATTATTACTAAATTATTAAGTTTACTCATAGTATCTCTACCTTCTGGCCTTATTAAAGTCTGTGAGTGGCAAATAAATTAATATTTCAAATGTCCAAATATCCTAAGATCATTTATAGTCCAAGTTTATTGGATACAAATTATAAATACATATTTAATTGTATATACACATGGTTTTAAATTTTTGATATTTTTCCATAAGAAATATGCTAATGTTATCTGTTCATTTCCATTTTGTCCTTTTTTAAATTTTAATACTTTGCATTTTGCTGATACATTATTTTATTGATATAATTGGAATATGACATTGTATAAGTTTAAGGTATATACATTGATTTGCTACATTTATATATCATAATATGATTACCACTGCAGAATTAACTAACATTTCTATTGCCTGACATGATTTCTTCTTCTTTTACTTGTGATAACTTTTAAGGTCTAGTTTCTCAGCAACTTTGAAGCATATAATAGAATATTTTTGACTCCAGTTGAATTTATTCATTTATTTGCAAATCTTCACACTTTGACCAGTATTTCCCCAGCTCTCTCATCCCCAAACACTGGTAACCAACATCTTATTCTTTCATTCTGTAAGTATGGCTTTTTTGGATTTAACATGAGTGATATCATAAAAATGTGTCTTTTTTAGTTTGACTTATTTTGTTTCACACAGTGACCTCAAGATTCATCTATCTTGTAACAAATGGCAAGGTTACTTTTTTTCCTCATGACTGAATAATATACATTGTATATGCAATATATATATGGTTCCAATTTTATATGTACATATTTTCTTTATTTCTGGTGGAAATTTCAGTTGCATATCTTTTTTTAGTAGTTCTCTTTTTAATATTTTGATGAATTGCCACACTGTTTTCCATAGTGTCCACACTAATTTACAATCCAACTGTGCACTAAAGTTTTCTTTTTTCCACATCCTCACCAATACTTATAATCTGTTGTCTTCCTGGTGGTAGCCATTTTAACAGTTGTGAGGTGATATCATGTAGTGGTTTTGATCTGCATCTCCCTAATAATGTGTTACTGTACATCTTTAATTTACCTGTTGGGCATCTGGATGTCTTCTTTTGAAAGATATTCAGTTCCTCTGCCAATTTTGAAAAAATTTTTTGGTATTGAGAGTTATTTTTTTATATAGTTTGGATAGCACTTTATACAATACATATTTTGAAACTATTTTGAAATCCATTCTGTAGGTTGCCTTTTTATTTTGTTGATTTTTTTTCTTTGTGCAGCAGCTTTTCACTTTGACATAATTATACTTGGAGACTTCTGTTGTTGCTTGCGCTTTTGGTGTCATATATAAAAGTCATGCCAATGAGCTCATTCCCTAAGTTTCTCTCATGAGTTTTATAATATCAGATCTCATAGGTAAGTCTTTAATTCAAGTTAACGTTTGTGAGTGATATATTTGTCACATGTAGTTATCCAGTTTTCCCAGCACCAGTTTTTGAAGAAACAAGCCCCTCCCCATTGAATATTCCTGTCTTCCTTGTCAAATATTTGTTGATTGCATACACATAGGTTTATTTCTCTTTTCTGTGATCTAACTTGAGATCTATGTGTCTGTTTTTATGACAGCACCATACTGTTCAGATTATTATAGCTTTGAATATAACTTGAAATCAGGAAGTGTGATACCTCCAACTCTGATTTTTCTTTCACAGTATACCATTTACTATATGTAGCCTATTATGGTTCCATACAAATTTTAGGATTTTATTTCTGTGAAAAATATCAATGGAACTTTGAAATGTACTATATTCAACCCAGAGATCACTTGGGTAGTCTCTATATTTTAACAATATTAATACTTCTGATATATGAACACAGGATATCATTCTATTTGTGTCTTCAATTATTTTTTTATTAAAGTCTTGTACTTTTAAAGGTATAGATGTTTCATGTTCTTGGTTAAATTTATTCCCGGTGTTTCATTGTTTGATATTATAAACAGGATGGTTTTCCTTCTTTTTCCAGCAGTTCTGTTTTTAGTGCATAGAAATACAACTGATTTCTGTATGTTTTTACATCCTGTATAATGAGTGTCTTCATTAGTTTCAGAGTTTTTTGTTGAATCTCTAGAATTTTCTTTACATGGTATCTTCTCTGTAAATAATGACAATTTTAATTTTTCTTTATAATTTGGATGCCATTTACTTCATTATATTCCCTGATATCTTGCCTTCATACTTGCTTTCAGTATGCTTTTCAGTACTATGCTGAATAGAAGTGGTGAGAATGGACACCCTTATCTTATTCCTAATCTTAGATGACAGGCTTTCAATGCTCATCATTAACTTTGATCAAGTTATGCTTTTGTCATGTATGACCTTTATCAGTTTGAGATGTTTTCCTTCCTTTGATACACAATTTAATGGGTTTTTACAATAAAAAGATGCTGTAATTTTTCAAATGATTTTTGTCAAATTTAGTCCTCAGCCATTTCTTCTCATCCTCATTTTCCTGTTTTTAGATCTTAGTTTGTTAATCTCTTTCAATTTTTTAAAAATTATCCTCCTGAATAATATTCTGGCTCTTTAAATGTCCCAAATATCTTGCTTTTGTTTGAAACAATTCAGATTTGGGGATCACAGATGTCAGAATTCTATTCTTTCCTAGACATAGAATAAGAGAAGGTTTGAGAGAAGATAGGGCTTAGGCACTAAAATTGAGTGCTGATTTTCAATTGTCAGCAGGGTGGTCCTTTGAGAAATAGCTGTCCAACTGTAAGCTATATCACTAAAAATGTCTATGACTTGGACCTGGGACAAGTTTTGATGTGAAACACCCTTGGATGTTCATTCTCTCCTATTTATAGTAAATACTCAAACACACACATTGATAGAGAGAAAGGGATAGATCTCAATGCCTGTGCTTGTAATAAAGCCTACCCTAAGTAGGGGAGCCGGGGCAGAGCAGGCTGTGGTGGTCAAGGTGGTGTCAGATTCTTGGCCACAAAAATAGAAAATTGGCTGTAATTTGGGTACCTGAGGCAGTGTAGCCTAGAAGAAGGTGGGGGAGGAAGCACTGATTGGGTTTAAAAGATAAAGAGGACAACTCACAGAAATGTCTACATAAACTGTGCCTCCTCCAAAACTACACACAGTCAGAAAAACATGTGTTAACAAGGGAAGGGCATGTTCACAAGTATATGTAAAGCACTTCAACTACTAGAACAACATTAACTTTATTAAAGAGGGTGATGGCTTAGATCCACTGTAAATAGATTTGAACATTCCTGTGACCTCACTTATTTCCCAAATCTTTATCTAGATATTAAATCCAATGTTTATTTTCCTGCTCTATTGCCACTGCCTTGGTTTAGATCCAATCATTTGTTGAAGATAATTAGTTCCATAAACACTTATCTGAGCGCTGGGCCTCCCTGGTGGCGCAGTGGGTTAAGCAATGCACTATGAAGCAAAACACAGCCACTGCAGCAGGAGTTTGATCCCTGCCACCGGCCAGGGAGGGGACCCACATGGCACAGCAGACCCTCTCCTGCCTCACCCACTGCTGCCCTCAGGGCAGTGTGTTTCAATCTGCCTGTTCTGCTCCCCACTCTGTCTGGTGAATCCTCTCACCTCCCCTGACTCTGGCCTGCACCCCAGCTCTTGTGTGCATAAATAAATAAATCTTTAAAAAAAAACTTATCTGGGCGCTAAACCTGTACTTTTGAGCTCTCGAATTCACCAGCTACAGAGCTACTAACACTCTTCAGAACCTTAACCTAATCACATCATTCTTCCATACAGAATTCCTAACTTGTCTTCCATTACATAAGTTTTAAATTTATTTGACTGCTATATATATATTTTTTAATATTTATACATTACCAACCTATTAATGTCACTTTCGGCTATGTCACTTTTTCCTCTGAATTACATGCAATTCCTTAAAAGGACTGTGCCATTTCACACACATATCCTTCTGTGCATGTGGCCCTTCTTTTTCTCACCTCTGACTTCAAACTCCAGAAAGTCTTTTCCTCCCAAAACTATGGTTCTGTAGGCAAAGTTAAGAGTTTCATCTGGCCTAATATCTAGTACCTAAAAAATGATTTTTAGTTTTGTTTATATTCTTACAAAAATGGTTAGCTTAATATGTGTTGGGGTTTAATCTTAGTTTGTATATCCTTCTTAGTCCACTGTTTATGTAAGTAGTAAATACTCATTTTCCTTTTCTTCATAATCAATGTATTATTGTTTCTAACTTTTCACAATTAAGTGAAATAAAGAACACTGGAGCAGGGTCCTGCACTTTAATCAACAACATTTTACTGATTGCCAGTATCTTATGAGTCACTGTGCTTAAGCCCTGGGGTTGACACACACACATTTTATGAATACAAGCTAGTTCCTGTTTCAAATAACATACATGCTAATAGGGAAAAAGAAAGCTCCAATCTATAATTTATTGAAAATAAAACTGATACTACTAGAATTTGAAAGGGTATCTAGCAGATTACTGAATTAATTTTTGAGAGGACAGTATTTATATTTCCATTAAAAAAAGTTTACCTTGTTAGTATTAAAAATATCACAGGAAATTATCAGGATTTAAATGTCATCAATTGTGAAGGATTTAAATGTCATAAGCATATCAAAAATCCTTTTAGGGAGATTTAAAAAAATCCTCCTCATGGAATAGAAGCTGACCAAATTCCTCCTGGGGTATGGAGGGGCCCTGAGGTATAAAAAACAGGAATGTTTACACTTAAGCTGTGACATGACTGAGAAAACTTAATCATCTGTGGAATTTGGAGCCAGCGCAATTTATTTCACAGGAGCTGATCAGGGATATTGGGATACTAATCTGACTGTATTTCACCCATATGTTTTGGGTTCAAGTCTTCTCTGTGACACTAATTAGTAATTAAAATATATTTACTAAAATGATAAAAATTTAAATGTAGTTGTGACCAATTTTCAGTTTGGCTTATCATTCATCTCTAAATTTTTTAAATACTTTTGTCTTTGGTGCTGATCTCATGCTGACTTTCTATTCATTTATTACGAAAATAATATATGTGCAAGATACAGTTAAAAAAATGCTAGGGAGTGGAGGCCAATAGGGTAGGAAGATAAGGACACAGAGTGAAGTCACAGGGGGATTAGTCTATCTAAGACTGGCCATGCCATGACTTTCATATAAAAAGATGGGAGAAGGTTACAGATTTGTACTAATCCTTTCAGCAATCTGAAAAATGATCACAATTTTAAAAATGTATATAATTTGCAATGTACTTAGATGAAAGCAAATATTCTTGGGACTAAGTTCAGGCGGAAATTCTTCTTTATGTAATCCTTGTTAGGAATTTTCAAATGTCTTGAAAGATATCCTCAGCACTTAGTAAATATACTAATGCATTCTTATGATTCTTCTTGGTATGCTTCTAAGTGAAGGCTGCCATCATCAAAGTACTGCAAGATACTGGAGATATAATGTTTACATTATTTTGTGTGTGTCTGCATACAGATCCATTCATGTACACAATGGAATAATAGGATACATCTCCACCTGGGGATAACATAGGGTGGATTTGAAAGTAATCTGGAGAAAGGAAAAAAAAAGACTACATCTCTCACAGAAATGTCTCCAAAGGTATTGTTTGCTACCATAGGTGTTGATATGTAAATGACAGCATAGTTCTAATTACCTCCACTTAGTATCTGAGTGGCCATTTGGAATTCTATTTGCATAGGTAAGTCCAAAGTGCCACCATAGGGCTGTGATACCTGGTTTTGTTTGGTTCATATCAGTTTTGTTGTCAGTGTTAATTGACAATTTGTAAATGGGAGCATACCTGTGAATCCAGACTAGAACCTGGAATGCAACCGTGTTTCCAGAAAAGAACTTGTTTGACTTATTTGACTCACATGAAACTGGGATAAAGTTATCATTTTTTTAAAAATAAGAAGCCAAGCAAAGACAATGGTTTAAATGAAACATTGCACATTCTAGTCAGTATCTTCTTGGGTAACTACAAATATTTCTTCATGATATGGTGGAGTTGACTAAAAAAAGAAAAGTGAGTGGTTGACTCTCTAGAGTTCTAAGCAAAAAATCAGGGGATAAATGCTGTCCAGATCAGTTGAATTAAAATATCTGAGATTCACTCGAGGTCAATTAAAATAATGCACTGGAGTGGTGTCAGAGGATTTATATTTTTAATCAGAATCTCGTCGCTTCTGAAGCAGAGATGAGTTGGTAGTTCTGACATGAAAGCCTTGTCACAATAATTTTAGCTGCGCAACAAAGCATAATCAACACTGCAGTCACTTTATATTGTCCTGGTAAATTTTTCACAGAAAGCCCAATTTTAAACACAACCATCTTAATATACTTTCCCAGATCATCTGGTTGAAAAATGAACACCAACATAAGTGGATGAGCTGCCTTGCTCTTGGGTGACCGTGATCTATACTGGTTAACATCTTAGATCAGGAACATCAACTGAATACAATTATTGAGTGATGGCTTTATTGGGGCACAACTGTACAAAATGATGATACTTAATAACAATATTTAGAGCTTTTTTTCTGATGATAGTAGTTAGCAAGCAGTTTCAGTGATTATTCCTAGCAGCAATATTATTTGTCATTTATATAAAATACTGATCATCATTCTTTATGATGCTGTAAGTATAGCATGTATTAAGTCAAATCTTTGAAATATTCACAGAATTGGGCAGAATATTTAACATACCATCCCACTGGGAAACCTTGGTAGGGAACAACTTTGCAGATTCTGACTCTTGAGAAAATATTCAACTTCTAACCAGTAAAAGCACCAATAGCAGGGTTTACTTGCACTCTTGAAAAAAAGAGATAAGAACATGATTTGGTTTTCCTAAAACATTGCACTCAGGGTAGGTTTTAAGTTGCATGTAAGTTGCTGAGGAGTGTTAAGCATGAAAGAATTTTCCACAATAATATCTATAATGCTGTTAACTGTGAGCATAACCCATTGACAATGAATCTAATTTAAACTGCATGTGGAATGAGGGAAATGTGTTCTTTCCAATCTGCTGAACATCATGATTTCATCCCATTCCAGTTATGTGAATGTAAGTCATTAGACAAACACAATTTAGGGTCAAAAAGGTAAGGAGGAGAGGACCACTTTCAATATCAGGTATGTAGCAAACATAGAATTGAATATTTGAAGTTAATATTCAGATTCCATTGGTAAAACAAAACAAACAACATATTTTATAAATGCCTTCTTATAATAATGTATTCTAAAGGGCTAGTAAAGTATACCTTGAGAATTAATGCAAACAGACACAACAGAGAACAGGTACTTTGTAAAGGGAAAGCTATATTTTCTAATAAAAAATATCTTAATTAAATCAATACTTAAAAGCCAAAACATTAGAAAAAACAGATGGACATTTCTCCTCTTAGAATAGGAAAACTTCAATGTGATTAGTTTTATAATCAAATGAAGGGAACTCTGCTGGTTTTTATGATGCCAGAGTTTGATTAAGTTCTACTACAACATTTTTCAGCAGAAAGAACAAAGCATAGGCATTATGAAGAATCCTGAAAGCAGATTTATTTGAAGTAATGTGCTATTTTAAAAAGATGAGTAAATAAGGATATTAATAGCTAGTCAAGATAAAAATGAGATGACTTACTTCTGCCCCAAACACATGCAATTAAAATTTAAGACTGGGCAATAAGAAGAGTTATAGAAGATTTGCAAAATCAAATTAAGCAAATTTATATGGTCTAAAAGAAAATCTGTAAATAATGAAATTATTTCCAGACCTGCTGCTGATGCAGAAAAAATAGTAATGGGCTCATGATAGTAGAGATAAAGCAAGAAAAGTAATGCGATTAATGCCACAGCAGACTTTCCACCTGGAGGGTTCTCTGGATTGTGTCCCAAGTAGAAGAAAGACTGGCTTTGCTGGCCTGGAAATAGACTCAATTAGACTTCTACATGCAGCTAAAATTATTTATTTCCAATGCTAGAGGATAACATGTTCTCCATTGTATGAAAATGGTCATATCTTCATTAGGACAAAAATATATGTTTTGAAGTAAATAATGTCTAGTAATAAGTGTGTTACCACTGGCTGAAGACAGGAATGGAGGCAAGTCCAGGATGGGTCTGATAAACTAAGATAAAGTAAAAGGGTAAAGATTCCTGTTGCTCCTTTGGGGTTAAGGAGGCAGGGAAGTTGCTTCAGGAACCTAAGTGTGAGATGGAAGGACTGACAAGTCAGACCAGACTTTACATTTCAATAGCAGATAGGTTGTCATAGGAAATTAAGGTCTGAGGATAATCTATGAGAGTAGTTTGATGAAGAACATCAGAAATCAGCCTTTTTTTTTTTTTTAACAAAACCAAGGAAGACTGAAGCAGATTTTTGGTGCATCATTCACATGGACTCAGGACTTGAGCATATGACCTTAAGTCACATGTAAATGTATATGAGTAAGGGGAGTAAAGACCAAAAGACTAAGGGAGAGTTCAGTGACCACGAACACCCATGGGGGGCCAAGTTTTACTGAGGAATAAGAATATAGTCATCTGGTCCTGAAGTTGATGAGAAGCTGCTGCTCTCTCTCATTCTGAAGGTAGGTAATGAGAATTGGTATTCTCAACAGATGGTTTACTTTGGGTTAAATAAAAAGCTATGAGTTTTGTAGACTCTGAGGATATAGGGTGTTTTGTTCATACTGGGAAGGGAACTCCAGAGGGAACATGGAAAGAACTGGAAGAAAATAGAACAAAAAGGTGATTTGGGGAATTTCCATGGATTATTAATTCATTAAGACATTTATCAAGTGACTTCTTCTGCATGACACACATCATACTAAAAATATGGTATAGCAGTATAAAATATAGAGAAAACCCCTGGAATCAAGGACCTTAGATTCTTAAGGACTACTGACATACAATTTTGGGATTTCGCAGCCTTTTTCATTTTTTCACAACATTGCTGTAATTATGTGAATGTTAATATGAAAAAATAAGCAAAACCATGATCTTAGGGAAAAGGGTGTCTAAAATAGAAAATTAAACCTGAATATTTGGAAAAAAATGAAGAAAACTAGGTAGCAAACTAAACTATTCATTTTAAAAAGAGTAAATTAAAAAGAGTACACTAAAGGAAATGTTTAAACAGCTGAGGTGCAAAATTAATTGTGGAATATCTTCAGACTGTTTAATTGATAGATATGTTTGTTGTTAATACTCTGGAATGGTGATTTTTTTCACTTCTTAATTGATAAGCTGTGCAATTTTGATGCAACTTTATAAGTAAGTTCTCCATTTTATATCTGAATCACGTAAGGAGAGCTTTTACATCTGTGCCCCTGTGAGAGAGAACATTAGTTCTTTCTGGAGATGTTCTAGTTATCACATCTGCAATAAATTAAGCTGTGTTGCTGTGAGCTGTAAAGTATTTCCCAGTCCCAGGAACATTGTTTGCACCATTTTCTCTTTGGGAATTTACATATTAATTCAAGCATTGTGAAACTAGAAATTGATTACATAATAAATGTTTTTTTTTTAATGGAGTTATCTTTCTGCTAGAAAGCCTATGAAAGCCTATGAAAAGTAATAGATGAAATAAATTATTTGTTTATAAAGGTGGCATAAGCAATACCTTGCCTAGTGTCCCGAGTGACCTGGCCTGACCTTAATCTAAGATTCTCAATTTTGGGATCCTTTCCAAGTTGAGGCAGTAAACTTAGCTGGAGATTTGGAAGGGAGACAGAGATCAGGAGGCAACCATAAACACAGATATTCTGGAAGAAACAAAATTATTTTTTGGATGTAAATTTTTTTTCCCCTGGGCTCCGCTTCATATTTTCAAATTTGCCACCTGCAATTCATTCTTCTCAGAAGACAGCAAGAACCTGAGGCGATGAGTCACCTTATTTGCTGGGATTTGACTAAAGAAAAGTCAGTGGAACTCTGTGGGACCAAGATGGTGGTGGGATGAGGTGGCCCCTACTTGTCATGGGAGTAGAACGAGGAGTAAAGAATACAGGTAGAGAGAGAAAATGTTGAGCCAATGCTCAATGGGAGGACGACACCAAAAATATGCTTCAAGAAGCTTTTTCTCTGTTGCCTACTTCCCATTCACAGCCACTGATAGAAGTGAACACAGGAGACCTGACTTCAGTTCTGACTGAGGAGAAGTGTCCATGTAGGCAGTTTGTGCTAATGAATTACTCAAAGCAAAACACCTCATCACAGAAACAGCTAGTCTTCCCTAGGATTGCACTGAGAATTTCACTTTGTGTTCAGAAACTACCCCATATACAAATCACATTTCCTTAGGAGTCAAGTATTTACCTTGTCCAGATACTTTTACGCTATTTTTGATGGGTTAGAATAAACAGTACTGCATAAAAATTGGTTCTTAAAGTTCTTGATAGTCGATTCTGTAATTTATCAGAATCATTTAGGTAAATGAAATGTAGAAAACATACATTTAAAATTTATTATTGAGTAAACATTTGTAGAACTTTAAAAAATAAAATTTATCACTGAACTAAGAATAGTTTTAAAAGTTTTATATATAATGACGAAGAACAAAATTGTTTAATGATAAAAATTATATAAATGCTATACTGCCCAGTTGACTAATAAATTGAAAATCACAAGGTCATCATCTAAGTCAAAGCAAGATTAAATGTCTTGACTCAGATAAAAACTCCAAAATTTAATACTATATGTGATTGTACATAATTTTTATGAAATATTTATGCATTAATCTTAACTATATTATATAGTACTTACTCTAAAACAACATTAAAAACCTTTTATATCATGATTATCCCTGGTTATATAAACTTATTGAGAAAAATATTTTGGTCATTGAGTATTGCACCAGAGGGTTTAATTCAATCCTTAACTGCAAAGACTTGACACTAGTTATGAGTGAATATCCAACTTATCTAATCAACAGCATTTTTCATACAATAGAGAGGGCAGTGTGAATGTGATTATAGAATTCTCAATATGGTTTTTACTTAAAAATTATATAACAAGCATCCTTCACAGTAGCTGTTGTGCAATCACATTAGATTTGATAAACTTCTTCATGAAAGCATAGTAAATAGATATAAAGAACTTTAAATGTTTCAGATAATCATTAAACAATTAACAGGAGGTTACACACACAGGGTACAACAATTATAGAAGCACATTTCATGAAAAACTTAAAAGACATTCCAAATTCAAAGCTTATAAAGAAAAATTAAGATAATGCAAATACGTGGCAAGTGGGAGGGTCTTTCACCTCCTCTTTAGTAACAGTAGTTCTTTAGAAAATAATCTCCATTGAATTTTGGGAGACAAGAATATTTTCCATGCTTTTTCATTTACTGTGGTACATAAGCAGAGATTTGATAGACTTTAACAACATTGTCTGTTTACATATTGTCTCTAAAGAAATCTATTACCTTGCTTCATGCCATTTGAAAACTAATCACATATTACTTAATGGAATTTCCTTTTATACTTGTAACTTTTAGGAAGTAAAAAAGTCATCTGTTGTAAAATTAACTGGAATTGAAAATTTCTCTCAGTTCTTCTGACCATACAGAATTTTTTGAAATGCAGATTACTATTATGATGTATATCAAGTGCGAAATACCCTACTACACTAAAATTTATAAGTGCCCCCTCACAATTTGTGTTTATGAGCATTTTGGGGCTTTGTCATTCTAACATTTCAGGTCTATGTATATTGAGACTATATTTTATTAGCATATTTTTCTGTATCTTCATTAAACAATGAGCATTGGAAGTGAAATTCACTATCATTGTGCCTAATGTATTTGAAATTATCATATCAATGACTTATAGTAATTATTTAATATTCAAACACTCCACATCTAGGAAAAAATTATTTTCCTCATAAACTGGGAGTCATGTTTTGCCAAGAATGAATGAATTCAAATATCAAAGTTTTTATGGGTTTGTAAAAATTCAGAAATAAGGAAGTTCAAATGGACTCTGTATTAGATAAAATTATCTCATCCTTATTGGTAAAAAAAGTTCCATAGCATTTACATTGTCTTGAAATATAGCAAAAAAAAAAAAAAGATATACATACTGTATAGCATAAAAGTCACAACACATTCTTTCCATAAGGATTCTTCTCATTTGTGTTATTAGCACATAATGAGGTAAGTAGTTGACCCTTTGATCCATAAGATTGCAGGATTGAGAACACCTGCTTCTTGACCATTTGTCCTGTGTATGTAACCACACTAAATCCAGACTCCTTAGAAGGATTCCTACATCAACTGGCTGAGAACAATGCACGTGGTCGGTCTGTTATTCCATCCCACAGTTACTGTAAGTACTTGTATGTTTTTGTTCTGCTTCCAGGTAAGGATCACTCTTAAATCTGTTTGACTCCACAAAACTTCACTTTTGGTAAGTGTAAATATAACTGAAGATTTGAAAGTTTAGTTATAAACTCAAGCCGTCCAGGTAGCCAGAAAGCACATGAGTGATATGAAGCTTTATGAAGAACCAGTCTTCCTTCACACTGTACCGGTAACACAGTGACAATTGTTTCATAAACCATTATCTCTGAGTGAGAGGACACTGAATGACATTCAACATTGGCTTCTTCTTTCAAACATCCAACCAGGTTGACAGTAGTGATGAAGATGGCCCTTGCTGAAGATACCTGTACATTAAAATACTTTATTTCACAAGGGCTAATAATCATGTGCCAGGAGGTATTTGGCACAGTGGTTCTCAAATTTTAAGGTGCTTCAGAATCACCTGTAGGACTTGATAGCTCCTTAAAACACCACCCCTAACGCTGCTGGCTCATAAATAGTAGGTGGATACAGATGAAGGATGGAAATTTGCATGTCTAATATGTTCCCAGGTGATACTGATAATTCAGAAACCACTATTTGAGAATCACTGGTTTTCAGCCAAGAAATTCTAACTTCAACACTGTCCTTAACAAAAGCATACAACTGCAATCTCTCTCTCCTCTCTCTCTTTCATTGATATCATTCTGATAATTAGCAACATAGTTTCAATAAATCTCTTAGAAGAGAACTTTTGTTTTGAGTAGTAAGAAGTACCAGTAATCCCACATGCTACGATATGAAAACAACTTGTGGATAATTTTGGTTGTATGACTTTACGATGAGTTGGGAAAAAGTAAAAAAAAGAACAAGATAAATTTTATCTTCAGTGAAAAATCTGTCTTTAAATATTGTTTGCATCATAATTTCAATAAATTAAGAACACCTGCTACCATAATGCGACTGCCTTTTCTTGAATATTTTACTTGTAATTTTATTTTAAAGTATTTGAATAAAAGAATAGAATTTTGTAAAGGTACAAATTTGAAATATTCAGGTTTTTGAATCCCAGAGCGTATGTTTATAAAAAATAATACTCCTATGCATTTAGAGTGAGTTTAGAGCAAGTACGTCCATTCTAACCATCTGAATCTTTGCTGCAGCTCCGCGTGGAATTCACGGATACGGATAGCTTCACTGTAATTAAATAATAACAACAAAAAAGGGCAACCTTACTGCTAATGTCCTGGTGATGAACACCGCCGTTAGTAGCATCACTGTCTGCCTGTGTCCAGGTTTCCGTCCCGCAAAGGCCGGGCTGCCCTGCAGACGCTGCCGGCAAGTCTCCCTCAAAACACAGCGCTCTTTTAAAGGCACTTTTACGTCTACAACTACGTCATTTCCTAGCACGTAGCACAGCCGGTACTTTCGGCTATACCATAAATGAGTATGAATTGAAAAAATTACAAATATATTTACTATCTAGTATCTATGGACTTAAACTCCCTTATGTGGGACGAAGGTGTGATTTAAATATTAATTATTCCTTTTCTTTATAAATTGCACTTTTAGATTAACCCAGCAAGGCCGATTATATACTTTTCATTGGTTAGAATCATTTAATAATGTGATTTTATAATGTTCTTAAACATTGAGGTCTTTAGAGATGCAAATTATATAGTCATAGTTATTCCAAAAGTTTTCATATAGATTCTTACTGGCCATAGGTTGAGAGGAGAAATATGAGTAAAGGGAAAGTTACAAATATGAGAAAATTGTGTAAATGAGTGATAATATTAATGAAAGAAAAGTTTAATGGTATTTATTTTATATAGTCTTGAGAGATAGCTTTTGAATTATCTAGTTAATATGCTATTTTGTATATAAATATTATCTAAGCTGTCATGGCATAATGACAATCTTCCATGTTTTTTTTTTTTTTAAAGCCGTAATAACAGCTAACATGTCTATTGTTAATAGAGTTAGTAATTGCTACTTCCTTTTGTAGCCTAAAGGATAAAACCATTGGATAACTCTTGGTAATTTTTAGCAATCAATTTGAACATAAGAAATTAAAATAACAATTATTATTGGAAGTGTTCAAACATTTAATTGATACAAATCATATTGCATGAAACTAAAATGAAATAAACTGAAGTAGTTTCAGTTAAAGTTTAAATTTCTAACATAGCTAAATCAAAAATTGAGAAATTATTTTAAACTGACTGTTTTTATTTCCATAGATCAATTGATTTAAAAAAAATCCACAAAGTGTTTTAGATTTCAGGTCATTCAGATAGTAAAATTTCTGTATACAGAGATTTTTAAAAAAGAATAGTTTTACTCAGGTAGCCTTGTCATATGAATAAATATTCTACCAGTTTTGAAGTGGTCCTGCTCCATTGGCTGCGGGGAGTGTGCTTATGCTGGTGAGCACAACTTGCTCAGAGAGTTTTGAAATATTATCAAAGTTGCTGATTTGGGTGGTCAGAGACTTCCGACTCTCTGTGCTCGTTCTTCCCCTCGTGAGCCTATCCTCCTGGCGATGGTGAACTCCAAGGCAACAACAAGAAAATGCAGCTTTAAATTCCTCTCGAAATTTTCCTGGCAAACCAAGGAGAAGGGAAGGAAAAAGAATTATGCACAAATATATTTTTGAAAATCATGGACAGGGTACAACTGAGCTGCTCCTTTGAGCCAATTTAACAAAGCAGTGTAATATTTTGCAAAGATGGGGAAAATAAGAAAAGGTAATTGCATTTATTAGATGCTAAATAGACTTCTGAAACAATCATCTATTTCCATAAAATGAGACTGCCTTTCATCTGTGATATTTCATCTTTCAATTATAAGGAATGATTGGTCTCATTCCCTTAGTGTTATATGTCCTATACTTTAACTAAGTTACTGTAATAGAAGTGATCATCTATAGAAGGTTGCCCACAGATAATCATTTTAAAATTGATGAAACCTATGTCATATATAGTTAAACTATAGTTATTACTCCTGTATCATATTCTGAAAAAACTGTTCTATTGACACAGTCAATTCAACAAAATGTCTAGAAAAATATTTTATAATATCTAGAACACTTCTAAAGTTTCATAATTTGTATAATATAGGAAAAAAAATGAGAGGACATGCAAATACTTTGGAGGTATTCCTTGCCCATAAATTACTGATGTGAAATTGGAGAAATGAAAATGAGCCAATTGCCTGTCTAAGGGTATTGAGTGTTAGGAACCATCATTTTTTTTTTCCCCCTCTGAGCCTCATTTTCCATACTGGGTTATTGAGTGATAAGTGAGAAGATGTATGTTCAAGAGTCTAGAACAATAGCACACATTAGAACAAATTTCCAGTGATGATCCGTCCCCTTCCCTGTACCACTCATAACACCCATAGAAGCATTTGACTTGGTGCTGTGACTTCTCCTTCAAACAATTCTCCCTATAATCTTTTATTATTTTTTTAAAAGATTTATTGCTTTATGCATACAACAATAACTGGGAAAAGTGAGAGTGAGTGTGTGTGTGTGTGAAAGAGAAGTCACCAGAGACAGAACAGGGAGCAGAGCAGGTAGATCTACTGAAATACACTGCTGAGGGGAGCAGCAGGCGAAACAGAAGAGGTCTGCTGTGCCATGTGGGTCACCTCTCTGGGCTGGGGTCAAACTTGTGCTGCAGTGGATGTGGATAGCTTCATGGTGCTATGCTTAATCCCTTGTGCCACCACGGAGGCCCCAATTCTCCCTACAACCTTTTAATAGGTTTTACCATTTCGTGCAAGGTTCAGGACTCTCATCATTCCTAACCTATGAAATTTGTCTCCCTACTGCTTTCCATGCCACAGCTCCGATTGTTCCCTTTCTTCTTAAACACAGGCACAAACAGTGGTATGTAACTGTGTAAACATTAATGTAATCTTATTTTGGAGACTGGGGTTAGATATAGCAGGGGATGGCATGAAAATAAACAAGTGAATACAAGACAAACTTTACATATACAACACCTGATTCTCTGAAAGGTGAAAGAAAGCAGGTGCATATATATGGGTACATGCCATTCTTGAAAAACATTTTGGAAAAAAAAAAAAGTATGTAAATGGTTGTTTTTAAAAATAACCTATCCAACCAGGTCAAAAATATAACTGAAAATGCATATACTTCATTAAGTATTCAATAAAATGTACTGCTTATATTTCCATATAAAATTATTATGTTTTTGGAGATAGAATGAAAACAAAATAGTCAATATAATAGAGAAGAATACAGTGTAAAGATGTAGTTGATTAAAACATAATTCTAAAGCCTACATCAGGCAAAAAATGTTTGTAAATAAAATAATAAAGTGATTTTATAATTACTTTGATTCCATAAATATTAATAGACTAATTCAGTTACAGATGTAAATGTGTATGTGATTTAACTTTTTCATTAAGTGATAATTTCTGTGTTCAGTGAAAAATCTTGAGATGAACCCAAGAAATCTTAAAGAGAAATGTAAATACAAAACACACTGACAAGTAGAAAGGTTCCCATTCATTCTCAATATGGCCTTAACTGTTGGCAAATTAAATAATAAAGTAAGCTTGTTTTATTTTCAGATAAAATTATTTTACATTTTTATAAATCATAAATTTAACATGAAATAAAATTCTGTCATTCAATTCTCAGAATTTTCACTTTCCCCTATTTCAACATTATTTTCTAAATTTTAGTGTAAAATTTTCACTTAACTTATTTTCTCTGATGAGTTCCCCCTTATAGAGGAAAAACTCAAAATTTTCATTGTGCAGCAACTGAGCTATTTGTGCAATTCAAAATGTTGGAAATCGTCTGGCCAGTGATCCTTTACCTTTAGTTAAAACTGTGGTTTTTATAGAAAGAAAAAAAAAAAACCAGTTGAAAACTCACCACTGAGAAAATTATAAATAATTGGATTCGCAGCACTGTTGGCATATACAAGCCAGTGTGAAAATGTGAACCAGGCATAGACAGTCTCTCTATCTTCTGTGTGAGTAAACATCCCAAATACTCTGTAGGAAGACAATAACAGGAAATTCAGTGTGATCCTGGAATTTCCTTTTAAATAATTAAATTCAAAGGTGAACACAATCTTTGACAGAAGCTGCCTGACTCCTTTTATCCTCCTTGCAGGAGATAACCACTGATAGGGTTACAATTGCTTCAGTACCTAACTGTAACCTCCATGGCACAATGAGTAAATCAAAAGCAAATCAGGTCCTAGAAGGCTACTCTCTCAAGTAAACAACAAAGACAATAATATCTTTTGTTGGTAAGATTAAAGAAGTGGAATATATATTTCCCTTCCTTCATTTTGTTTCAAAATATAATTGAGCAATGTGTTAATATTCCATTATGTGTATTACTCAAAGGCACTAGGAAATGTCAGCCGCTAAGTATTTTTTCCTCCTTTCATTTGTGCATAGTATTATATTTCTTCAACTCCAGCCTTCTAAGTCTTAGGGACATTTGATTTCTAGAGAACTAGTTTTCATATACCAGAGAACTAGTTTTCAATAGGGAGAAATATGACAATTAAAATTCATGTTTAAATTTTTTAATTTATTAGTTTACTTAAAAATATTTCATTGCAATATCCTAAGTCACTTTAAGATTTCTTCCAAACTTTATACTTTGAAATATTCCATTCATCAGATTCCATTCAATAGCCAACTACCTAGTTAATTCACAGGCTGATGACAATAATCACTTCCTGGCCCACTGTTGACTGTGTCATTTATGCCTGTGATAGAAACACATGTCTTGAATGAAGTAATATCTATGAAGTGCTAAAGTCTGACAAAAATAGAATATGGGGTAAAACAATATGACCAAACAAAATTAATAATATGTTATGACCCCTCTAACATGTCTTTGAAACCTAGATAAATGAGAACTGCTTTAAAGTAGTTGGTTTTGACTTGCTAGGGAAAAAAATTTCAAGACAAGAATTTATTTATAAGAGAAGAGACATGAAGGTATAAAATGTAAGGGCAAACAAAAGATAAATTTTTGAAAAAAATGTGTTTGGTAAAATAAAAAAATGTTTTGGTTTATTTTTTTACTCTGTGGAAAATAGCAGATTGCTCAAAAAATTGAAACTACTTTAAATTTAACTGGGACTTTGCCTTAGAAAGCAATTTATTTTCCTTGGAAAAGAAGGTACTTGTCAGAAAAATAAAAGTAATGTGATGGATAGGTAGACATTTAGAAAACTAAAGGGAAGGCACAAACATTAATTTGCACAAATTAGTGCAAATGAATATATCAGAGATCAGCAAATTCCATTTTCTTTTAATTTACACTGACATAAAAATAATAAATAGCAAGAGAAGGGAAAACTCATCTAGTATCATATGTAGCATGTTTACTCTTATAAAGTCCGTAAGCGCAGAAAACACCAGAAAAAATGTGTATGGGAATTCTGTGGGCAAAACAAACGAGGGAAATTGTGAAAAAGGTGTGGAGGACAAAGTAGCTCATTTTCTTGAAAACTGGTATGTCTCAAGGATCCAACTGCTGAAATATTTTCCTTTAAGGTTGTGTCTGTAGTAAATAATATTCCTGGAAAAAAGTCCATTTTTCCATTTTTTCTCCATTAAGAAAGTCATTAAGCAATCAAAAACAAGGGCCAAAGAGAATGAGAAATCTTTGCAGCTGGTTATACCACCTTTCATCTGGGTGACTCTGGCCAAAGCCGTCTCTCTCCAGAGTCCCCAGCTGTGAGGAATATGATATGGACTCTGAAACAGGGAAGAGTGAGAGGAGCGATCATAGTTTAAGTTTGAAGCCTATTATAAACAGAATTAGTATTGCGTTGGGGCCAGTCTATATGCAACAGTTATGATAACTTCTGATAAAGCTGGCTGGCTGTGAAGTTCACATATACTGCAGCCCTGCACTGGTGGTTTACATTAAGTGTTTCAACTTAGTAGTGTGTCTGTGACATAACAATATACTTTTTCTCAGCAGAATGTTTTGTGCTGATTTGTACAAATATTCACCTCAAGTTCAATTCAAAGACTTCAAGAAATGAATTTCCTTTCTTTCTGTTTAAACATTCCAAACAGTATGTACGATGATTTCATTTGTGTGTGTGTGCACTTACAAATGCACTTTCATGTATAATTAGAATGCTAACATTCTTATCTTTTTTTAATCCTTTCCAAATTATTCTGACATAATTCCTTATGTCTTTGAGAACAAAGTTTTGGAAAACCCATTTGTTCTGATCAAAAGAGAATTCCAAGCTGTAAATGAGACTCTCTCCCCCCACCACCCTGGACTAGAACTTTTCTGCATTTAAGACTCAACAATTAGTTTGAAGAGGGTCAGAGGAACATCTGTTTCATGTCTGCCATTCAACAAAGAATTTGCAAGAACAAGAGCATTTAGAGTCAGCACTCTGGAAAACAAAACACAACAACAAAAAAGCTGTTTTCCTTACCTGTCGATAGCAATACACTGAGTTATCTGGCCTGACATGCTATTTAGACAGTTTAGATTTTTCTCTGGCTTAAAAACAGTTCTTAATCAAGGACCAAGAAATGACAAGTTGCTTGATTTTCAAATAACAGATGAACTTTACCTCTTTAGCACGTTGAGGATGCTAATTGGCAGATAGCAAATTGCAAACACCAAAAGCACAACCATCAGCATCCGAGCTGTTTTCCGTCTGGCTCGGATCTGCTTTATTTCAGCAGCCACAGCACTAATCCTGGACTTGGTCTGCTGTCCTGGCCCTCGAGGCTGTGTAATAGGTTGGAGGGGCTTCCATTTTCTCTGAACTACGGATGATGTTCCAGGGATCTGAAAAGAGAAGAGAGCCTTTATAGCTATTTGATTTAGGAATTAACAGAAGACACAGCAAGGAGAGTATCCCAGACACCTGTGGTCTGGGAGGTCTGAGGGTCTGTTTCCCCAGAATGTCGCTGAGTTGAATATGTTCTGGCTGAATAAGAATTTAGGTGGAAAAATGTTGAAATATCATTTTGTCAAGTGCTAAAGAAAGTCACATATGGAAAAGATAACCTTTTAATAAAAATAGTTATATATCCAGACAATGGAATATTATTCAGTGACAAAAAGAAATGAATTATCAAGGCATGAAAAGACATAGAGTATTCAAATGCATGCACTGAGTATTCAAAGAAGCCAATCTGAAAAGGCTGCCTACTATGTGATCCTGAATTTAATGATATCCTACAAAAGGTAAAACTATGAATACATTAAAAAGATCGTCAGTTGCTAGAGGTAAGGGAAGAGGTGGATGAACTGACAGAGCACAGAGGACTGTTAGAGCATTAAAAATACCCTGAATGTTACCATAATGGTGGATACACGTCATCATATATTATACAATGCATCTGCATGTATTTCTTAAATCAATGGATCTTACACCATCAGAAGTGGGCTATAAGGTAAACTATGGATTTGGGTTATTGCCATGTGTCAATGCTGGCTCATCAATTTTAACAAATGAAGTCTCTTTACCTTCTATTCAGTTTTACTGTGAACCTAAAACTGCTCAAAGAAAAAAAAAAGACTTAATTTAAAAATAAAGACCAGGAAAGAAGAGAAGCAAAGGGATGTCAACTATATTACTTTACTAGGAATTCTGCTTCAATTCAAATTTCTGAGTTTCAAGAGCAGGAAAACCGAACAGGTAATTGCAAGAGTAAGCTGAATGGATTTTTTTCATGCATCAACACTGCCATCTGCTGCTAGATAGAAAGATAGAATTTAGCCACGTATTGTTTTATATTTGGTTTGTTTCTCAGGTTTGGACAATGCAAACCTTTGATGAAAGTATTAAAAAAATTGGATTTTCTCTGTTTCTCACTATTATTATCAACTTGTTTAAAATTAATTTTATGGTCTAGTCCTTTAAAATGCATATATACAAACACACAAAATAAATTACAAGAAAATGCACACAAAAACAGAGAATCCCTGGTGATCTTACATTAACATTTCAAATAGCTGGAATTTGTAAGTTACACAACTTGTACTTTTCCATTTTTTTTCAAAGTTATTTGATAGTAGCAGGGAGTCCCTCCAAGTATAATGTTTTCTTAATTATAAGCTCATGAAGATTGATAGGGTTTAGTGAGCAAAACAATAAAATTCAGCATGTGTAATTTTTTAAAGAGAAAAATGTGCCAACAAGCACACCATAAGGCTATCTCAGTCATATTAAGGTTATTCAGCTGTTACTTTTATCTTTGTGCTGGAAGCCACGACAGACCAATGTGTCCCTGTGGTCTCTCAAAATGGAGGTTGGATGAATTCTGTTGTTTTATACATCACAAGACCAGGGTCTATTAGAGAATCTATAATTTGGAAACAGAATTTTACTTTGATCCATACAAATTAATATGATGTGCCTTTTGATCATAACTACTTTTTTTCTAAGAAAGAATCAAATGAAGTTAATTAAAACCTGTCTTAAATTTAAAAAATGATAAATTGTTTCCATTTGGACTCTCTTCTATCATATCATGTAGACAGACTTTTTCACGGATTCATAGTTCTGCTCAATCTTCTAATCCATATTCTGAGAGACAGGAGCTGAGAATCCTTCCTCCTCTGTGAGCCTCTTTTTAGTCATTTCTGCTATAATTGAGAAGCTCCAATGGATGATGGAAAATTCCAGTAGAATTCTAGCATAAGGAACCCGCAGTCTGTCAGCAGACTTTGATCTGTTTTCTAATGATCTCTGAAAAGTCATTTAAATTTTAGCAATTCTATTAGTGAGTGATCCCCTGAAGGAAAGAATCAATATCCTGCATAATCAATATCCTGCATCTGATGACTGCAATCATCAGAAGCCACCAGAGTTACATAAGGAGAAGCCATCATAGGGAGCATGGTTATGGTCCCTGCAATCAAAAATCAGTGATAATTAAAAAAACCAAAACAGTAACAATTTCCCCTTTTAGATGATTGTCTAAATAAGGTTATACAAAGCTTAGTCCTACATTCATCTTGAGGAGATCTACAATTCTCCCCATTAATGTCATCTAAAGAAAGCATAATATTAATTGAAATCACCTATATTAATTGAACGCTAAGATCTATGCATAATCTTGAATACTATTTAATGCTTACCTATAAATAGATTATTGGAAATTCCATTTTATATATGACTAAGTAGATAGAATTAAAATATTAAAAGTAACTTTTCTTTATGGGAAGTCTCTATATTGCTTTGTTTCTTCACCTATAATAGGTCTACTTAGGTTTTCTAATTCTCCTTTGGTGAATTTCAATAGCTTGTTTTTCTAGTATGTAGGTGTGCAGTTGTTCATATCAATTCCCCTATTCTTCATTTCTGTAATGTTGATGCTGGTTTTCCTCTTTTAGTTGATATTTGAGTTACTGGATATTTCCATTTGTTCCTGCATAATTTAGGTAAAGAAATATCATTTGCTCTTCTTTTCAAAGAACTTTCACTTGTTGGCTTTTTTCTATTGTTTTTTATACTTCATTATTTATACTGTAATCTTTAATATTTCTTTCTATTATTTGCTTTGGTTTTTAATATTCTGTTTTACTTTCTTAAGGCAGAGTATCGTAGTATCAATTTGAGATCTTTCTTCTTTTTGAACATAGGTGTTTAACTATCAATTTATCTCCAAGTATTACATGCCTTTTAGTATGTTGTATTTTTATTTTAGTTAATCTCAAAGTATTTTCTAATTTCTCTTGTAATTTCTTCTTTTACCTACTGGTTATTTAAAAGTGTAATGTTGAATTTCCATACATATGTGAATTTCCCAAATTCCTTTCTATAGTTAATTTCCAAAATAATGCTATTTTGGTAGGATAATGCACTTTTTTATTGTTTCAATCATTTAAAAGCTATTAAGGCTTGCTTTATAGACTCTCATGTGATCTAGTATGGAGAGTACTTAGTTCACATGCACTTGGAATGAATGGGTACTTTGTTTTTTGATGCACTGTTCTGTAGAAATTTTAGGTCTAATTGGCTGATAGTTTTATTCAAGTCATCACTTTTCTGTTGAGCTTTTCTATCTGTTTTTCAAAGAGGAATAGTGATGTTTTCTATTAGCATTGTTCAAGTATCTATTTTTCCATAAAACTGTGATGGATTTTGTTTCATATATTGTGTACTTCTGTTGTTAAGTATCTATAAATTCATACTTTTTACATATTCTTTATTGACTGACATATGATATGTCAATATTATATAGCACTTTTTGTTAAAATCTCTTTTGTCTAATGATAGCATAGTTTCTTAGCTTTCTTTTGGTTACTATTTCCTTAGTATATTTTTTTCCATTATTTTACATTAAAGTCAAAATTATAGTCCTTGGAAAGTTGAAATTTACTTTCAAACTCAAATATCTATTATATTTATGCCCAGTTAGTCACATAGTACCAGGAACATAGTAGGTATTAATAAATATTTATGGGGTGTAAAATTGAGTTTACATGATGGTTAAGATGGATATGTTGAATTGTGCTAAGGCTTGATCTGAAAGAATGCTGAGATGTACATATAAGCTAAGATTAAATGATTTTTTAAAATATTTATTTATTTATGTATATAAGCATTGAGGTACAGGCCAGAGGTATGGGAGGTGAGAGGATCCACCAGAGACAGAATGGGGAACAGAACAGGCAAATTAACTGAAACACACTGCTGAGGGGAGCAGCTAGTGAGGCAGGAGAGGTCTGCTGCGCCATGTGGGTCCCTTCCCTGGCCTGAGGCCGGGATTGAACACCTGATGCAATGGCTGTGGTTTGCTTCATAGTGCCTTGCTTAACCCATTGCGCCACCAGGGAGTCCCTTAAATGATTTTTTAAAAAGGAGTTTTAGAGAAGAATCTGAAGAATTTCTGAAATGGGAGAGTTCTATGAGTCACATTGTTAAAGAAAGAATTTAAATCTGATAATAGCAAATTATCGGATAATTATTTTAATGAGGTTTAAAGTTCTTGAGAAAGTCAGACAAGGACATACATATTGTTCACTAATACTCTTACACTTACGAATTTCACATAACAGATTCCGTGCATCTTTGTAATTTTAAGCAAATAGCATAGACCCTCCATTTGATGGCTCACTTGACATAGCCTATGGCACATATAATGCCTTAGAACACTGTTTATAGACATTAACAGTTGGAAATTGAGAGCTGCTCAAGCAGAATTTTACATAATCACCCATTTGGGGTTAATTTACTTTATTGTGGCTGCTAAAGTGAACTCAGCTGAATTTGCCTTTTTTCATTCCAATCTGTTTTGTAAATGTTTTCAGTTTCACAGCCCAGGAATTTTACTGAAATATTCTAAATGATATCCCTATACTAAACAGAATAATTCATGACAAATAAAACCACCATGCGGTCATTTCTACACCTGTATTATAATTTTTTTTTTTTTTAAAGATTTTATTTATCTATGCATACAAGCACAGGGGCACAGGCCAGAGGTGTGGGGGGGTGAGAAGATTCACCACAGAGAGCGGGGAGCAGAACAGGCAGATCAACGGAGGTACACTGCTGAGGGGAGCAGCGGGCACAGCAGGAGAGGTCTGTTGCACCATGTGGGTCCCGCCCTGGCCGGCAGCAGGGATCGAACTCGTGCTGCAGTGGTTGCGGTCCGCTCCACAGCGCGTTGCTTAACCCACTGCGCCACCAGGGAGGCCCACCTGTATTATAATTTTAAACTGATTTTAAGGTTTGAGAAATGGAGTACTATAAGCTTAAATAATGGAGAAGTAAATTAGGATTTCATAGTTATTAAACTGCACCATAAACATTTTTCTAATATTTTCCTTCTATAAGGTATTATGTTAAATATTTTGGATACAAAGGTGAACAAGATTTAGGTACCACCAAGAAGTTTTAGTTACATCAATATGAAAATAAATGAATATAAATATGTGATACAGATAACATTTTTCTTACTGGGTAGTCCCAGGAAATATGTGGAACTATGAAATGCTCTTAACATTAAATATTTCTACTCAAAATACTAAACTTAATCTAAAATATTGATATTCCTACATGCTCATTAAAAGCTTTTTCAGCTTTAAGAATTTCTTCAAATTTCATTTTAACATGAACTTTTCTCTGAGTAATTGGACAATAGATTCCTCTATGTCTTCTTCTATCTACATTTTTTCCTGTTTTTTGACTCACGTTCTTTTCACAAATTACTAATTGAGCAATTAATATGTGCTAGCTAAGTACTAATTGGAGGAATAGAAGGTGGAGGCTAACCTTCATTTTAGTAAAAGCCTTTATGAAGTCATTTAAAAGAGCTATGGAAAAGATGTATTTAGGAGAGAAGTTACATATGCCAATTCAACCCATGCTTATTATTTTTAATTATAAACAGAATGAGTTGAAAGGCCAAATAATGGCACATTCTATTAAGGTATTTTATTTAATGGCACTTTCCATGTTCTAGGTACTTGATGAGAACAACATCTCTTTGAGAGACATACTCTATGATACCACTTTAAAGATGTTGAAATATGTAGAACTTTAAGTAATCAACTAAATTCCTGTTTTTAAGTTGTGAATTCTGGATTTAAATTCCTCAGTCTAGATTTTGAGTCTGCGTTTTTTACTTCTTTATCCTATATCATTTGATTATTCACACCTCAGCTTGTAAGAAGGTCCCCACTGCCCTTTGACTTTTAGTGTCTTTTCGGAGAGAATATTTTACTTCTTTATAGTTTACCTTATCCACATGACTTGTACTGTCCAGTGAAAAATAAGGAGAAGTAACATATGCCTATTCAAGCAGACATTTTAATAGACATCATATTTTTCTTACAGGTTTTGTGCCCTTCCCCTTCACCCCAGAATCGACTATCTCAAGAAGTACTACTCCTTTAGCTTGAGCTCTGGAGAGCAAGAGTAGAGGTCTGCCAGAGCTCGTACTCACGAATGACACAGAACACAACTGACATAAACTATTGTTATAAGCCACATACTTTGGGATTGTAATTTTTTTTGAAAGATTTATTTATTTATGTATATAAGAACTGGGACACAGGCCAGAGTCGTGAGAGGTGAGAGAATTCAACAGAGGCAGTGGGGAGCAGGACAAGTAGATCAAATGAAATACACTGCTGAGGGGAGCAGCCGGCGAGGCAATAGAAGTCTGCTGCGCCATGAGATTTCCCTCCCTGGCAGGGGATCGCATTACTGTGCCATAGATGCTTCATAGCACTGCGCTCAACCTGCTGCACCACCAGGGAGGCCCTGAGATTGTAATTTTTATAATGACAAGTAGAAACTATTTTAGCAGAAACTACGGTTAGGATACCAATTACCAATAAGTAGAATACAATAGTAACAAATACTACCTAAATTATGTGGCATTGGCTCCATGACTACTGTTAAAAAACAAAACAAAAAACTCACCAAAATCTGGAACATCACCATTCCTGTTTTACAGTAATACACATTTGTTATTTTAGTGTAAAATACTGGGCCACAGATACTTGGATGGTGGGTGTACTATGGCAACAATACTTGAGGTGGTGGGGAGGTGTCCTATACTCTTAAATACAAACAGTGATGTCAATCTATATTCCTTCAATTAAAAAGAAAAGACTGGGGAGCAGAAAGGTAATAAGTGTTGCTGGTAGTTACATCTATAAGGTCATAAAAGAAATGGCTTCTTTAGAAAAATAGGGGAAGAGAAAAATTTGAAATTATGAAACATAGGGGTTAAAAAAATGCAACTGCTGCTTATATCCAAGCTTTACAAGAAGATCTTGAAAAGTGCTTTGAATTACAATGGTTCAGTAAGACTCAGATTAAGATTCATCTTCAAAACCCAAATAAAGACTGAAAAAAATTTTTGATAAATTAAGGTGACCCTAGTAAATATTGTCTGTTGGATAAAATATGCCTGAAAATATAGTCTTAGGGCATGGATTTTGAGAAATATGTTAAGTTTAAAACCCTACAATGTTAGCGAGAGATGAAGCTCTAAGAACTGTGACATTTTAAGATAAAATTACAGGGACTCCCTGGTGGTGCAAGGGGTTAAGTCTCAGCACTATGAAGCTACTCACAGCCACTGCAGCACCAGTTTGATTCCCGACCAGGCATCTAACCCACAGATGGTGAGACAGACCTCTCCTGTTTTACCCTCGTGCTCCCCTCAGCAGTGTATTTCAGTAGATCTCCCTGTTCTGCTCCCCAGTCTGTCTCTTGTGAATCCTCTCACCCCCTGTACCTTTGGCCTGTACCTCAGTTATTGTTTATATAAACAAATAAATCTTTTTTTTTTAAAATACAATTTACAAGTACAAAAAACTTTGTTCCTTAATAATAAATACATTACATATATTTGTGGTGATTTACTTCATTTTTATCAATTTTCAGCTTAAATGTTACTTGTTCGGAATTACATCTCCTTCTACTGTGCTTTCCTCTGATCCCCTGCACTCATATTTATTAAGGCAATTTTAGCTCTTGCATATTACTCTGTCCCGAATTTCAGCACTCCAAAATCAGCATTATAAAGTTTCTAAAATCAACTCTTCTTGATTCTTCTATTATTTAAATAAAAAAATCTTTGAAATTGGAGATTTAATGTGTTAAAAGCTTATTACATAAATCTCACCAAAAATTAAAACTCTAAAGGAAAGTTTGAAGAAATTTTTGTTATTTCTCATCGAAAGTAAAATTTGTAATATTAGTCCTGGACAAAACTTAAGTTAATTTATCCAGAGGTTTAACATTTGTAGTTATTAAGGCAGTTCATAAAATACATTCCCTTAAATGATATTATTTAAATCACCACTTAATCATCACTATCTTAGAATTAATTTTATTTTTGAAAAATGAGACAACTGATGCTTAGAATTCTTTGCTAAGTATACTACATTAGTTCAATCAATTCTTAACCTTTTTTGGGCCTCCCTCGTGGCGCAGTGGGTTAAACAACGCACTATGAAGCAAAATGCAACCACTTCAGCACGAGTTCTATCCCTGCTGCCGGCCAGGGAGGGGACCCATATGGCGCAGCAGACCTCTCCTGCCTCGTCTGCTGCTCTCCTCAGCAGTATGTTTCAGTTAATCTGCCTGTTCTGCTCCCTGCTCTCTGTGGTGAATCCTCTCACCCCCCCAACACCTCCGGCCTGTACCCCAGTGCTTATATGCATAAATAAATAAACCTTTGAAAAAAAAATTTAACCTTTTGTTTTTAAGCATATCCTATAAAAAGGAAATTGTATAAAATTACATACCTGTCGGCACCAGAGTTTGCGGAATATTTGCAGATAGGCCAACACCATAAGACACAGGGGTGCCATGTATGTGACCAGAAAGAAACAAATGTGATACATCTTTGGGTAAATTTCACCTGGAATAAAAGTCAAAATAATAAAATCTTAAAATTCATAGATTTGTTTTGAAGATATATATGTCAATGCTTCTCCTTCAATGTGCACATTTATCTTCTATATGATTTCAATAATATAAATATATTTTAAAAAGTATGATATTTAGCTGCTTACATTCACTCACTTTTAGATACACATACACACTGTGAAGTCTTAATTTCATTTAATGGACTCAGAGAAGAATAACAAGTCATTTCTTAATTTGTACTACCAAGTCTATCCAAACTCATGTTTATGTATCAAAAAGTCCTTTAGTGCCTTGATTACGTCTGGCTAATTAATGAAAATTTAATTTAAACTGCCTTATACTTGCATTTAAAAGAAGGAACATGAGCCAATAAGAATCTAATTACTGACACTTTTGCTAAAATGAAAAGAAAACAAAATCATTTTGTTTTCCTCATTAGAATGTTTCCAATGACAAGGGGAAGTTATTGTGTCTTACCTCCAAATATAAATGCCAAAAATTTTGGAAAAATAAGTTCAGCAAATATTTGATAATGATACTTATATGCAAATTTTTAGAATATATGTAAATTTCTCTGTATGTTGTGTGTATATGTACATATGCAGCACTTTTAAAATGAGTTTTAAGGTTTTTTTAAGCACACTTAAAATGAGTTTTAAGGTTTTTAAAAGCTAATTTTCAAGCAATATAAATGTTTTTCTTTTTTATATCTCTTTCTCACTAGGCATAAGTATGCCCTGGAATATAAGAATTTCCTGTTTAGTTTATCATGGACTGTGTGCACACAGATGGTATGTATCACAAAGTAGATGCTTATTACTAAATAGCACATTGTTTTATATTAATTCTTTTACTTTTCTAAAACACATTACTGCCTTTTAAAATGCTTTGAAGAATATATTCCTTACATTAGTATCTGAATATATGACAGTGATGCATATTTTTTTGACAGTGATGCATTATTTTTTACTTTACATGTGTGCCAAGAAGTGTGTAAAAATATTCTTCATGAATTCCATGAATATTAAACACAATAATTTGATTCACTTCCAACTGAATGCTAGTGAAAGACTTTTTCACATCTAAAAATTAGATACTGGGCCTCCCTGGTGGCCCAGGGGTTAAAGTCTCAGGGCTTTCAAGCTATCAGCACCCACTGAGGCATGAGTTTGATCCCAGGCCAGGAGCTAACCCACATGTTGCAGCAGAGTTCTCCTGCCTCAACCACTGCTCCCCTCAGCAGTGTATCTGAATATGCCTGTTCTGCTCCCCACTCTGTCTCTGGTGAATGGTTTCACACCCCCTACCTCCAGCCTACACTCCCATTCTTGTATGCATAAATAAAAATAAATAGTTAAAAAAAAATTAGATACCTCATAGTGAATTTGATAGTAATGGGTTTGATGCCATACTATTATTGCTATCATTTCCATGTGTTTTATTATTTTCTTAATACAGAAAGGACATGTAGAAGCATGGAGACTCATTTACGTGATAAATTTGTGGTGAAGGCAATTTATAGTCAAGACTAACAAATAATCATTAGATGAAGACCGTAACATTGAATATATTTTTTAAACAATCATTCCTTTAATTCTAACTAAATATATTTTTACAGTATTTATGAGTTGAATATTCTCCACAATCACAATTCCATATCATGGTCTCTTAGAGTTGGTTGAATTTAATATTTTCCTTATTCTTTTTTTTTTTGTAGGTTTTAAATTTTTATATATACATTTTAGATCACTCTTCCTTTTTGTACTTATTCTTCCTTCTAAAACTCTTATCTTTTTTCCCAGTTAGATGTTTTTCTCCACTATAATCTTTAGCAGGGACAGCAGGGTGCATATGGTGCTAGGAGGTTTGAGAGACCAATTTGAGTTGTCATTTTTAGCTTCTCTGTGGCTCAGATGGCGCATACCTAGCTCATCAGTTTCTAACTTCCTTTCAAGTTTATCCTGTAAAACAGGCCAGTTACATAAAAAGCACCAGAATCCAAGCAGTATGACTGGAGGAATAACAAACAGCCTTTCCCTTTGAAGTTCTACAAACTGAGCAGCATTTGGTGGACCAATTTCAAAGGAACTCTAAGGTGACCTTAGCACTTCCAAGGCACCTGAGTGACTTTGAACTTTTATTTGTTTTGAAGAAGGTGTCACATGAGCTTCCCACATAAAAATATACCTTTGAATCTTACATATCTGGGAAGCACTGATGTCTGCATCAGACTGAAAGAGTGAGTAGAGTAGAACTGATAATTAACTTTGATAATTTTTGATTTTTTAATTGCAGCTATGAATATCTTCACTATGATAACAGTTGGGAGCTTTAAATACATAGGAGAGAAATCTAACTGTGCGATCAGTTTGAAAACTATGTAACTGCTTGATGAATGCATATTTATCATGACCAACATCCATATAAAGAAAAGCTGACCAAACAAAATTATACTTACAGGCTGGGATATATTATATAAAGAGATTATAGTTGATAATTACATATATTTATAATTGATAATTATATATATGCATTTTATGCTTAAAAAAACCTAGAAAAGTCTTTGAGATTTTAAATATTTTAAAACATTTACATATAACCTAGAATATAGCTACTTGGAATGTATCCCATTTAAGCATTATGTATATCAGAAATTAATATTTTAAAGATTGATAAAGACTAAAATGTATGTCAAATAATGAACAGGCAAAACCTGAAAAATTATTGCATATTTATCAAATCAAAAACTGTAGAACAAAGGTGGATTTTAGTATTAGATGAAAAAATGTTATTTATCTATTAGATAGACAAAACAAATTTTTTCTCAGAAGAGTTGAGTTCCATTATGTCAACCTAATTATCAAAAGACTACAAATATTTCTCTTTCATGTCACATCTATCAGAATTCAGTTGACATGTAATTTAAATGCAATTTATCAAATATTCTATCTGGAGTTGTCTTTTCAAAGTTTATGGATGTATTACCATGTATCAGAATCTTTAATGTTTTATTATCTTCTCCCTAATAAACATTTCAAATAAATGTTTTGACTAATACATATACATGTATTTATATACTATCAAAATCTTTAAAAAAATGTGAAAGGGCTTCATTGTATTTTTTTCAGACCATAAAAGAAAATTTGTCAATGAGATCCAAGCAGAGAGTTTATAAATTCCAGAACAAGTAGTCAATAAGACCCAAGAGGAGATTTCCTTCCAATAGGATCTGTCTGAGAAACTATGTACTTACAAATTAAACATTCAAGAATGTATGGGTGTAACTCTGGCATAATTTAAAAATTTAAAAGTGTGAACTTATGTGACTGAAGCAAACAATGAAAATATATAAAGACATAATTTAAAGATCATTAATGTAATTGTTAAAACATTTTATTTGTGTCAAGTGTATCTGCCTGAAGTTATGACATGTGTGTATATGTATGTATGTGTGTATGTTTAGGCATCATTTATGAAGTGATGAATGCAATGTATTACAGAAATGATTTATCCATAAACTATCATATAATCGTGATAATACTTTCAGTAAGACAGAGTTATTTTGCATCACAAACAAGGCAGCATTTGCAAAGTTTTCTAAAAAGGCCATGATAGATATGGACAAAGTGGCCACATTACTTACCACTTTCCCACTGTCATATTGATTATAAGGTAATTATTATATCACTGTCCACTTTTATAATTCTTTTATAATTGCATTATTAATTTAACTTATGATAAGAAACACAGTTCATGAATTAATCTCCACAGAAGGTATTTCACAACAAATTTTAAAAAATCAGACTAATAGGGCCTCCCTGGTGGCGCAGTGGGTTAAGCAACGCACTATGAAGCAAACCGCAGCCACTGCAGCACGAGTTCGATCCCTGCTGCTGGCCAGGGCGGGG
>JAGFMF010011393.1:4703200-4743253 GCA_019455555.1 Galemys pyrenaicus
GGTGATGGTGCACTGGTGAGATGGTGATGGGGAATACATGGGGATTACAATTGATGGCAAGTATATGTAAATTTTTTAAAAATTTATATTAATAAAAAATTTTAAAAATTAAAAAAAATAATTAATGAAAATCAATGTTGTTTTACCTACCCCAATATTTTATCATTGGTAACATATTTTTATTTCTTCCAAATATTATGATCAGCGTCTAGGAAGTTGGATGAAATAATGAGTGGGGTTTGAGGGGTGGTTATAGGAAGAAAAGCAGAGGGGGATCACCAATTCACTCACTATCCAATTGCTAATGGAATCTATCTCTTTAAAATTATAGTTGTACCTACTAGCTAAGAATTTATTTCAAAGATTTTAGAACTGTCAGAATATCAACAAGGAAATTACTTTGTGAAAGTATTTGTTTTAAATTTCTTGCAGGACAATTCATTATAGAAACTTTTTCACTACTAATAGCAAAACATCTTCTAAAGACAATAACTGGCAGTTATTGAAAATGTGTATGTTTATAAAATTATGACTTTCCACTATGTCAAGTGATTTTTGTAAATTATCTAACTACACTAACATAAGAAGTAGAGGGGAACACTGCAACTAAAAATATTATCTTTTATAAACAACTGAATCCACGAGAGCTGTTTGATTCGATAGCACACAATTAATGAATGTAGAACAGATATTAAACATCTGGGGTAGTTTAATTCAGAACCTATACTAAAACCTGTTCACTCTACTGCTTTGATCATATAGTTCTTAATTTTTCAACATGAAATGATCCATCTTATAAAAATAGATAGCCTTTGGTTATTTGGACAGGGAAAACAATATTTTATTCAAATTCTTTATTTTATAGTTATAAAATTGGAAATCGAAGAAGTAAAATGTTTGCATAGTGTCTAATAGCAATGTGAAGATTCTATTGCTTTATTTTTATCTAGAATTTGTTACCTAGAAAGTCTCAAGTATTATTTTCCTTCAGTTTGAAAATTTCTTAGGCAAGATTTTTTCTTCCTTAGACACAGTTAATAGGGTTCAGATGGCCATCTCAGTAATTAAAAATACTTTTTCAGTAGCTTCTGTGTTTGCACCGGAAAAAAAAAAATCATGAAAAACAATTACCTGTAGATAAGGAATCACTTTACAGAGGGACTGTCCAAAGAACCAGGTCTCAGTGATGTCCACAACTAACGTGGCTGGAAGGCAGGTGATGGTTACAAGCACATCAGCCAGAGAAAGGTTGACTATGAAGTAGTTGGTTACCGTCCTCATGTGGTGGTTCTTCCACACTGCCACACAAACTAATTTGGAAAGAAAAAGGAAAAGTTACTGGCATAGATGAATGCTTGTGTTTCCCCAAAATTCATATGTTAAATCCTGACACTTGAGTTATGTTTAGTGAGTGGACTTTTGGGAGATTATTAGGTCATGAGGGGGTAGCCTCATGAATGTGATTAGTGTACTTTTGAAAGCGACCCTAGACAAATCTCTTGTCCTTCTCACCAAGTGAGAACACTGCAAAAAGATTGCTCTATGACCAGGATTTGGACTATCACTAGGCATCAAATCTGCCAGCACCTTGATCTTGGACTTCTCAGGTTCCATTTCTATGAAAAATATATTTCTGTTGCTTACAAGCCACCCACCTGGTCCATGACACTGTTATATAATAGACTAAGACAGTAACTAAATAAACAAAATGATACCAATGTAGAAACACTGTCAAGCTTGTTAATATTACTATAAAAATTCACAAATAAATATTAAAAAAGAAAAATAATGTAAGGCCCATGCTGTGTTTTCACTGAATTTGTCATTCTGTAGAAAGGCAGAATGCATGCTTATTAAAATCAGTAGATTTGTCTTACATTTCTTAATAGATCTTAAAGCTGCATTTATTTCAACTTGGATTCAAATTGTTATTTCCAGAAGTTAAAGAACAATCTTTGATTCACCTTTGTATTCCCTCAATGCTCAACATGGAAAAATATATCAACTGACGTAAGAAACAAGAAATATTTATTGAATTGAGATGCATTAAGAGTTAGCTATTTTTTATAAACGTGGAGTGGCTGCCTTATCTAAGATGTTTACACTTACCAAAACTTTGCATTTAAAATTTACACCTGCATTTGAAATTTACACTTGCCTTACCTAAGATGTTTACACTTCCCCAAACTCTGTATTTGAAATTTTTAATTGAGATGAGGCTTAGAAAACAAAATTCCAACAATTATTCAATCTCTACTATGGCCAAGTATTGAGGTAGTTGGTTCATATACTTAAGGTTGTTTAATCTCTCTGACAGTTCCAAGGGAAGACATCATTAAGGATGTTTTATATAAGTGGTAATTGAAACACAGGAAATTTATGGAACTTGGATAAAGACAAATGCCTCATAAAGCACAGAAGTAGTTACAACTTGGATTAACACCAAGTGAAAAGCTGGTCTTTTTACCAAAATGCCTGTCATCTTTGGTGAAAATGAAGAGGTTATAAATAAAGTGTATATATTATAGTAACTTATCCTCTCTTTCTATAACTTTTAATGGCTTCTAGACATCACCTCAAATCAAGCTTACTATATGATAGTTTCACAGGCGACCTTCCTCATTATCTTTCAGCATATTCCCATGTTTAAAGGCTGTCCTATCACACTCGGTTACTCTTTACAGAAAGAACATGAAGATCCTCCTTGATTCTCTGTCCTCCCCCTGTCTGGAATATCCAAAGGTTACACAGTCATTGGCTTCAGAATTGTATAGGTATGTAAGTACTGCTACCTATATCAATTGAAGGTTTGCTCCACTGAAAGGAACTGTGAATTTGCTTGGGGTATCATTAACTTGTCAGAGCTGTCACCCATGCACCCAAATGATGCAGTGATTAGTAACCTTATATAGTGAAGAAATAAAGCACATTTTGTTAAGTTTAAGTCACTAAATGAGATTTTTTTTGACAATCATGTACTTTTTGTTGAGTATGCTGATAAATGCTTTTACTAGCTCCTGAAGCTGAAATTACCTTTCAGTCGCTAACAGATGCTAATATAATACCTGAGTTTCCTGTGTAATTTTGAAAATTCCACATATTCTCCAACTCCAGCACACTAGCACTCCTCCCCTAAAACTCAGTTTTACTATGGTAAACTGTATTCTTTATTAATTAAAGATGATACTCTTGAATGATTTATTTCCCAAACACACACACACACACACACACACACGCACCACACACATCTTGGCAGTTGACTAACATATCACCACAGCTCATTATGAGGGAATTGATAAAAGTATCACACTGCAGATACTTGGCCAACAAATGGTCCAACTTTGGATCTAGAAAAGAAGCCTATTAAAAAATCAAACCCATTTTTTACTTTGACTCCATTCTCCATGAATTTGGGAAGTGTGGGAAGTGTGAGAAGACAGTATTAGTGTGTTATGTCTAACAAATAAGAAGCAAGCATATTCTCAACCAACATTTCTATATTAAATAATATGTGTCGTTTTCTGTTCTAATAAATTTAAATTATTAATTTAATCTTAATAGCTGTAAAGTAATTACTATCACTCTTCTTGTTTAATGGGTAGGGACCTGAGGATATAGAGATTAAGGATCCTACTTAAGGATAATTAGGTAGTAAGTATCAGTTTAGATTGCATCTTCGTTACCATACTCTGCCATTCTAATACTCCTTGATTGAAACAGAAGATGAGAAGGAAGTTGATGATGTCTATTCATAGGGCTTTGATATAGATTCATAGAATTTTGGAGTTAATTATTCACTCTAAATCACTAATCTGATGCATAAATCACTCTGCATCATCCCAAATCCATCCAGTTTGAACATTCTTAATAGTAAGGAAGTTACAACTTGCTAAAGTCCTTAAATTTATTTTGTGGTGGCTTTAACTACTAGCAAGTTCTTGTTTATATGAGTTGATATTCACTTCCCTTTCACTTCTGCTCATTAGAGCTTGATTTTCACTGGAGGAATCAAAGGAATAAACCATATATCTATATTATATTACAAATATATATATTACACAAATATATATATATATTACACATTCACACACAAACACACAATGCACTTATATTATTTTCCTGAGAGCCGTTCATGTTTCAAAACAACATAACTAAAATGTCCTGAACTTCTAGATGGTAGAAGTCCAAAATTAAGGTCACCAGGTCCTTATTCCCTCTGAAACTGCAGAATAACACTAGCTTGCCTCTCTCCTATCTTCTGGTAATTTGTTGGCAGTCTTGCCACTGTTTGACTTGTACTACATAACTCCAATATCCTGTATCATGAAAAGGTATGCTTGTGTATCTCTGTCTGCACATGGCTGTCTTTAAATAAGGAGACCGACCAGTCACACTGAGTGAAGGTGCTATTCTATAAGTATAAGTTCATCTTGGTTCAAATACTTATACCTATAGTTACCCTAATTCCAGATAAGATAATATTTTGAAATACTTCAACATCTTTGGAGAGAGAGGAGATAATGTTCAATTTATAATAGTTATCCTTTGGTGTCCTGAAATTTCATGTCCTTCTTATAGGTAGTGACACCAGTCACACTGGATGAGAGACCCATCCTATTCCAGTGTAACTTCCTCTTAACTAATTGTACCTGCAATGATGCTATTCCCAAATAAAGTCACACTTAGATATTAAGAGTTACAACTTCATCATAAATGTTGTGTCACAATTCAAAGCATAACAGTACGCATTCAAATATAGCTCTGCCCATTCCTGAAGGCCTTGCATGCCTGGGTTAAATATTTCAGGTGCAAATGTAGAGTTTTACATTCCATATCACCCTGATTCTTTTATTCTGAACATGCCAGATTATCAGTAATGGCTCTAAATGAGCCATCTGTAACTGCACACATGCTTCCAGATGCAGAATAGCCAAGGCAACAATGAACAGGAGGATGCTTAGGTCAGCACCTATTAAGACAGTACAAGCTCTTGTTAGTTTCTTTAATTGTCAAATAACCCTATCTTATTGCATATATTATATATATATATTACCTTTGAATCATGGTGAGAAAAAAGGCAAAAATTAAAAAGAGAGAGAGACATCTATAAAGAATATTATTTGGACAATTTGGAAATTTTGGAAAATTGTAAATTTTAATTTGAACTTTAGATAATGCCAATGTACCATTTAAAAATATCTTTTTAAAAAAGATTTATTTATTTATATATACAAGAGCTGGGATACAGGCCAGAGGAGTGGGGTGGGGGTGAGGGGACTCACTAGAGACAGAGTGGGGAACAGAACAGGCAGATCAACTGAAATATACTGCTGAGGGGAGCATCAGGTTAGGCAGGAGAGGTCTGCTGTACCATGAGGGTCACCTTCCTGACCAGGGATCGAACTTGTGTTCCAGTGACTGCACATACTTCACAGTGCAGTGCTTAACCCCTTGCGCCACAGGGAGGCCCCTTAAAATATTTTAAATATGGTGTTCACATTATGTACATTCCAATATTAAAGAGAGCAACTATACCTATTTCCCAAGACTTTGTTTCTCTGGACTAAATATCACCATGCCCTTCATATATAACATGAGGCCTTTTTACCTCTCAAAACCCCAATCTCTTTATTTTTAAAGATTTATTTTTATTTATTTTTGTACAAGAACTAGGGTGTAGGCCAGAGGTGGGGTTGGTGAGAGAATTCACCAGAGACAAAGTGGGGAGCAGAACAGGCAGATCCACTGGAATGTAATGCTGAGGGGAGCAGTGGGTGAGACAGGAGAGGTCTGCTGCGCCATGTAGGTCAGCTCCCTGGCTAATGATTGAACTCATGCCATAGTGACTGGCAATAGCTTGATAGCACTAAGACTTTAACCCCTCTGCCACCAGGGAGGCCTCCAACTCAGGTCTCTTTATTGTGATAAATTTCAAGATCATTAGTACATTCATAAATTAAGTGTCTAGAACTACACATAAATCTTCAGGTGCATAGTTTATAAATTTGTATTGACCAAACATTCATTTCTCCATTCATTCACCCATTCAAAGTATTAAAAGTACAAGTTAACTACTACCTTCTGAATGTTCATCAAATTTATGCAAATTTAAACTTACCCTTTTTTTCCCTGTATTCTTATCCTGGACTTTATATTTCTCTGTAGTGTAAAATATCCTTTTTGATTCTCCCCAGCAAACTTTGAAATCTCCCAAGTATCTTACTATCATTATGCTTTCTTTCTATTCCTACAGCACAACCCGATATCAGATTATGGTACACATTTTCTAGAGTATTTTAATAATCTATATCCTACCCTATATCCGCCTATCTTGTCTTCTCTTTCACCCATTGATATTCTTCACTCCATTTTCATTAACTTTCATTTCAACAGTTCTCCTTTTATTCTGGATTAAATACAACATCCTTAGATGGCTAATCTATCACTGAGTTCCAGCTGAATTTCCCTTACCCCCAGTAACTTGAATGATGTCCATAAAATTCTCAGAGCTGCTGGATGTTTGGGTTCTGTCTCTAAATGCCATACTCCATTTCAGCTACCTTTTCTACTAAATAAACACAAACAAAACATGTAACACCGATCAGACAAACAAAATGTTAGTTTCATAATTCAACATGATTTCATTCTTTCTCCAAACCCTATCTACATTATACCATTCCTGGTCAATAATCACATTCTAAAATTATTATGGATTATTATGGGTATTTGTATGTATATTTTTTATTAAACTACTGGTCAAAGGTATCATTCTGAGTGACTTTTAACTTTCACAAAATCTTTAAGTTTTCTACAGTTTTTTCCCCAATGCAAACACTATCTGGATCACACTTAGCAATAAATATTCATGAAACTTTTTATTCATGAACTTAGATCATACTGCTGTCTTCATTATAGTGTATTTACCTGTAAACTTCTTTTTTAAAAGCAGAGAAAAACCTCAGTGGCTGAATAGAACATTTGTCTTCTTCGTTCTTTTTGAGTAAAGACTGACAGTTGACAGGAGATTAAGTTGTTTTTCAGTTATGTGCTTTGTTTTCAGTTCTCCATGCACTACTTTCTGATGAGCCTTGCAGGCTTTAGCAAAGGAACTAGAGTAGCAAGGTGGGCATGATGGGGTATTACTGTTAAGAGGAACAGAGGTTCAGTTTTACAAGATGCAAATCGTAGTGGAGATGAACAGTGGTGATGACGGCACAACAATGCTAATGTACATAATTGAATGGTACACTTAAAATAGACGAAATAGTAAGTTTTAAGTGACATGTTTTCTCACAATTTAAAAAATAATTTCCATTACAAAAGGGGCTACAATTTGCAAAATGAAATATTTGAACCTAGTAGTTTTCGTCAAAAATCCGAAACACAAAATAAAAATGCCAAGGAACAATTTTAATTACTCAGATTATGGATATTTAATGTATAAGTGGCGAGGGAAAGAATACACAATAATCAAAAATATTGTGATTCAATATATGAATGGCAGTGTAAAAGACAGCCACCTTGTGATTTTCTTATCTAATCTTAATTATGTTTGTGAAACCAAAGTATTGTTTAAATAGGTGTAATTTTGTTAAATTTAGATAATATTGTGATGAAATATTGTACAGTTTCCTGGTTATTATTTATTGAGTTATATAAAGGACAACTTTTTTTGGTTATATTATACATACATAAGATGATAATGTCAGATTAAAAATATACTGTAGTTCCACCCTTTGCCACAAAGTGTCAGTGAAAGCCTTTGAAAAGGCTTACCCTATCATTTCTGGAATGAGTTTTAAAAATTAATTATAATGTTCTTTATATTGCAGAAATTAATATATTTGTTTCTAATGAGATTTTCTACTACAAAAAACATCTTTAAGGAAGGCTAAGATGGCCTTCATCTTCTAAGTTAAATAAAATAAATAAGAAAAGATGAAATAAAAGTACTTTCTAAATGAAAAACAACAAATAGCAACTGAATACACAGGGAAAAGATAATTAATATTCAACTCTTGTTAGTACTCTTTCTTACAAGAAGACTATAGAATGGGATCGCCCAGAATCATTAAAATGTAGAGATTAAAAAACTGGGAAATTGGCTATTTCTGGAGCCTTTAAAGGTTAAAACAAATTCTCCCTGAAATCTTGAGGCATTTTCCCTTCCTTCACCTTTTTTACACCCTGTCATTCTAGCATTTGTCCTCCTTTCTATTGCTAGTTTTGCCTTCTTTTCCTGGACCAATATGCCAATATTGCTGGCTCAAACTCCCATCCTTCACCTCCACATCCTGCCAAGGTTGTCTGCAAATCTCTGTCTGTACTCAGAAGAACAGCAGGCAAACATGCTACTTTTTTTTCCTACAAGTTTGACAGATGGGGCAAGTCAAGTACATCCTGGTGTGAAATGTGCCACCCAAAATGTTATCTAATATCAACAGAAAGCAAACTTTTGAAATATTTAATACTTTTAATATGTTTAAACTATATTTCAGGTTTTGTTTCCTCAAGAGAAGATACAAGTCTACAATTTAACAAGTGTGTTTTTTCCTGACATCTCTTATTATGTTAGTAGGTGGGAATTCTCATGGAGAACTATGCTCTCCCCGCTGTGGATAGCAGTGAGGCAATTCAGGGAATCATTAAGACACCACAATGAATAATTTGTCTAGGAAGGGATTTAGTAAGATAGTGCCTTCACTCATACAAATATACAGGAAGGAGATGGGCATAGAAGGATGTTATATAATGGAAATATAAGGGAGATAGTAATTTACAGAAATCAAGTTTAAAGGAGTTCATCAGAGAAGAAGAATACAGTGAGGAAAGTAGGAAATGAGTTAGGCTTATCAGTTGTCTGTGAGTGACATTTCTCATAGGGAGGGACTCAACGTTCTCGGAGGCCAGGCTCCTGAGCAGGAGCTGCCAAGCACCAGAACAGCACTGCTATAAAGGGTAGGTTGTCCTTGGCTTTTAAAGCTGACCTGTGGCAATTAGGAGGCTGAAAGGCAACTGTACTTCTATTAATTGCTATATCAGGAATTGTAGTGGAATTCATTTTGGAGAAAATATCAACTTCATGGTTACTCATATCTTTTTACTATTGATGGGTAAATCATTAAAAAGGCCTTCCCCAGTACAGCACCTAAGAATTGCATCTTCATCTCTACCTTTTCTCAGAAGTATTCAGAAATAATGGTATGACTGTATCTGGTCCCTTTGAATTAAGTAACACATATAAGCAATCTTTTCTTCCCATGACCTCTGATGTCTATTTACTTCATTTCCTGCAACAAATTTATATATTTTTTCCTTTGTTGAAATGCTTTCTCTCCTTACCCATACATAGCTCTGCAATCCTCTTGTCTTTTTCTTCTATGTTCTTTCTTGCTTTGTTTTTATTCACTCTCACAACTTCAATTCTTGTCTGTAGGAGATGAATTCCCAAAGTTTATAACTCTAGTTCTTGGCTCTCTCTTGCTTTCCATGCAAGTATTCCTAACTATATATTACTTTCATCTCCTAAATATCCCATCTTTATTTCACACTCAACTTATGGATCATAAAATGTATAAATATTAAGCAGAAGCAATTAGACTTTGTCCTGCAGATTATGGATAATCACTGAAGGAGATGACCAGATTCAATTTCTATTTTTAAAAGATGACTTAGGAAGAATGTGGAAATTATATATGCCCTTAAACTGAAAGCAGGAGGAACAATTTTGAGATTGTTTTAGAAGTCCAAGGATGTATTATAGTGATGAAACAATGAAAGGAAGTAATTGCATTCAATAAATAATAATGACTTTAAAACATGAATTCTTGGTAAAGGATTAGATATTGGGCAAAGAAGTGAGAGATACTGGGGATGATACTAGATAAGTTGTTCGATAGCTGGGGAGAAAATCATATTGCTCAACAAATTACATAATAAAGGAGAATGAGATGACTTTATTGAAAGAGAGATAGATGATGAAAAGAATTCTATTTTTATGTATGTGATCAATTTGAGTTATTCCACTGTATCATCCACTTGCCATTGGGCTTATGGGGTTATATATTAGGAGATCTAGTTCAATTATAATAAATATATAATATTCATCAGACTAGAGATAGTGATTAACACCAGTTGTACAGATATGATTAAACAGCAATGGAGTTAGAGTAAAAAGGGAATGATGTAAGTCATGTCTAGTGCATTTTCAGCCACATATTTTCAGTTTGCAAATTTCCAAGAAGCACCAATTGTTTTCTGAAGTACTAAAACTTAGAGTACTGAGGATACATTGGTTTTACTATTACTAAAGAGTTTATGTTTCTGGTAGTAGTGAGATTGCTACAGAGCAAATCCACGCTAAAACAACCAGAAGTAGCATACATACCTGCATACATCTTTCTAAGATATTGGAAAGCTACTGAGGCAGTAAGGACTTTTGAAGGGCCAACATTTAAGAACAAAGTATAGGGAACAGATGTTCATGTAACATCCAGCACATCTTCTCAAAGATTTTGGCAATTTGCAAGTCCTTCCTCAGGACTGAGAAGAAAAAAACACACAGCAACATAAACTGAGTAACAATTTGAGTAATCTAACTGAATAGAAAGCAGTGACTAGAGCTCAAGGTTTACAACTAAACAACTCTGGATACAACTTTTAAGGCTGAACTCTAGGCAGGTTGAACATGAAAGAGACAAGATCTTCTAATGGATGAAGTTCAGCTTCAAATGCCTTCACTTATTGGATACATATTGGATATTTAGAAATGGGAGAGAATAATACTCTCCAGGACTTTTGTTAAAGATGTCTAGTAAAAAATTAAGAGGCAATTTCATGAATACTTAGGATGGAATTTATTTCAGAAAGACATCATGACTTCTTAGAAATAGAAATAACAATAATTTTATGACTTAAACATAGATTTGTTTTTAAATTAGGAATTCCTCAAATCAATCTAGTCATTCCCCCCTCTAAAATATTTTGTCAACCTTTATTTTTTTATCATATAATAATAATCTCTCTTCCCTTATTGTATGTCACTTTATAGAATCTATATGACATTTTATCTCTTCTAAAGTCAGGGTCCCTTTTCAGAACATAGCACATGCCCAATAACTGATTGAACGACTATGTGAAATTTGTATGACTTAGATTTTTTTGACATTAGAAAATTTAACATGGCTATTTCATCCTGAAGAGAAAAATTAGTGTAGGTAAATCAGAGTACCAACTTTTACTTTGGCACTTTACATCATTCTGCTCACATAAATCCTTGAAATAATGCCTCAGAATGTCTTAGATGAAAACTGAAAAAAATAAAAAACACAGAATGACCTTTTAGATAATAGACTAGGCTACATTAAATATGTTTACTCCTAAGAGATTGAAGGGAAATCATTTTGGTGGGGTATACTACACCATAATTATGAAGATTCTTACCTGCTAAAAACCATAGTAATTTCTAGTTGGTAGAAATTTATATTTAATCACTATAGTGGATCTGCTACTTATTTCTACATGTTTAACTTTACTAAATATTTCAAAATCACATATAATTTCATTGACTACCAAATATAGTCACCACAACTGAGTAAATAAGTGGAAGGTATAGCCTATTTGCATCTCTTCCAAACACAGTAAACTTGGATTTATCCAGGATTGTGATATTAAAATGGAGCTTAATAATATTGTATAATAAACCTTTCTAAAATCAGTTTTGTTAGTTTTGAAAAATGCCTAATCACCTCCCACTTGGCCATGTAAAATGTATCTCATTTTTCTTGCATCACAAGACATTCAGTTTTCCAAATCTTCACTAAGAATTTGGAGTGGTGTAAAAGAATTATTTTCTGAAAGAAAAAAAAATAAAAGTAGAGAATCTAGTTTTTATGCCATGGCACCACTTATAGTAAATCTTTTCTCTTTAAGCAAAAGTAGATTCTATAGAGGTAAATATCATATGATTTAGAGTTAAAAGATATTCAAATTTCATTTTGGGCAAGTTTCTAAACCTCTCTGTGGTTCAGTTTTGACATGGTACTTATTTTATAGATTGTTTTAATGAACATAAAATATTTGGCACAGCAATTACAATTTGAATGCACAATAGTTATCTGTGACAAATAATGTTAGTCAACAGACTGAAACTCAGAATTTGTCATATTATCTGTCTTCTGAAACTCAGAATTTGTCATATTATCTATCTTCAACAACGAAAACTTTCAGCACTGCCTATTTAAAATAGTTCAGTGATCTTTATTTGCTAGTGACAACTTGACCTGCAGTGATCAGTAGACACATGCTACTTTCAGACTTACGCTGGGTAAAGTCAGATCCATCATTTTGTACAACTTGTCAGAGAAAGTGAGATTTTTTTTTTTTAATTTCAATTTAGTACAAAGGAACAAACAAGAACATCCACCTGGTTCCTCTAGTCAAGAGCACGGGCATAAATGGCCACAGCTGTTCAAAATTCACATCCCATGGATTCAGTGAAAACTCCCAAGGAAATAGGAATTGTGTGGTGCATTTTAATAAGAGAATATGTAAAGATTGTATTAATTAATTGCCCATTTGACTAAGTAATATCTATTCCCCAGTGAATGGGTATGAAAATGAATCACATGCAAATTAATGTAAATAGTTGCACATTGACAAAGAGAGGATGCTCTTTGAAGCAACTATTAGTATTGTTAAATTTTTAATTATATGCTGAGGCCAAATGTTTCTGTTAGAATAGATCTTTGAAATAAAAAGGAAAATAATTTGATATACAAAAATGTGTTTGGAGAAATGGTTTAGGACACATCTGTTCTGTGGAAGATGGTGGACAATTAAGATAGATGGATAAATTAATCACAGGCATAGAAACAGGGTGGAGGTGAGAAGATTAGGAGTTTTATTTTGACATGTTAATATTGATGTGCACATCAGAATATGTGCAGTGGTCATGTAAAATGTAGAGCAACGATAATCCAAAGCCTGATTAAAGAGACTGACCTGGGATGATAAAGCATTTAAAGGATTGATTTCAAATAGCCCACTTTGTCTTTTCTTTAGTTTATCATTTTACCACCTCATAATTTTATAACCCTTGGTAGTCTTTTCAATTTAACAGCTTACTTTATTTCTTTTCTTACTTTTTTTGGTTAGATTATGCTTTATAATAACTATAAAAACCATGTTCTGTTAGGGTCATACATTTCTATTTGAAATGAGAAATGAGGTAGACATTTGTTTTTATAAATTCTCACTTCCTTTCCTTAAAAATGTTAGTACCATTCTTTAAATTAGAAATCAATAACCCTTACACTTAATTGTTAAAACGTGTTCTTTTTAATTCTGTTCCTCATTAAAACAAAAAAATACTCTATTGTATAATTTTAAATAGTCAAATAGTTCTTGCTTTCTTCTTGAATAAAGTATTACTCTGTACACATGTCTAATTTTGTTACAATCAATTTGAAAAATAATGAAAATGAATATTGAAATTGTCGCTGGCCAATGATTAAAACATAATAGAACATCTAAATCCATGATCCATGATGATTACTATAAATGTCACTGCTATTTATAAATTTCATGTAATTTTTGCTTAGTTTCTGAAATGTATGTAGATGACTAATAGAAGTAGGATATTGATTAGACTTTATCAAAAAAAAGTGTCCTTTTCCTGGTTCTCACACATACCAAATCTCTGAGTGACATTCTAGTCTGGAAGTGGCATGGGAAAGAGCCAAGAGGCTTAGGAGTTATGGGAAACAGCAATTACCTGGGATATTCACAGAAAATAGTAAATTACCAGATCTTTCTCGCTGAATATTTTGAACAGAAGTTCAAAATCTCTGCCATTGTAGACATCATGCTGAATTTGAGTTAAGGTGTGGGTAGTTGGTTCTGGAGCAGGTAAAGTTACAGATGCTAATATGTGTATAAGCCTTGCTTTTGTTGCCTAGAAATGAAGTAAAAAGGAATCTTTGAACAGTTTCCTTGGTAATGACATTCAGATGACTGAGCACAGTTGAGTTTTTGCCTGAACTCTTATTCATTAATTTATTCTTTCAACACATATTTATTAAAGAAAATCTTTCATTTTTTAAAATAGCTTACACATGTTTTAAAATATGATCATGCATTTTATGCAAAATGTAAAACTATGTGCTGTGGTTTGAAATTTTTTGCATCTACTTCCAATTATTCATGCATCCATTCATATTATGTGGAAATTTATGTATTCACTAATATGTGTTATTCACTATGCCAGATGATGGTGAAAATATCCTGATGTCATCTCTTCAATAGTTTCTCCTCCACATCCTCAAATAGAACAATTCAGAAGTGATAGCAATTTCCTTAACTCATTTTATCATTAATTTTCACAATTCATTACAACTTTAATTTTAATGGGATTCATTTAAATTAATGCATAAGTTCATCTTTTATTTAACTCATACATTTGAAAATTCTTAATGTTTTTGGATAATAGAGTGGTTATTATTTATTTATAAACTATATTTTAAGTATTGATTATCTAGATAACCAATCATCTCGAACTTTTTCTTATTGTTGCTATGATTATTATGAATACTACTAGAGATCTAAGTACAAATACCACACATATAAATAAACCATTAAATTTATGGTTGTTAGTCAAATTTTAGTAGCTTGTTATATCTAGATTAATATGGGAGAGATCTTGAAAAGGTTTCAGCCGTTTTATTGTTAAAGAATATCATTTTAGAAGGAGAAAAAATTGAATTATTTAATCTAAAAGGGTTTAAGAATACAAGTGAATTTATTGAAGAATTTTGTTTCCACTTGATACAGCAAATCCAGTGAGAACCCAATAGAAAAATGAAATGTAGATGTGATCTCAGGAGCTATTTGTTTGATTGCTGCATAACACTGGGACATGTATTGGAAAATTTTTTGGTTCACTTATAATGTCAATCAAGATTATAAATAGTAGATTACTGGAGAAATCATGTGGTTCCAATGAATGTATGTAATGAATATTATGACCCTGACTTCTCTACACTCCCAGACAGCACAATACTGAAAGTTTTCTATTTCAGAGTAAATTTCAAGCTAAAGATACTATGAAAGAGCATCATGAACTGAATTCACAAACTCATAGTAACAGTCCGACAATAGCACAGAACAAAATTTACATTTTTATTTTTAATTATTAAACACTCCTTTCCAGGTTTCCCTGGCAGCGCAGGGGTTAAAGTCTCAGTGCTCTCAAGCTATGGAGCTAACTAACCCACATGGCTCAGACCTCTCTGGTGATTCCTCTTTCTCCACCCCCTTCCTTTCACCCCTCTTTCCCCCCAACCCCAACCTCTGGCTTACACTCCAGGTTTTTTATGCATAAATAAAAATAAATCTTAAAAAAAAAAAAAGCTCCTTTCCTTCTAAATTACAAGTAAAGCATTCTTTGTTCTCCTGGTTTTAACATCCTTCTTTGTACTCTTAAATACAAATTTCAAATTTATTTACTGCCCCCACTCTGTTTGACTTATTTCCCCTTGGTCTCATCATTATTCATGTTGTGCTATGACTCCACAAGCTCTTTCTGCTGTGAATCTGTTATTTATCACTGTCCTGGTAATCCTCTCAGTTCTTCAACCATGACTTCTGTGTTTGTTCAGAGTCTTCACTGACTCCTCCCTCTCTGTCTGTTTGCACCATAATGCCTTAGGCCCAAACAAACTAACCTACTGAATCATCTCCCAGACTCTGCCCAGTGCCTAAATAATTTCCTGTCTTTTAACTGTCAGGTGACTACTTATTTGGATAAGCAATTATTGTCATATGCATCAATATATATCATCTCTGAATTCTTTTCCCCAGAATATTGATAATTAAATAGACTTATCTACATTCCTAATATCAATTTCACTCTTAGTTTAACTCCATTTTTCTGGCTTTTCTCTTCCTTCCTTGTTCACAATAGAAATTGACTTTTCATTTTTAATTCTCCCCTTTATTTTTCCAAGTCTAATCAAGAATATCTACTTTGAGTCATGTACTAAGCACCATGGGGAAACTAGAAATGCGTACGATGCAGTACTTGTCCTCAGGACGAGAATGGTTTTCATGGGAATAGAAAGCTATTAAAGGAACATACTAGAGCAGTCAATAGTCAAATATTTGATTCTATTTGATTGACTTAGGCATGTTGTACAGTAATAGTCCTTCATTATGTAGGACAAAATTCCCCATTAATACATCTTAAATATCAATATGATTATGTTAGAGAGTTAAATTAACTTTTTATATACACTGGTGGACATACACACATAATCGGGGAGAGAAGCGAGTTTTACAAAAATAGTTTCCATTTCATATTCAACATGTAATAATATCTCTCTGATTTGGTCAGCTCACTGAAATGATCTAAAACTGATGGGGACACTGTTCTTATCCTTTGGGATTAGTATTAATAAACAAAACTGAAATAATCATTGATACCTTGATATCTTCAAGCTTAACTCCCAGAAAATAAGTATTTGCCCAGTGACTGTCTATCAACCAGTCTTGGTTAGACATTTAAACTTTTCTTAAGTCCTCTCTAAAGCACTGAGATGAAAATAATACTGACCTCAGAGAATACTGAAAGAGCTAAGTGAGGAAAGCCAAGTAACAGCAATGCCCATCATATTAGAGATATGCTCAGTAAATGTCAATTGTAACGTTTATTTATATTTATATTTTTATTTCTGCATAGAATAACCGGGGTGTTGGCTAGAGGTGCAGGGATTGAGAGGACTCACCAGATACAGAGTGGAGAGCAGAAAAGGCAGATTCACTGAAATATACTGTTAAGTAAGGCAGCGGGCAAGACAGGAGAGATCGGCTGCACTATGTGGGTTAGCTCCCTGGGGCATCAAACTCAGGATGTAGCAGTGATAATGCTGAGACTTAAATCCTACAATTGGGAGGCCCCATTGTAACTTTTAGGTTATGATCACTTCTCTTGTTTTACTATAACTGTATTTTAAATTCAATCATTTTTAGGAAAAAGATGCATTAACTTTTAAATAAGAGGTTATAGTAATTACCATACTCTTTTCATGAGGTTTTGATAGCATACAGAATTTTCTGGGATTTTATATTACTTCAAAGTTTATATAGCTTAGAGATTGAGCATAGTTATGGTAAATTTACATGTTCCTCTGCTTCCTTTAAGCCAGAGTGAGATTTTTTTTTTCCTTGCAGACTACATCTTGAATAAATAGTAAGTACTTTAGACCAGTTAAATTCATGTTATACTAGGATATAATCTTCATGAAGCCACAAAGGGAAAATGAAAAGAAGAAAAATAAGAAAAAATTAAATCAAGATGAATGGGGAAGACATGCATATTCTCACAGTCTTTATGCATTTGTGACATTTGATAACTGCTGCTCTTATAAGGGTCCTATAATCCCATGTCCCTAAAATGAAAACATCTTTGTACCCCTCCCTTTACACATCAATGTACAATTACAGAAGAAGCACAAACTGACCTAAAGTGTCTTTCAGTGTTGTGGCAGAGGCAAAATGAAAATATTTTGTCAGTGATAAAGTATGAAGTAGGGATTAGCAAATTTTCATTATTTCAGGACTCTTATATAAGGTAAAAAAGTGTCAATGACCTTTAAAAGCAGTTATAAGTATATGAAATTATACTTACCAGAAATTACAATTTTAGTTTCTGCTGGTAAAGAAAATGCTTCATTACAATTTCAATTTGATTACAGTGATATCTTTGAATGCATTTACAATGCATAAATTACAATGTTATTGTCATATATCTGAAATATATAACTATATATATATGGAGTTAATACACTGTTTTAGCATTACCAGGCATTTGGACATTTTTGAATGAATGAATGGGAGTAAGTTGTGTTCACATGTTTGTTCTCTATCTCTTACACAGAATCAAAGCTAAAAATATGTTATGAAAGAATACACTATTTATAAAGTCAGTATATTGGCTAGAGGTACAGGGATTGAGAGGATTCACCAGATACAGAGTGGAGAGCAGAAAAGGCAGATTCACTGAAATATACTGTTAAGTAGGGCAGCGGGCAAGACAGGAGAGATCGGCTGTGCCATGTGGGTTATTGACATAATACACTATGACATAATATGATACACTTCTGTGAATAAATACCAAAAGTATACACTACAAATAACTGTTCACATCCTAATTCCTTATTTTCTTTCATTTATTTACATTAGAATTAGAAACTAATTATTTAGAATTAGTTAATTAGAAACTAAATTTTATCCATGAAAGTAGAATATTTTAAATTAACTCTACACTAAGACTAAAGAATACTCAAAAGTGCTTCTAATCTGAAAATATACCTTATCAACTAAATAAAAAATAAGATAGCACATCTGAAAAAATGTCAGTAACTATCTCCAAAATGGGAAGAGCAGAAAGTGTACCAATTGGAGATATGTGTTTGTTCAACTGTTACTTATGCTTAACAGGTTGCAGATTTGTCTTTTAGCTTCTTCTATAAAATGTGCTGCATATGAGTGATTTTCTCCTCTTTGATAATAAGTACTATTATTTTAAATTATCAGTTAGGTTAAAGAGGTTGTGTGATGTGTTATTTAAATATGATTATGTCTTATGCCAGGAGAAATACCAGAGTTTTTCTTCAGCTTTCTTCATGATATTCAGATTTTAAATTTAATGTAAATTTGGAGGCTCTGCACACTATACTAAAAGGTAAACATATACAAGAAACATTCAAATGAAAACATGTCAACAAGTAACAAACCTAGAGTTAAATTTAGAGAACAGAATTAACCCAAGGAACCTAAGTCCTGATATAAACATAATCAAATAAGATTCCCTGAATCCCATCAATCAAAAGTGGTTTTACAGAGGGCCTCCCTGGTGGCGCAGTGGGTTAAGCAACACACTATAAAACAAACCACAGCCACTGCAGCACGAATTCGACCCCTGCCTCCTGCCAGGGAGGGGACCCACATGGCACAACAGACCTCTCCTGCTGTGCCCACTGCTCTCCTCAGCAGTGTACTTCCGTTGATCTGCCTGTTCTGCTCCCCGCTCTCGGTGGTGAATCTTCTCACCCCACACCTCTGGCCTGTACCCCAGTGCTTGTATGCATAAATAAATCTTTAAAAAAAAAAGTGGTTTTACAGAAAGTATAATTTGTCTCTACAATTTAATAGGTGTCGAAGAACACCAAACAAAGGAAATATGTTTTATGACATTAAAAATTCTTTCAGGAAATTCCACAAGCAATGATGCATTTTAAATTTATGTTTACAGGATAATAATAATTCAGAGAAAGCATAAAGAAGAATTGAATCAATGTATGCAAGCCAACTAAGGGCTTATTCACCAAATTAACCAGATGGACTTTTGTAACAGAACTGACCACATCTACTAATTGCTTGGCTTCACAGAGATACAGCTGAAAGGATCCCAGTTGCTAATGAAGAATTTAGAGGACTCTCAAATATGGTGTGTAATTTGGACAAATTACTGAGCAGTCCAGATAAGAAAAATGGGAAATAAACTAAAATGGGTCATCAGAAAATGATTCTTTATATTCTGACTCAATAAAAATTCCATAAAGTGACAATAGAAGTATGCTGACAAATTAATCAAATGCAGGTATTTCTCTTCATTGTTTAAGCAGCATCTATGTGTACTCAATTTACTATATTTGACAAATTCTTCAGCAACAGGTTCTTTTTTCTTTGTGGTAAAAACAAATACAATAAACTTTATCTTTAAAAAGTTGGAGAATGCAGTAGAGCATTGTTAAAGATATGCTCAAAGTTGTTCAGTAGATATCTAGGATTTTTTCATTATGCATTACTGAATCTCCATGCCCACCAAACAGTACGAAGCATTCTCCTCTCCCTCTGGACTGGAATCTATATTCTACACTATTTCTAGGGGTTAAGAAACTCATGAGTTAAGAAAACTAATAAATGGAACCATGTAGTATTTATTTTCTGTGACTGGATTATTTCACCTAGGATAATGTCTCCAATGTTCATTCATGTTGTAGCATGTAACACATCTATGTATATATTACATATGCATATAAATAGATTATATATAACTCAATAATATTTTAATGCATGATATACCATTTTCTGTTAAAAAATAGGACACGGATGACCACCATTCATTCATCAATGGACATTTAGTTTGTTTCCATATTAGTTGTTAAGAACAATTCTGAGAATATTGAAAATAATGCTATAATGACTATGCAAGTATAAAACCTCTTGAAAACCCTGTTTTCAATTCTTCTGGATAAATACCAGACTTAGGACAGCTGGATCATATTGTAGTTCTATTTTTATTTTTTGGAGAAAAATCCATATTGTTTTCTATAGCATCTATATAATTTTTCATTCACAGTAACAGTGTGACAAGGTTCCAATTAACCTACAATATTGCTAATGCTTGTTTTTTCTGTTTTGATTTCATTTTTATCATAAAACTTGTAATAAGTGTGAGGTGCTATCACAGTGTGCTTTGGTATACATTTCCCTGATGATTAGTGAGGCTAAATATATTTTCATATATCTGTTGAGCAACTGCATATTTTCTTTGGAAAATGTCTACTCCAGTGCCTTGTCCCATTTTTTAATAAGTTTCAGTTTTTTTGCTATTGAGTTATATGAGTTATGAGGGTTTTTTTTTATATTTTCCAATATCAATCTCTTCTAGATAACATATTTCACAAATATTTTGTCACATACTGTAGGGGATGACTTTGTTTTAGGGACTTAACATTTGAGAGGTTTTTCAGACTCAACAAATTTATTATTTTATTTTTTTAAAGATTTATTTATTTATACATACAAGAGCTGGGGTACAGGCCAGAGTCCAGGGAGGTGAAGGATTCACCAGAGGCAGAGTGGGAAGCAGAACAGGCAGACTGACTGAAACACACTGCTGAGGGGAGCAGCCAGTGAGGCAGGAGAGGTCTGCCAAGCCATGTGGGTCCCCTTCCTGGCCCGAGGCAGGGATCGAACTCATTCTGCAGTGGCTGCAATTTGCTTCATAGTGAGTTGCTTAACCCACTGCGCCACCAGAGAGACCCTCATAACAAATTTAGAGAAAGATAGATACATCTAGCTTCCACACATTCACACCACCAACCCACCCCATTATCAACATCACTAAACAGAATGGTATAATTTTACCCAAGATGAATCTACATTGCAACATCATAATTACACAAAGTCTGTAGTTTACTTTAGGATTAGACCTTGTGTTATGCATTCTATGAGTTTGGACAAATGTATGATGGTTTGTGTCTATTATTATAACATCAAACAGAGTGTTTTCACTGCCCTAAAATCCTCTGCTCCCAAGCTCCTGACAACCACGGACCCTTATGCTATCTCCAATGTTTTCCCTTTTCTATATATAACATTATGAGAATCATGTTATTAGAATTACATTAGACATCATGTTATTATATTAGAATTATAGTATATAATGTTTGCAAGTTATCACTTAGAAATATGCTTTTTATCGTGTTCCAGAATTTTTCATGACTTGATAACTCATTTTTTTTTTTTTAGTTTTTTTGAATACTATATTCCATTGTCTTGTTATACTATAATTTAACAATTCACTCATGGAAGGATATCTTGGTTGCAGCCAAATTTTGGTAATTATGAATAAACATTCATGTACAGATTTTTCTGTGATGATAAATTTTCAACTACTTTTGGTAAATAGGAAAACATGTGATTGTAGAATCATACAAAACATCTTTGTTTAGTTTTGTAAGAAATTTCCAAATTGTCTCCCAAAGTGATGGAATCATTTTATATCCCTACCGGCCGAGTATGAGAGTTCCTTTTGCTTCACATCCTCACCAGCATTTGCTATTATATGTTACAGATCTAGCCTATTTTAGTAAGTGTGTATTGGTATCTCACTGTTGTTCTACTTTGCATTTCTCTGAGGACATAGCATGTCCTCATATGCTTTTTTGTTATCTTTAGATCTTCTTTGGTGAGATTGTCAGTACTCATTCCGTTTTATAAATGGATTATATATTTTCTGTCTGTTGAGTTTTACAACTTCTATATTTTGGAGAACAGTCTTCATCACATGTGTTTTTGTAAATACTTATGCTTTCACTTTCCATTATAGATCAAAATATCAGAATCTCAAACTCAATTGCCTTTAAATCCCATTAACTATGAATGACTCTAGTTTATCTTTTTTGATTGCTGAACATGGATGGAGCTAGAAGGGATTATGCTCAGCGAAATAAGTCAGAAGGCAAAAGAAAAACACTGGATGGTTCCCCCTAGGAGGAATATAAGGGAATCAAATAAGGATTAAGGAAAATAATAATAATAATAATAACACAACAAAAAGAAAAAGACAAGGACAAATTGGGGCCACTGGTTGGGGACGGGGAGGGAGAGGGTTGAGGGCAGATGGGAGCATGGGGGACTGAGGTGATGGTACACTGGTTTTTCAAATGGTGGTGGGGAATCCATGGGGATTACAACTGATGTTAAATATATATAAAGAAAAAAATAAATTTATCCTAATAAAAAAATCCCATTAACTAGAAATTATTTCCATGTTCACTTGCATATGAATTATTAGGAAAGGGAAAGAGGATTGAAAGATTTGCTTTAGAGGGCCTCCCTGGTAGAGGGTTAAGCAACACACTATGAAGCAAACCACAGCCACTGCAGTAGGAGTTTGATCCCTGCTGCCAGCGGGGGGGGGGGGGGTACACCCACATGGCACAGCAGACCTCTCCTGCTCCCCTTAGCAGTGTACTTCCGTTGATCTGCCTGTTCTGCTACCCGCTCTCTGTGGTGAATCCTCTCACCCCACACCTCTGGCCTGTAACCCAGTGCTTGTGTGCAAAAATAAATAAATCTTTAAAAAAAAAAAAAGAAAGATTTGCTTTAGAAAAGTCATGGTTCATCACTAACACTGGGCATATTTCTACTTGAATGAAGCCACAATGACTATAGTAAGAAAAATGTGGAAATGAAGTGGGTAGGTATCTAACCAAATGTGACTCAGGTTCATTTCCAAACTGTATTACCACGAAGGATCAACATTTCTCCATTCACACTAGAAGTAAACTTCATACTCAAAATAGAACTTCAGTCATGATAAGGCTCGTAGGACATGTGATAGTCATTTTGCATCTCACTATTGGCATTGAAATTAATGAATATTATGTTGGACACTTGAATGATATCCAAATTGAGACTTGAAGGAGACATAGGAGTTGGGCATGCAGCTCTACATTAAGAATACTACATGTGCAAAGGTTCAAAGTTCAGGAAAGTATGTTGTATTCAATTTCATCATAATGATTGAAAGAAAAAAAATATATTCCCAGCAGGGACCACTATGTATATGGAGTTTGAGTTTTCTTCCCATGTCTATGAGGATTTCCTCACTGTACTCATTTCTTCCCACACCCAAAGAGGCTGATGGCATGTCTAAATTCTCCCAGTCTGAGTGTGTATAGGTAAGTACACATGCATCCTGCAGTGCAAGGACAATCTGTTCAGGGCTGGTTCCCACCTGGCACGCTCAATTGCATGATAGGTTCTGGCAACTTCTGAATCTGAACTGAAAAAAGCAGATTGAAAAATAAATGAATTAATACAAATAATTGCTTAATATTAGATGCATACTGGGTCTTTATTTAGAAATTTAGTGATGTTTATGTGACTAGAGATATGCTATAGGAACTTAGGGATTGTTTATATCAATTAGCATAGGTAAAATTGGTTCTTTTATAGGTCATTTCACTTAAGGAAATGACTAAATGGGGACTTAGAGAATTCTATCACATTTTTTAAGTAAGTTATCTTGATCCATATACCATTTCAATGGCACTTAAATATCATGATTAAACCTCTTTTATTAAATGACTCATTACTATGTGATTTCAGGTAGCCTAGAGATTAATTTATATCTTTTGAAGCATACCAGTGACATATGATAGAATAAAATTGCTTATAATTCCTTTGGGGGTTCTTCTTAATGGATTTAGACTCAGTATGGTTTACCTTATGATTATGCTGATATAGCTAGAATTTAATATGCAAAGAGTTAACCAAAAATGTATCTAAAATAAAAGAATAAAGATAAATAATAAAAATAAATGTTCAAATTGCAAATCTCCTTTCGAAGATTTGCCTCAGCAGCAGCAATCATATTTACGTCCTAGGTTAAGGTCCAAAAAGCATGATTTAAATGACAATATAATTCAAGTCCTTGATTCTGTCTACTCTGCTTCATTCAATGTGAACCAGTAATGCTTTTGTATAAATGTCAACTTAATGCATGGTCCTTTTATTTAGATAGTTCATTTAAGTCTGTTGCTGATTAAACCATAACTCATCATTGAGTCCATCTAAATATGCCTAATATTCATCATGGTTGAATTCTATAGTAGGTTAAATCTAGAAGTCCTACAATGCAAAGAATGACACTTGCTTAAAGTGTGAGGTGCTACTTCATCAGTAAGTCAGAGCAGAAATCAGCATATGACATGGGTAACATGTTATAATAACCTTCCTGTTCTCATCAAGATATATATCCCTGCAGTATTAAATCTAATCAGCAATGAGGCAGATGTATGACTAATACATTCCTAAATGGGGGATTACAGATAAAATTCAAAATTCCATTTTGTTAAGAAAAGAAACAGCTCTTGTTAAAAAGACTGAATGTCAGCTCATTAGGTAGCAATCCATGGTTGTTCAAAGTTTTCCAAATATAAATCTCAAGCCACATCACTTTACGATTCCATTAAAGCATAGCTAGAACCAAAGAAGATATTTTGAGACAAGAAAGTTTGACATGGTTTTAAAAGCTAAATTTGTTCTAGGATCACACAGATTATAAACTGTTTCTTTCAGTATCTGACATTGTAGGATATTTTTAAATGAATGCAGCTATATTGGCATTTAACAATAGATGATTGCATGCCTTCTTTTGATACCCCATACTCATAAAGAATAGGAAAAAATGTGAGTTGTGCTACTTCACTCTTACAAGAAACTTTGTAATTCATCTTTTCTGACTTTTCAGGCAAGGTGGAAAACCTGTAGTACCATACCCTTGGCAGAGGAGAATTCTATTGTACTAACTTATAGTACAATAGTCCTATTACAGTGAATTACTTAAATATTTGAAGTTATTTGGTGCTTATGCCATTATTTCTTCCTTTTCCAATATTTTGTAATTCTTAGAAGTTCTTCTCTATTGTAAAATCAATTTTATTCTCTATTGTTTCTTTCTGTCCTAATTTGGTCCTTGACTCCTGCATACTAATCAAAATTAATTTTCAGGTTTATTTCAAATGGCAAATTTCAAACACATTACATTTCATAGTCTTCTGACTTGAGATGGAAACCATTGAAAAGACTTGGATTTATGGAAAATTCATATCCTTATCAATTTCTGTATTTAACTGAGCTTAAGGGAAAGAAAAACAGTCTATTTATTTCCATTCCAAGTGTTTTATTTCCATTGTCTAATGAATTTTGAACTTGAAAATTAGCCTGTCAATGATAATACTTGTAAAATATATTCTATAAAATCATTAAACTATTTTTGCCTTTTCTGATGCTATCCTTTCAAGAGGAATAGGCCATTCTATGAAGTTCTTGAAATTAATTAAATGATAAGATCTTTTTGATTTATAATAACTCATATAAAACCTTTGATGTTTTCAATAAATGTCACATATCTTATTTGTGAAGCCATTATTTTGATCTAGTTAGCACTAGCAAAGGACATGAGCCTTAATAATCAGTTTATTGATAATATTAAAAGTATCAATGACTTTGCAAATCCTGGTACATGGATGCTATTTTTCATCATATTCCTTGCACTTATAATTTTAAAATAAATCAATTTATGCTAAATTCTTAATAGCTTCAACATTTTTTACTGATTCTAGTTTTGGTTTGAAAATCTATATCTTTTATATTATTTTAGCTCATATCAGAACACATGGTTTCATAAAATAAATATGAATAGATGAAATATTTTTTCTTTCAAAGAAGTTGAAGAAAAATTCCAGGTGCAGTTTTAGTCATTTTTATTACTATTTTTGCTTTCAAATTCTTTATAATTTTAAATTGTTACATTATTGCTAGTGGTACTCAAATTTTCAAATTGCTGCAAATATTGTCAGTTCAAATATGGTAATATGTGACACCAAATCCATTCTTGCATTAGGAATTATTGAATTACAACCAAGGATTTTCAACTATCAAAATAGCTAAAATTTTCTTTAACTAATACTTCAATTTATTTTAATCTAATTAGATGTTTCTCAAAGTCTTATGAAATATGTATTTAGACCCAATATTTAAAAAAAAGAGAATGCTTTCAATAAGTACAAAGTTAGTAAGCATTATTTAACAAACAAAATGATAATAAAAATTCAAAACAGAAAAGTGGTAATATAATATGTGTAAAAGGAAAACTAGGCTTGAGAAACTATACTAGATGAGCAATAAATAAAAATTTTACTGGGCAGTGAGAACAAGGATAAGAATACAAATGATGATATTTCTCCAAATCCATTTAAAAACAGACATATGAATCAACCAACCAATTAAAAACTCAATAAATCACTTCTCAGTCTTTTCTTCCAATGTATTCTTACCTTTCCTTAGTTTATAAAACTTATGAAAAAAATTATATCAATGTCTAATTCTTCTCCTTTTATTTTCTTTTGAGTCCAGTCAATATTCTTTCCCTCTACCTCACACAATTACTGTAGGAAAAATTCTCCTTAAGGTCATTAATGATTCGTAAATTCCAAGGTCTACTGTAATTCTACATTTCACTTGACTTACCAGTAGCATTTAACACGGCTAATAACATTCTCCTTAATGATGTTAAATATCTTGACTCCTTTAGATTTATTATTCATTGCCTATTATACTCATTCTCATGTTTCATTGTTTTCCCAATATATATTGTAGTATACCATTTTCCATTATAAAGTCTTTGAGTGTCTTCTCTTCTTTATATTTAATTATAAATGATCTCATCCAGGCTCAGCACTTTAAATACCATGTACCTGCTGAATTTACCAAATACATACCTTCAAACTTGGCTTTTCTACCAAACTCTACTCTCATGTAATACCTATTTGACTTCCCCACTTGGCTATTTAGTATACATCTCAAACACAAAAATAAAAATCTAAAAATAAAATTTTGATATTCTTGGATTTAAATTCTCCTAAATCCATGTTTTTTGTCTGCTTATGATAACTTTGGAGACACCCTTAAACTCTCTTTCCCACTTTCCATAGTCCATGTGTGAACAAATTGTTGTTCTGCTTCCAAATCTAACCAGAATGTGTTAGTTCTCATTGAATTTGAGACCAATTATATATAGAATAATGACAAATTATTTGTAAATATATACACAGAATTCAAACACTAAAAGTAATTACATAAAATAAGAGATAGAATGTACACTTACTTAATGAAAATAGTAGTTAAGTTTATAATTACACATAAGAGCCAATGTTACACTAAATGTCTTATAATGGATGGCAAAAATCAGAAATCATAGGTTTTAAGTGTGAAAACCAGATCAAGTAAATTATAAGAAGATATATGAATCATGAAAAATTACAAGCAGGGCAGAGAAAAAAGGCTTAAAAATGGATAAGCTTAAAGGAGACCACTGTAGAACTAATTTATGGCTCCCACTTTCAAAATCACTAAAAAATATACTTAAAAAGACAAGAATACAAACACAAAAGCATCATAACAAAATAAATTTAAAGGGCCATTTTAGGGATAGGTTAAATGCATTTAGGAAAAGACCATGTCACTTCAGCTAAAAATATTTACAAAAGGATGTTAATTAAATGATATACATTTTTTTGACCACTGCAATCAAAGTGGACCTGAATGAAGAGAAATCACAGGGATGGCAGTGTTCACCTCCTCCCCCAAGGGATAGTAATTGGCAGAGCCCATGTCAGTTCAGCACCATAGACCAGCTCTCAACCACTGTGCTGTAGTCATTCACATTCACAGCACAAAATGTAGATTCTTGAAATGTATTCACTCTAGTGCTGAACACAGTGATAATATGCAGCGAATGTTTTGATGGATTTAGATTTTTGACTGACTGATTAAATCCTTCCCTTATGAATTTTTCATTTCAGTCATGCAAACAGGGGAGAAACCTGGAATTTTAACATTTTTCTCACATCATCAACTATAGTAAGTGGTTTTATCTCTGGCTTTGGACGACCCCCAAATTACATCTTAATTTTTTCAAAATTAAATGAATGTAATTATTTAAAACTACACATAAGAGACACTGAACACAATTATCCTTACATGTATAGTGCTTTATATTTATCTTCCCATTGTGTTTTGCTTTTTTCCTAATATGTGTTATTAGAAAAGTCAATATAACATGGAGATAACACTGCAAGTGAGAAGTATTATTATTGTTATGGAAAAAACAGTCATGAGTCAGCTTTTCCTAGCAAATGCTAAAGTTTCAAGAAAGAAGGTCACTATTTACATTCCTGAATGTCTTCGATCCTTCCTTTTGTAAACATCTTTAATTAAGTAGTATCCAAATCTTCTGGATGTTGATCCATCCCCATCACTGTGACATGCTGCATTAAAAAAAAAAATTACACCTATAATAACCTCATTCATAAAACTATAAGTTGGACTAGATGATAATGAAGGGAAATTCTTTCTCAAAGTTTGTAGAAGACACTTGTGTGTTTTGGCTATCCAGCAACCATTTCACTTTTTCCTGTTAACATTACTTGATTTTATTAGGGAAAGAACCCGCTGCACCAAGTATCCCACTCTTCCTATAAATAAACCCAGTAGTTGTTGCTTCATTCTCTCTCTGTTTCCCCTAGATTTGTGGCTTAAAGCTGACCTACTGAGAGCATTATTTCAATTTATTCATGATGTGTTAAGGGTGGCAACCTAACCCAAACAAACTCAACAAAACTAAATCTCAAGTAATCTTGGAATTTAGGCTTGAGCAACTAGGAAAAAGAAAAGGACTCCTCTATTGGAGTTGAACCTAGTGTGTTATAGGCTGGAGTTGTAGGCAATTACCTTGCCACAGGAAATTTGAAAATAAAGGCAATACAGGGAAGAGTATGGCATTGGAAACAGACCAGAGCCCAATAGCAGTACTGAATTCAGTATTTTTATAATGCAATCCTACATTTCTCAGTTGTTTGAGTTAAAGACTCTCCCTCACCACTTCAAAACACATACATTTATTATTTCATTAGGTTACATTTTGTTTCTTGTAGCAAAACAAGTTCTGGATAATACAGCAGTTCTACAACCCTAATTCCACAGAGCTGTCCCATGATTTATTATTCAGATGTGTTATACATATATAATGCAATATTACCCAGCTATAGAAAAAGATGAAATCTTGCCATTCAGACATCATGAATGGAACTAGAGGGGACTATCATTCTGAAATATCAGGAGAAAGACTAAAATGGGATTATTTAACTCATCTGTGGAATATATAGAAACAAAACGAAGGAAATAACTAAATAAACCAAAACAGATTCTAGAAAAATGACTGATGAATTGAGACTACTAAAAGAAGGTTGGTGGTGGTGGGGAACAAGGAGGAGATGGAAGGCCCAATGGGATATGGGTGCTTTGATGGTGGGTATGCTATGGTGACATATATACAACTGAAGATGTATCAACCTAGCCCCCTCCCCAGATCATATACAGTATTGTGAACCAATATTACCTCAATAATAAAAGTGGATCATAGATGAAAAAGTAATAGTTTAAAGCATAAAATCTTAAAACAAAGAATGAAATCTTTATGACATTACATTTGACAATCTCTTTTTAGACATGATTATAAAAGCATGAACTCCACAAGGAAAAAGTCAGGTAAGTTTGCCTTCATTGAAATTTAAAACATTTGTACTTCGAAAGATACAATGATACAAAGATGCTATGCCATCAAGAAAATGAAAGACAGCATAAAATGGGGAAAATATTTACAAGTCATTATTTTATAAGGAATTGTATCCATAATATATAAATAACTCTTTTACTTCAAAAATAAAAAGACAACTCAAACAATGGTATGAATATACATTTCTCAAAAAGATGTATAAGTGGCCAATAAATATATGGAATGATCCTCAACAACATTTGTCATTAAGGAAATACAAATCAAAAACTTGGTGAGTACCATTTCATTCTTACAAAGATGACTAAAAGCAAAAGGTAAAATAGTAAGTGTTGACAATGGTATGTAGGAAATGGAATGCACCATTCATCGGTAGTGGGATTGTAAAATGGTTTAGTCATTTTGGAAAACTTTTGGCAGTTCCTCAAAATATTAACATAGAGTGCCAGATGGCCCAGCAATTCTACTCCTAAATTTATCCCCAAGATAAATGAAAACATATGTTTGCACAAAAACTTGTATAAGGATGTTCATAGCACCATTATTCATTATAGTCAAAAAGCAGAAACAACAGAGAGCATTACCTGATGAAAGAATAAACTAAATATGATATAGCTAAACAATATAATGTTTCTCTGTATCTAAAATGCAATACTTATATATGCTATAACGTGGATAAACCTTAAGAAAATAGTATTAAGTGAAAAATATCATCAAAGTCCTTGACTGATTCTACTTATATGAAATGTAGAGAACAGGCAAAGTCATAGAGATTGAAGGCGAAAATATGGTTTCCTGGGATTTGGGGAAGAGGAAAATAAGTAGAGCGTTTCTTAAGGGTGATATAAATATTCTGAATTAGATGATGGTAATGGTTGTACAACTCTGTAAATATACTAAAAACCATTGATTTGGAAACTTAGAAACAAATGCAGAGAACAAAATCAGAAGACAGAGAAGCAAAGCAGTGATGATCCAATGGCTACTGAACTCTTAGATAAAGTACAGGTTTGTATTTAGAAGCAGACGTCAATTTACTGTTAGAAGTGTATTTAGGAATAAAATTAGAGACAGTGTTAGACTTAACATTATAGTGTCAGGATTAATTTTAAGGCTAGAGGAAGAATTGTTTAGGATTAGTTTTATTCATTTTTTATATTTATTTTTTATATCACTGCTAATTTGGGGCAAAATTTGATTTCTTCCCTCAAGTGTAGTCCCCATAATTTTCCACCACCAGAGCATCTATGATCCATCATGATAGTCCCTCGTCTTCTTCCCTACCTGGTTTTGACCAGTTTAGGGTTAGTTTTAGAGTTAGATTTGGATTCAGTATAGGCAAGGGGCTAATGTTAGGGTTAGGGACTTAATGGGTTAGGTTAGAGACTCTTTGTTTATGTTATCTATATAGTTGTAATACTATGAGTATTATTAAGGTTGGGATAGACAAAAGGGTTGGGGTTAATTGTAGGATTAGGGTTATTGATAGGATCTCAATCAGGGTTATAGGTAGGCTGGGCTTTATTAAGATTTCAGATGAATTTCACATTTTGTTTTGTTTGGCATAAAAATGCTTGTGGTAGGTTAAACTTTGGTTTGTAATTAGAATAAAACTAAGTGAAATTAGTATAATGAATGGTATACAGATAGGTTTAGGGTTGATATTAACGTTAAGGTAAGAGAAAGGAATAGAGATTAAATCTGGGTGAGGGTTAGTTAAGGGTTTGTTTGGGTGAGAGATATGGTTGGGGTTAATTACAGGACTTTGGATAGAGATAGCAGAGTGGTTAGTTTTAGGGTTAGAGGCAAGACTGGGTTTAGTAATAACTGACATTGGAGTCAAAGTTAGAAGGCAGTGGGATTATGACTGTAATCAGAATCAGAGTTAGTATGGGCACTAATGTTGGGTTAGATTTGGAGGTAGGTTGACTAATGTTAGGGTACATATAGCATTATAGGTAAAATTGGCTTTATGTTAGTAATTCAGGATGTTTAGACTTAACAGTAAGGTTAGTGAGGGAGCATCATACTCCTTGATTTATTCAATGAAAACTTCCTGGAATGGCACACAGGCTATAAGCATGCTTATCACCTTCATCATTCTACATAAACTTTATCAGGGGAACACATATTCAGAACTTCTCTCCTTAATCTTCACTTTTTCTAGTGTTTTTTTTTTTTTTAACTTCATCTTCCTTTGTTTCCTACATATTACCTGTATCATACAAGATGTTTCCTATTAAAATCAGTTGCAAAACAGTCATCCAAATGTAAGGAATATAAACAGAATGAGGCCCATGTACCTGAGAAGGGGTGGTCAAACTAAACCTAGGCATTTCAACAGTTCATGACTGTTCTCGCCATCTTTTTAGCTGTGGCTCTGGAAGGAGTAGTAATTCACCAACTGTAGTTTCCTTCTAATCTGGCAAAGAGAAACATTGTAGGCGGCTCTAGGTCTAATTATCCCAAGGAGTAAAATCTTACAGGAATATTTATTCCTCTTTCATAAATTAAATTTAAAATCAAACAATTCCTGATTATTTCCTTTTGGATGAGATTATCACCACTTTACCAAGCACTATGGTTGAGGAATGCGGCTGGGAGATGAATGCCAATTTTGCACCTGTCTGAGCAGTGGAAATTTTGTGATTGACAGCTTCTTTCCTCTCCCCAGGGGAGAGAAAGGAATGCACATGGAATGGCAAAGGGGCAGTTACCTTAAAAAAGAGGTATGAAAGGATGTGAGGAAAAAAAAGAATGCATTGCTGGAAAGTCAAAAGACAACAGGTATCTATTATAGATCTCTGTAATACAGTGGTTTAAATTCTTTAACAATTTAGACACTTGAGATATACAGCACAGTGTTCCTCCTTATGTTCTATATTATATTATTTTGACATTTGTTTCAGTTATACTAGTTTTCTCTGATTTTAATTTAAGCCATTTCTTCTGGGTTTATCTTCAGTGGAGCCCTAAAACAAGTTGATATAACACTTTCCTTTTGATAACTTCACCTAAATATATTTTAAATGTTTTAGGTTAGTCCTCAAGTCATTTGGACATAATTTTATTCTTATATATTACTTTTTGGTTATTTTGAATGTTTCCCTCTGTGAGGGGTTTTGTATCAAGAGATATTTCTGTCTTTTAAAAAAGTCAATAACCTATTGATTTTTCATCTTCATTCACCCTTTCCCTTCTATATTGTTTTAGGGTTTCATCATTCATTTTACTCTTCCTTCTCTCTATTCTGAAAGTTAATGACTTTATAATTATCCTTTTCATGGTGTTTCAGTGATAATTTTTATTATCAGTCTTTTAAGCATTTTATGTGAATCACTCTTGTTTGTTATTTAATATAAACTTGACTTCCCATATTATTATATTTTCATTAAAACCACAATTTTTTTAATTTTATAGATATTCAAGACAATCGTTTCTTTTATTAAAAAATACCAGATTCAAAGATAATGAACTGTCATTAATATCTCCTTGTTTGGTGTCCCAATAGTCATTCTTCCAACCCACTCAGTGACAAAGACATAATTAAATATCAAACTTACAGAAACTGAATATTATGAAACAGAACAGAACAGGATCTCACAAAGTAAACTTTAAATTTATTTCTGTGACTTTGTTCTTTGTGTTTATTATAAAATCAGACTCAAAAATATTAATATTTCAAGTTCTCTAGGATTGATGGCAAAGCTGGAATAACACATCATTTGAGATTAGCAAGCATCTCAGATAAATTTTCTGACCTGAAATTTGAAAATGAATATTCATATTTAATTACATATTGAATCATTTAAAAAAGTTACTTAGTGAGCAGGGTCTCTATGACATGTTAGTTTTCTTTAAAAGAATGAGTTAGTAAAAAATAATTAGTAAAAAGAAAGTAAATATTTATAATGATTTTACTTCCTTCACTATTGTTCAGAAATAAATTATTAATTTTAAAGGGAAGTCATATGGTAACCTAGCAACATCATTTTTTTCCTATTCAAATTTTAAATAAATGAACTTGCACATACTAATGTTTCCAATAATATACATATCCTGAAGCTATGTCAAATAAGCAAAACCCAAGCAATTAAGCTAGCTACAAAAACTCCCATTCTACGATGTATAAGCTTCTACTCCATTTCTTAATAATGCTAAATTAATAATACAAATATTGGAGTTACTTTCCTTTTAACTTAAGTATTTATGGCATGGGAAATAAAGGGAATTTAGATAAATGAAACAAAAACCTTATTAAGGACACTCCTGAAATCCATTATGAAAAACAGAACTTTCCCAATGTTAAAGGAGCAGAAAACTCCCTTGAGCTTTATCGCTCATTTGTGTTTATTTCTCACGTGGTAGAAAGTTGAGAATCACTCATAATGGAGGAAAAGAGAAGAAAAGGACATGCAAATGTCAGAAAGCAAATATTAACTGACTCATTAATGAGATTAAGACAGTGGTATTACTGCTCTACATTGATAAAATTACTGACGATACCTCTCAAAGGCATATATTTCAAAGTCAACTTAAAATGAAGTAAAAATAAAGCCAAACTAATGCATTTGATAATAAATTTAGATATGATGATACTTTCATAATGTCTCACAGGTAAACAGTAGTGTGGACTGGAGGCAGTGGGAATTCTTCCATAAACTGTGATCTGCTACAAAATTTGTAAATCCTGTTTTACTACTTGGAGTGGAAGGGGAAATAGAGATCCTCAAGGACAAAGACCTTTTTCTGTCATTCTGAGAATACTAAAAATATAGGTGACAAAAGGTGACCTTTTTTGTACCCTGTCTATATAACACATGTTGCTATGTCTTTCCTTCTGCCTGTCATTCACTTCTTTAGTGCCCCTATCTCCTGTGCTACTGTTTTCTTAACCATTAAGCTTTTTTTTTATACATATGATCTTATAGTTCAGTACACGTTTCATATTTCCTTTATAACATGTCACATTGTGTTTTTCTTTAATTTACTGTATAGCTATCCTTTCCAAGATACTATTCATTTCTTGAGGAAAATAATATCTTTCATATCTTACTTCTAGTATCAAGAACATTGCCTCTTAATAAGTATATACTCATTCATTGTATGAAAGAATAGATGGGTATTCTCTCATTATTCAGATTAAAATTATACTCATTACACAGTAGCACACCACCCCAAAATGGATGTATGGAAAACACCTGGAACCACACTGTAAGCTGCTAACAACATTTTCCTCTTAGGTAAATGGTGTCTACGAACTTCCAAAGGAATCAGTCCCTGTGACCTTACAATCATTATCCAGAAACCTTTGGAAAATTTTCTCTACTTCTTAAACCTCAACACAGTAATGTTATCTCATATGCACTGGTAAAAACAGCACTTATAATGCTGAATATAAAAACAAACATAAAAACTAAAACATATATCCTCTTCCTATGTTACAGCCAGGGTATATAGGTTAACATAACACTTAGAGATCACTGCAAATGAACAAGACAATAGACTTGGTAAAGAATGAGTTTAAGATTGTTTACCAATCAATATTTAATTGCCAATATTCTAAGTAAACACAGGATAATGACTTGGGATCCAGGTGCAGGAAAGTGTGTATCCACAATATCTAAAAGAAAATTTCCTTTAGATGGATCCCAAATATTTTTCTTGACATGAAAATGGAAACTTTAAATCAGGGTAGCTTGAACTAAATATAAAGAATGACATTAGCTATAAATAATGCCATTGATAACTCTTTAAAATACATGTGAGTATATGTAGATTTTATGTATCCATATAACATTTAAGTAATGTAAGGGAAAAATTTAGTTTCATAAGTTCCAAATCTAAATTTATTGTTACCCCAAATAAGAATGCCTCCCCTCCACAATATTGCATAAAAGGGTAGATAATCATCTGTCTGCAGCAGTTTAGATTGAGCTTGCCAGAAATTATTTTTCTTCCTTGTTTTCATATAAGTGGTTAAGGACATTTCACTGAAAAAATGCATCTCTAAAAAAACTTTGGTGGGGACAAGTCTTGGAGAATTTTTATTCCTTGTTTTAATCCATATTCATTCAGCATGTTCATATATTCAGTATTATTACCAAAAATTTTTTGATGTTTTTAGAATTTCACATAATCCTTGTATCTGTTCTATAGCTCCTGAATTTATCAAAATCAGAGTCCACATGCTTTTGTGTTGAAAAACACCTTTTAGTTTCATAGTGACACTCTAAATCTATGACACAAATTATTAAGTGCATTTATTATGTACAGAGAAATATGTGTATTTTGTCTGTTGGCTTAAGGTACACACAATGAAAGGAAATAAAATCTATTTTAATCATGAAACAGAAACTTCATATAGAAAATCAACCATCAGAAAATACAGAAAAGTCTGCTATTAATACAAATTTTTCCCTAGAATTATTCTAATTCTTCACTAATTCTACAAGCATTGAATTCTGCTCATCATCCTAGACTTCTCAAATGTCATTTTTGATAGTTATTTAATAAAAACAGTATACCGATTCTCATAGTAATAGGTTGAACTGTACACACTGATGATGATGTATGATAAAATGTTACATGACTTGAGTGTAGTACTTCAAAATTTTTACTGAGACAACTTTTTGGATTTCCTTTATGTCTTTGGACCTTTATCCCTTCTTTTCTTTTTTCCTCCTCTAATTCTTCCTGTAAGTCTTTTAATTGTCTTTTCTTATTTTTCTGCCTAATCCCATTTCAGAGCAGGTCCTTTGATTTAACACTGGGAGCTCTTTATTGACACAATTGAGTTTGTGTCAAATGTAAATGCACCTGGGTTTCAAATTAGTGTTCATAAAATAATAGAACACTTTCTTTTGCTTTTTCCTATGCCAGAAATTCAGTATTCTAGGGCCTTATGAAAGAAATGGACTCTAGAGTCACCTCTCCTGAAGGTCTAACTCTGACAGTCAGGCGTGGGTTCTGAAGTAAAATTATTTTAACATGTATCCCAGTTTTGTGTTTTTATAAACGCACCATTCAAGATGATCCATTTCAAGTTTTAAACAAATACAATTGTGGTGACTTCATAAAGGAGAAAGTCAAAATTAAAATAACCTGCCAGAAAGAAATTATCTATTAACTATAAATAGTCACTATTCCTCCTGTATTCCTTCATAACTGTGAGGAAATAAGTGAATATTAAAAAAAAGTTAGAAAATATGGTAATACATTCCATAACTATATTTCTCCTAGTTTGAATGTTTACTTACACATCTGATTTTATATTCAAATCTTAACATACAACTACCTATACCATCTCAAAGTTAAATTATTTAAGTTCATACCTGATTTTTCCCCTTTCCAGCCTGCTACTCTACCAAAGCCCAACAGCTCAATAAGTGACACAACTGTCCATTTACATGGCATGAAGTGCTGACTATTCTCTTCTCTCATGTCTAAATACAATCCTTCGGCCAATCTCATTGGTTCTATTATCAAGCTATATTCTAATTATTGCCACTAGAATACACATTTGTTATGGGAAAGAGCTTTGTCTATTTTGTTCGCTGCTATCAGCATACACTAAATTTTTAACTAATCAATTTATTTAGTATTGCTAAAATGGTCTTACCACTTGATCTACATTCTTTTGTATGTGTATATACATACATTTACATTCTTTTGTATGTTTCCCACTATTCCAGAAGACACTGACTAAATAATTCTCACATAAACTAAATATATTGTTTGCATAACCAAAAAGAAGAAAAATATCTGTGAGCAGCAAAATAATTGTGAATGGCATGTAAAGGAACAAACGTACTTCCTATAGCATCACACAAGTATTCCTCCTGTAATTCAGACTCAGCTGCCTTCATTATAGTTCTCTACTCAGGACACTTGACTTACTTTCTATATTTTCTGTCCATGTTAAGAAAAAGAAATAAAAAAAAATTAGTGTACTTTCCTAAACAAAAACTTCTAATCATCAGAAAGTTATTTTCTGTTCTTATCAATTCCACACATTTGATGAATTTCCAATTTCTGTTTTCAGAATGTCTTTCATATTTGTTTTATTAATTTTTCCCCATTCAACTTCACTTCTTTGGCTTTACCTCATAACCACTTTTCTGAAGATACTCAATAGGCTCCTAAATGGCTTCCCAGTGTTTAGAATATCAGCCTATTCTCACCATTGTCTCCAATAATCCTCCTTTAGATAGTTCTGATAAATCAGAAATAATTTCATATCAACTTCAAGGATTTAAAACATTTTAATTTTTGAGATAAATTGGTTTTATCACTGTATATGATTCAGAGGCATAGATTCACACCCCTCAGATGTACATCGCCATTATTTCAAACTTTTTAAAATCCTATCCATTGGTGATATAACATTACAGGCAAGACTATGAAAGATAAAAATATAAAGATCATGAAAGCAATTCAAACATTAGTGGAGATAACATGAAGTCTATATTACTTGGCATTAGCCAGAAAAGTACATGAAAATTTCATGTTCTATTGAAATTCCTCAATGACTTTTTCAGCATAGTTAACTTATATATCTACAAGTCATCACAAACTTACTACTCCATCAACATAAGTTGACTTTGTTCTTACTCTTTGGAACTTTTCAAAATTATATGTACATGTTAACAACATTTTAAATGCCACTTCCTCAGCATCCTACCCCAAGTAAACCCAACTCTTATGTTTCTATATTCTAACACTTAATATAAACCTCTTCAATAAGCTCAGATTATAGTCCAATGCTAACACATTAGTCTCTCCCACAAGATTAGAAATTCCATGTGGGTAAGAACTATGCCTCATTCACTTCTGTATTTCCTCCACAGAATGTAATAGAACAGATTACATGTCATGGGTGTTCGATAAATATTTGCTGAATGAAATAAGAAAAGGAAATAGCTCCAAATTAGATAAGCCCTTACAAAACCAGTGTGTTGATTCTGGCTACTTTATTTTCTGAGTGTTAATCTCTTATTGCTACGCTTGGACAGAGCCCTCTGCTTTTCTGTACTGTTTTTTGTTTTGTTTTGTTTACCTCCATCTGGATGATAAAGATATTTGCATGACTTCAAATATTATCAATGTTGCTGATGGTGACTCAGCATTCAGAGAAGTCTTATGAAGACCTATTTGCCAGGAGATAAAAATTTATTCTATGTGTTGCTCCTCCTTTTTCCCTCTAGTTTCTATGGCCAGGTACCTCCTGTGAGTTACAGATCACTGAGAGATCAGTTACTATTACAGAAATACAAGTCCTTTTGAGTCATGTTTATCAGAAAATATGGATGAGAATTCATGTTTTCTTTATTCTATATTTAGGAGTTCTATAATTCCTAAGTTGCAAACATCATAATAGTCAACATGCTATGTTTGCACAGATGATACTACCATGATCCCCCATAATCATTAATTTAGTAATTATATAACATTTATTTTAATGCATGGTTTTTTTAAGATATTGATAATTATCAAAAAGTTTAAATAATTGGAATAGAAAAGGAGAAGAAAACTGAATTTACTTGCTATCCAGGAATAAGGGTGCCAAGTGAACACACATAAAGCTTTTTAAGCATTTAACACAATAGCAGCTATATAATACTGTATGTCAGCATTTAGGAAACAAGAACAATTAATAGACCTATTATATGTGTTGTTATTAACTAAGATAATTGACGACAAATGCTCTTGTTGAAGCGTTATGTAATTAGAGTAATAGAGCGAATCGCAAAAACCTAGGAAATATTACTGCCATTCACTTCATTCACAGTAAGGAGAAATATTGATAAAATAGGTCCGATTGACCAGGAGTCTGCTAGAGTTAGCAATGTCTCCAATCTTTGGGCAAGGTTACAATTTTACTTTTTAAAGTTTATAATTTGAGACCTATTTCAAGAAGTAGGACCAGAGTTGGGTATTAGGGTTTATTATTCACTCATTAAGTTTAGAACTAGCCTGTTATTACCAACACTGATCTTATGTTCTACCAAAAAGTATGGTTTTAGTTTTTGTTTTTTTTTTTTTTTTTTTTTTTTAATTTTTAA